>JAODKE010000044.1:15888408-15904444 GCA_026779605.1 Mormyrus hasselquistii
ATTTCTGCTCCCTGCATGGATTACCTTACATTTATCTGTGTTAAATTTCATCTGCCAGGTATCAGCCCAGTCGCTAATTAAATCAAGATCCTGTTGTGTCTGCAAATTTAACCAGTTTACTGTATGTATTGGTGTCAATATTAATGTAAATTAGGAGCAGTAGTGGTCCTAAAATTGAACCCTGCGGTACCCCACTAGGAACGCAGGCCCACTGTGACATTGTACCTCTAATAAACTACCCGCTGCTTCCTGTCTGTTAACCAATAAAAGCTGGTTCATGGTTTACTGTATAATCTGGTTATTAATTAGGTTGTAACACTTTGTAAATAATTGATAGACAATTTTAAATAAGTTGTAATATTGTTTTCTTTTTTATTAATGAGTTGCTACCATTTACAAGTGGCAAAAGGGAGCCTTATTTTAAAGTGGTGCCCAGAGGAGAAACACCAAGATGACTATAGCATCGAGTGAATTAAACTTCTGGGATATTGATAATGGCAGAGAGGGTTGTTTCAGCTGCTTTGATGTTAATGAAATTAACAATAGGTGCACTAGAAGGGCAACAATGAGACGACCCCCAAAACAGGAATGGTTTACTGTAAGTGGAGGTCACTGAAATTTTTGCCTCCTCATCATTTTGGACTGTTTTTTTCAGTAGTTTTGCATTTGGTTATGGTCAGTGTCACTACTGGTAGCATGAGGTGATACCTGGACCCTACAGAGGATGACGCATCAATGTGTGCCATTGCCAGAAGGTTTGTGTCTCCCAGCACAGTCTCATGGGCATGGAGGAGATTCCAGGAGACAGGCAGTTACTCTAGGACAGCTGGACAGGGCCATAGAAGGTCCTTAACCCATCAGCAGGACTGGTATCTGCTCCTTTGTGCAAGCAGGAACAGGATGCCAGTCCTACAAAAAGACCTCCGGCAGGTCACTGGTATGAATGTCTCTGACCAAACAATCAAAAACAGGCTTCATGAGGGTGGCCTGAGGGCCAAATGTCCTCTAGTGGGCCCTGTGTTCACTGCTTGGCACCGTGGAGCTCGATTGGCATTTTCCATAGAATATCAGATTAGCAGGTCCGCTACTGGTGCCCTGTGCTTTTCACAGATGAGAGCAGGTTCACCCTGAGCACATGTGACAGACATGAAAGGGTCTGGAGAAGCCGTGGAGAACATTATGCTGCCTGTAACATTGTTCAGCATGACTGGTTTGGTAGTGTGTCAGTGATGGTCTGGGGAGGCATATCCATAGAGAGATGTACAGACTTCTACAGGCTAGACAACGGCACTTAGGTATCCGGATGAAATTCTTAGACCCATTATCAGACCCTATGCTGGCACAGTGGGTCCTGGGTTCCTTCTGGTGCATGACAATGTCCAGCCTCATGTGGTGAGAGTATGCAGGCAGTTCCTGGAGGGTAAAGGAATTGACACCATTGACTGGCCCCCACACTCACCTGACCTAAATCCAACAGAACACCTTTGAGATTTTATGTTTGGGTCCATCCAATATTGTCAGGTTGCACATCAGACTGACGGAGCTCAGTGACGCCCTGCTCTAGATCTGAGAGGAGATCGCCCAGAGTACTGAATACGATTTTGAGTGCAACTAGCCTTTCGCATCATTTTTCCGGTGTGGCAGCCTTTCGTTCCTAATATATTATGGTATGGATATCCAGCATGATTCCTTTCCCACTGAGATCTGATGTGTTTTCAGCGTGTTCCTTTAGTTTTTTTGAGCAGTGTATGAGAATCCACAGAGGACAAAGGCTGGGTCACCATACACTGTCCCCATATCACACCAATCACTATGACAGTATCCGGCTCCAGTGGTACTGCGCGGCTCGCCTGTCCAAAGCGGCCCTGCTTCTCGAGAGCTTGGCCGCATTTGCGTCACGGCCGCCTCCTCATACCCCGATGTGTCATGGACGCCTTGTGAAGCCAGATGTAGGCACAGTCTGACCGACAATGTGGGCCCACTTTTAATCTAATGAGAGTCTCACTTTGGAGCGGCTCGCCCCTGCTCCCGCGGCCCGGCGGCAGATGGGCCTGCAGAGGTGAGGGCCGCCGCTGACGGGGCTCCTCCCCAGCACGGCGCTGCACATCTGGTCCTCATTGGCGCCTCGACTGGTGGTCCATCAGGAGCTCTGGCACGGGCGGGCGGCCGGCTGCAGGATGGATAATCGTACCACCATCCCCGCTATGCGGACGAGCATAGGGCACCTAGAGGGGCAGCAGGGTCAGTGTGGAGCAGAGTGATGGAAGCCTGAGAGGTTCTCTATACAGCACTACTACAAAGCAGCCCTCTGCTGGCCCCACACAGACCAGGGGAGTCCCAACACACACAGCGGCCATTTTGTTAGGAACTCATCCATCCAAGCAGATTGCAGATAGAAAACTCTGCGGTCCGACTCAATACATACAGCAAGCGGGTTTCGCTATTGTAACACAAAGTTTGATCAAAACGATTCTGAATGTGATTTGATTAAGTATTACAGAAATGTTAAAGAGGGTATCAGTACTCAAACATCAGTGACAGCTCTTTTAATGGTAACAAGGGAATAGGTTTGGTTCAACAAGGGGGGGCGGTAAAGCCCACAGCCACAGAGGGGGAGTGGGGGGTGTAAGGGTGCTTAGCATCACGCCACTGTCGGGGGGGGGGGTAAAGCTTTCTTTCCCCTTCAGTCCCCAGCATCGATTTAGCCATCCCTGTTTTCTAGTTACAATCACTTGTTTTTCTCTATTGTTTTTTTATAGCCCATTGGTTTTGCCCCAAAAATAGCTCTACAATCAGCATGCAACCTTTAACTTCTAAATGGGGACCACATTTGCATTTTTGATTTTTTTTCACTAAGTGCTTATTGGAAAAACCGCTCGGTGGATAATATTGGATGATTTGAATTTTTTTTTTTTTTCAAATCAACATCTAATGTCTTCAACCTGGAGGGGGTGTGATGGATTTTCTGACAATAAAACCATGAGCTTCCCCAAGCATGGTGTTTAATAACAGAATGCGCACCCCCGCCACAGGACCTCTGGTGCCGGGCCAGGCTCACACAGAGTCGTGACGTGATAGGATCGGGGTTTTGTCCGAGCTACAGTCCACACTAGGACCCGCCCAGCCACATGTCACCCATTGTGTCCTGACAGGCTTGGCCTAAGTCCCGCTAAGTATCCCTGAGTGTCGCTGGCATTCACTGAAACGCCCCGGGAAATGGAGATGCCTTTTATTTTCCTGCCTGGTCGCAGGGGGGGGTATTTTAATAAGGAGTACACCCACAAGCGCCCCAGGCCCGTTCCAGCATGCTAACCACAGAACACCTCACACAGAGCAGCCGCATTCAAAAGCATGCAAAGGCAATAGTGTCAGGACCTTATATACATTACACAGCTGGCGAAGTGTATAAGAAGAAAGAAACCGCGAGAGGACAGGAAAGCAAAACTCAAAAGGTCGATAGAACAACAAAATAAAATTTGACCACAAGCCATGGAAAAGGACATGACAGCTCACGCGTTGTGACTATATACATACACACACTGGTCACTTTTTTAGGTATATACCTAGTACCAGGAAGGACCCCCTTCTGCCTTTAGAACTGCTTCAATTCCTCGTGGCATACATTCAACAAGGTGCTCTATGTAATCCTCTGAGACTGTGGTCCACATTCACGTGACAACATCACGCAGCTGCTGCAGATTTGTCAGCTGTTCCTTCGTGATACAAATATTTTCTTCCACCATATCCCATAGGTGCGCTATTGGACTGAGATCTGGTGACTGTGTATGCCATTTGGTTACAGTGAACTGTCACGTTCAAAGAACCAGCCTGAGATGACATGAGCTTTGTGACATTGTGTGTTATCCTGCTGGAAATTGTACTGAAAAGCTTGGTAAACTGTGGCCGTAAAGGGATGGACATGGTCAGCGGCAATACTCAGGTACTGTAGGCTGTGGCATTTAAACAATGCTCAGTTGATATTCTGGGGGCCAGAGTGTGCTAAGAAAATATCCCCCACACAATCATACCACAACCAATAGTCTGAGACTAGGATGCATCCAGGCTTTCATGTTGTTTTTGACAAAGTCTGACTGTATCAGAGACTCATCTGATGAAGAAACATTTTTTCTCTTTCCTTGTCCAGTTTTGGTCAGCCCGTGCACATTATAGCCTCAGCTTCCTGCTTAGCTGGCAGGAGTGGTACCTGGTGTGCTCTTCTGCCGCTGAAGCCCATCTGCTTCATGGTTCGGTGTGTTGTGTCTTCAGAGATGCTCTCCTGCATGCCTTGGTTGTAATGAGTGGTGTATCTGCATGATTTCATACATGGTGCTGCTGACATATGATTGACTGATTAGATATTTGCTTCAATAAGCAGTGGAACATGTATATCTAATTAAGTGGCCAGTGAGTGTGTATCACAAGCAGTCAAATTCTAATTATCCCTCTTTCATAATGCTTACTTGGATGCCGGATTTCAAATGCAGAGGGCAGGGAATACCCTGGACATGGCACTCAGTCACAAACACTTGTATACATTTGGCAATTAAGATATTAATCCAGCTAAACCATACGTCTTTGAACTGTATTAGGATATGCACATAAACACGTGGACATTCAAACATCGCACACTAATAGCCTGGGCAGGAATCGAACCCACAGCCGTGGAGTTGCAAAGCCTCAGTGCTACCCAAAGACCTACCACAGCATCTACCTGTAATCGTGCAGCCGTTTTTTTCCCATTAAAATTCTTAAGCATCTGCAGACGGAATTTGCATCCCATTCAGTCACTAGAAATAAACAATGCGAGTATGGTAATATTTAGAACAGGAACACTGTCTCCAGCACAGAAACAGAGAAAAGCAATAGCATTAGCATATGAAAATATGTAGGGATGTTATAGTACTTAGACTATACTAAGAAACTGGTTAAAACAAAATCAATAGCACTGGGTGTTTAAGCACTTGCCGTTTCTGGTCTGATTTTAGAGAGGAGCGATGGGGATGGTGCTCTTTGCTGAGTGCGTATTTAGCGGCACCTAGTGCTGGTTAAAATGATTGCAATTTTTGACACTGATTTTAAAACGACAGGAGACGTCTGAGTTTCGGTTTAGTGCTTTCAGTGCTTTACCGGCAATAGTCAGAGGGAAAAACTAGTAACATTTTTAAAAAGTGGTGAGCAGCAATGTTGGCACCATTTATGTGTTCAACAGTATTCAGAATTTAAAAAATGAAAAACTTAAAATTCATTAAAATGGTTCACCCATTATGAACGTATCAGATTTAACTATACCACCCTTAACCACACAAGCAGAGTTATGTGAATTGTTATGAATGGACAAAAAATTACCAGATCTGTAGGGTCATTTTCTCTTGCTGTCTTGATAAAATTCTACTTTGAGAAGGAAAATCTGCAACCAGACAGAAGTTTCCAGGCGAATTAAACAATTATTCAAGACATAATGAAAGAATCCACAGCATAAAAAACCTGGCTTTCAAAACAAAAAGTTCTTGAAGATAGAATGAGTTTGTACTGTAAGCATTGAGCACCATAACCCTTCAGGTTGGACGTAGTAGCAAGAGTGACTCTACACCAGGGGTACGCAGTCTGATCCAGAATGGGCCGTTTTTTGTGTTGGTTTTCACTGCAATAAATTATACCTTAATAAAATTACTAATTAGTGGACTGATTTGCTGAAGAGCCCTCACACCTGGGTTTGAGCAGCTGACCTATAAGTTATGGCAAAAACATGCATACAGTACACACTGGCCCTTTGAGGACGTTTGCTTGCCCCTGTTCTATACAGTGAACCTAACAGTGAGTATCAATCACATGCCAGCTGAAGGCGCAGCTTCTAAGGTGCACTTTCAAAGAACGCAGCCTACGATGTCTACATACTGTAGACCGCATCCTAAAAATGATGCAACCTCTGAATTTGGATGCAGCCATGAAGTGCTTTATCCAGTACACTGAACCAGACCGAAGGGCACTTTGCAGGCTGACCAGCTGCAGCAAGGGGGTGGAGCATCGTGCAATCAAAACACCTCACGTCACATAGAACTGGAACAGACCAACAAACACACAATTATGGAATCCGGGGAGGTGCCTCGCGACCCAGGAATGCAGTCTGCGACCAGGAATGTGCATTGACCTGAGGAGGGGCTGTTTGCCCCAGGAGGGTGCTCTGTGATCTGGGAATGTGGGGTAACCCAGGAAGGCGCTCTGCGATCCATGAATGCGCTGCTACCAGAGGAAGCGCTCTGTGACCTGGGGAGGCTCTTTATGCTCTATGAAGGTACTCTGTGACCCAGGGAGGTGCTCTGTAACCCGGGAAGGTGGTCTTTGACCTGGCATTGCATTGTGTACCAGGGAGGTGGTTTGTGACATGAGAATGCAGTGAGTGCAGGAGGCACTCTGTGTCCCAGAAAGGTGCACTGACCAGCGGAGGGGTTCTTTGACCCATGGAGGTCCTCTGTGACCTGAGGAGGTGCATTTATTTTATATTTCAAAATAAATTACTTTAATATCTTATGCATTACTAGATGGAAAGTAGGACAAAATGACATGATTTGTGTTTTGACCTTTATATTTCTTCCAGATACACTGAACATCTGCACATTAACACACATTCGTTATCAAACACATCAACTACACAGTACCTACACACATAAAGGGAACCTCATTGAAATGTCACAAAATGTAAACAACATTTAAGGTCTGAGCCACGTAAAGCCGTATGTACACATTTTAAAGAAATTTTAAAGGACAGTTTTACAAAAATAATACTTTCACCATTCATTTCATGCTTGTTACACAGTTACTGAAGGACAGACAATAATTCAGAGCTAACTGAAGGTGTCATCCTGCATACGTAAGGGGGCACCAGATTATTAGTGATATGGGGACAGTCTGACCAGTTTATGATGCATAGTTATCTTGGGTACAGAATTCGGTATCATTTTGGTCTCTTGGTCTTTGTCTGCAGTCACAAGTATATATATTATAGGGATCGGAACTTGGTCATCACATTATTACTTTTCTTAATCTAATTTTATAATCAAATGTACTTCTACACATCTGTTGACTGAAACACATCTAACATAGACTGTAGGTTGCTATTCATTGTTTTTTCACCCCCAAAACAACAGTACACACGCCTGAAAAGGCTTCTGAGGTCTTCTGTCTCTATGATGAAACTCATTATAGCCCTCAGTTTAATATTTGATAGCACCAAAAAACACCTCACAATGATTTCTTATACTGAGTTTTAAACATATAAAAATCACTTTTACTTTTAAAGGCACTTATCTACTGATGAAAACAGTAGTTTTGGTACAGCAGGTTGGTGAATTTATCTGCCCAAGACACTGCCCCTTAACAGGTCCTGTCAGCCTTCCGTGAAGTGAAACGTAAACTTGAGGTTTTTACTGGCTAGGGAAATACTTTGTGATTTGTAATGGCAGCGGAGACGGGGAGCCCTCTGTCCCATCAGGAGCCCGGCATGGCACATCTGCGTAAAATCGAGGTATTCATCAGCGTGTCCTCCTGCGATGTCACTGTGCTGCCAGGGACCGACGCTGTAGCATAAGGCTGGGTGTCACTACAGGCATTTCCACACAAAAACACTGTGGGAGGAACAGGAGACACGGTAGTTTAATAGGAAGCCCATCTTAAGACCCCAGTAACTTCATAATAAAAGTCCCCATACCTGCAGTCATCACCCCCAGCGCTTATCACATATTTGTCATCGTAGGAGAAACGAACGTTGGTCACATGGGCTGAGTGGCCAACGTACCGCTTGTGTTTGGCCTGCGAAGAATAAGAAATGCAGGCACCGATATAAACCCAGCACGCGGCAAACACGGGCATCAGCATGGCGGAGGGCGAACCGGCCGAAGGCACCTACAAACTTCTCAGTGCATGGAAAGTCAAACAGCTTGACGAGGCCGAAGTCGTCTCCCGTGACGATGTTGAGGCCGGAGCAGGAGACGGAGGCGCAGATCACATCCGCCTTTTCCACATTGTGGGGCCAGATTCCCAGCACATCATCTCCTAGAGTGCTGCAGAGTCCAGGCACGTCAAGTCAAGACAGAAGGGCTTTCGGGCACAACAGGAGCTTTTTAACTAAGACTGTATAAAACATGCAAAGAGAATCAACTGAATGTTTCATGAGGAACAGTCACACCCAACCCTCATTTCCCAAACGCAGCCGAACTCGCCAAGGAGAGCTTTGCTCGCTCCAGACTGTTAGCTGTATAAGGGATCTGGCTCATTTACCTGGTCCAGGTGGCCCACGTGATTTTGTCTGTAACAGACTGCTCTGATACCACTTTCCCTGTCGGAACCTCATGTACCTGACGCTTGTAGCACCCTGTGGACACCTACAGAGACAGGCGCAATGTCTGCTGTCACAAACAGTATAATCAGTTAAAAGTGACTATCAAAGAACCCTGATAGTGACGGTCTGTCATACTGTTTCATGGAGGTCCAATGTGGCTGCCATTTTGGTGCACTGTGCTTATCAAGTGTCACTCTCACAACAGACCTGAAGGTATTTGCCGTTAGCAGAGAAGTCCATCTGGAGGACGAAGCTGGGGATGTCCCTGCAGTAGCCGATGCGGCTGAGCGAGGGGCCAAGCGTCAAATCGTAAAAATCCACCGTGTTCTCCAGCGAGCCCACTGCCAGCAGCTTGTTGTCCGGACTGAACCTGCGGGCGACACGAGAGCTTAGCGACGCCCCTGGTGCCCTCCCCGGGGACACTGGCGGTCTGCCTGCTCACTGGACGTCCTGGATGCAGGCGCTGCGGTCGCGCTTCTTGCCCCACACGGTGAGCGAGCTGACCGTGAGGACAATGAACTCGCCGTTACTCATGCCGACAGACACCATCTCGCCGTCCGGGCTGTAGCTCACACATTTGGCTGGGTGACCAAGGCTCACTTTATTCAGCAGTTTCTGTGAGAACGACAAAACCTGGGATGAAACAGTCCTATGTCCTATGTGCTGTTTAATCTGCAGCCCTAGGGCAGTGGAGAGCAGCTCAAGAGATCCCTCACCTGCTAAAATCCCATCTCTGCTCCTTTTGACAGGCATCTACAGAGCCAGGGAAACCCTTCTAAGGCCTAGTTCATGCTTCACTTTTCCATGCGTGTTCACACAAACTCAAATACAAGCAGTGTTGTGAAACTTTTAAATAGTTGTTACCTGGCTTGGGTACTATTACGGTAATACGGTATGTCATGGCAGTTTGAAAACCTTGCAACAAAATTAATCTGGACTCTCCCCCTACACTTGACCATTTTATATGACAGTCACTGCTACCGCCTATTGGAATTCAAGTTCAAGGTCAAGGTCAAGGTCAAGGTCAAGGTAAACTTTATTATCCCCCCAGGGGAAATTTATATGGCCAATTTCCTTGCACGTGTGCGGTCAACATTCACCAATGCACATACAGTAATGTCTGCCAGACATAAAAATCTGGGCCGCACACGTGCAGTCCACAGGGAACCCCTGATGATGATATTTACATCATCACCCTGTGCGATGAGGGATTTCCCTCTGTTAAGTCAGGGCATAGTCGCGACTTGGTGTGGTCGCCGACGGTTCATCAGTGGTCGAGGGGGGTGTGAGGTGTGCTGGACGGATGGTAACAACCGACAAGCAGATGACTGCGAGCAGCAGCACGCCTAGAGGCATATGAGCCCAAGAAGGCGAGTTAAAAGCACTCATTGAAGCATGCAAAATTGCAGAAAATCAGTCAGCCATTCTGTATACAGATTCCAGATACGCCTCCAGTGAGCATGATTTTGGAGAAAATGTGCCCCAACTGCGGCTGGGACACCGGTGAAAGACGGACAATTGCTGGACTTGATGCAATCCAACTCCCTGCTGAGCCAATAGTCATAAAGTGCAAAGGTCACACTAAAGTAGACACAATGGAAAGTCAAGGGAACGCACTCACAGATGAAGCGGCTGAAAGGGCTGCGAGACGTGGTGACACGGGCTACCTTCATACCTAACGCACCAAATTCATTCAGTAGGTCACCTTGGTTTGGAGAAAATGGTGCATCGATTCAGTCAACACTGGTAGAACCCACAGTTCAAACCACAAGCACAGCAAGTGGTGAGACTGTGTCTGACCTATCAGAAACAATGCAGGTCCAGGAATGCCAGCTTCAGTGGTGCCTGCTCTGCCTGAGCCCTTTCTCCAACTCGGAGTGGACTACATCACTCTACCGAAAAGTCACCGAATACTGGAATGACCATTCAGTAGTCATTTCACTGCTCTCATCATCCACAGTCATTGGGTCAAGTGGAGAGGATGAACAGTCATCAAAAACAGGCTGTCCAGATATCATCAGGAAGGAGTGTCATGGCCTCAGGCACTGCCGATTGTTCTCTGCAGCATCAGAGTGACGACCAGCAAAAAGGCTGGTTTGAGCCCATTTCAGATCATCACCGGCCGTCCGATGCATCTTCCCGACAGCACAGATCTGAGAAAAGCAGACATGCTCCTTGCTACTGACATCCTGGTTGATTATTGCATTAAGCTCACCAATGCCCTTCAGTCTGCCTTCCAACAGGTCTCTGGCGCGTGGGAAGAGCCGGTCGATGGAGGTCACACTTTGGTTCCTGGTGAGTGGGTACTGATCAAGAAACCCCAGAAAGAACCGCTCGGGGCTAAGTGGGAGGGCCCACATCAGGTACTGTTAACAACAAATGCTGTGGTCAAAGTGTCTGGCAAAAGCAGAGTAAGAGTAAGTTACGTTCCTAAGCCTGACGCATTAAGGTGCTAGTAACGTATCCCTTAGTAGCCTATGCTACTGTAACCAGCCAGAAGATCAAAGACACCACTGATCGTCGAAAGAGAAGCAATCACACACACGCACATATTGTGGCATTTCATTTGCTTTTTTGCTAGATAATGCGAATCTGTTCATGCAAACATGGTTGCCAAATCTGATGATGATTGATTAATTTCGATTGATATGATTTGGTTTTGGCTACCTTTTGCAAAGTCTCTCACATGGTTTTTAGGACCTAATGTAGATCTGTGGCTTTTTTACAGTTATGTCATCATCAGTGATGTACTTACAGTACAATCAGTAATTAATGATGATTCAATGTGTTTTGTTTTCCATAGAATCATAGAGGTACTGAAGGGTTTCCCCAGTTAATGTTTGGTTATTTAATTATTTTCACTTAGTTCACTCATTTTTTCTGTCCTTGCTACTTGCTCATTATGTTCTTTGACTATCTCATACAATGCATTCTCACCGAGGCTCTAGGAGTCTGTACGGAGACCACAGATAAATGGCCTGCATCCCTCAGTGGGGGCAGAGACGGACGCAGACACTGAACCGGCCATGTGAACATCTTTCTTTAACATCTTCATTCTGTCTTACACTGCTTAAGCTAAAGGAACCTGCGTCATCATTCAACTCTAAAGGAACCTGAGGTTTCACTAAAGTAATCCATCAGCGAGGACAATAATCACACACAGAAAAGTGAAGCATAATTTGTCTTAAATGACGGCACGCCGATTTTTGCCATATTCAGAATCTATGACCTTTCAGTACAGGCTCTCAGAGACGATGCAGTACTATCTGCACCCATGGACCAGCTGAAGGTACGTACACATTTGAGAGCCGCTCACCTTGTCGGCCAGGTCCCAGATGCGGATGGTCCCGTCATCGCTGGCTGAGATGAACATGTCTTTGGAGGGGTGAGCGGCAAGCCCCCATATCCTTCCCTCCGTGTGTCCATTGGTCATGAGGTTACAGGCTGCATTCTTCTCTCCAATTTCCATGATCTCTCCATCCTTCGTTCCTACTAGTATCTTCCCCTTGTTCAGACGAAAAGCGGAAAAAAATGTAAACAAAACATACCAAAACGCCTCCAACTCATCCATCCATTCACCCAGTACAGGGTCATGGTGATATGGATGACTTAGGCTTAAATTTAAACAGGAGTGGGACGGTAAATACATGTCCTTTTCAAGACTAATTATACCATCGGAGTTTAGCTGCAGAGACAAACTGAGCCAGGACCCTCTGTCCTTAATGCCACATGCAAAACAAAAACTACTTTGATAAACTTGCCGCATTGATTTAGATGCACACTGGCAAATCATATCACCCAGCTCCTTAAAAGGTCAGAACGGGAGGAGGCATGGAAAGGAAAACAATGCTGGCCCAAAGCCCCTTGCTGACCAGGGACAGTGAGCAGGTTTCATGCTGTCCATCGAAACGTGCGGGGGGGGCACTTACTGTACGGCAAGGGGTCTGTAACGAGCAGCAGTAAACTGGACCAACTCACTACCCTCACAAGGATACTGGAGGGTTCATGGGAGTCTAACCAACCAGTCTTTGAGTGGTATGACCATGTCCCTCTGGGTGGCGTTTAGGTCCGCAAGGGCTGCTCTTTGTCAACGATTCTGTTCTTAACTTTTATTAACAGAATTTCCAGCTTAAGCCAATTGGGCAAGGATGTCTATTACGCTGACCTCGGGATTACATCTTTTTGTAGATTGTCTTCATTGAGCTGTGACCTCCAGAGGACACTGGGGTCACAGGTCAATTAAGTCTGAGGTAGCCAGGAAGAGAATCAGCAAGTCTGAGGTCATGGTTGTCAACTGGAAAAGTATGGGGATGAAGGTTGGGGATGAGTTACTGCTTCAAGCAGAGGAATTGGGATCTTGTTCATATGTGAGAGAAGAAGAGGATCAGTGCATGTGGACATTGTACCAGTTAGAGGGACCTGAGTGAAAAGGTAAAGCGATCAATTTCACGGTCGATCTACATTCCAACACTTACCTTGGTGGAAATGAGTTTCATTCACAGGGTGTCTGAGCTCAGCCTCGGAAAAAGAGTGAGAAGCTTAGACATCCTGGAGGAGCTCAAATTAAAGCTGCTGTTCCTTCTCATCAGAAGGAGCCAGCTGAGATGGTTCAGGCATCTACCTAGGATGCCTCCTCGGGGAGGTGCTTCAGCCATGTCCAACTGTCTCTCAGGTGGCCCGGGAATCGCAACTCGCCATCACGGCTCCTCACCTTCCCCCGGCACACAGACCTCACGTTCTCCACTGGCTGGCCCGACTCCAGCTGGAAGGCTCTGCAGCGCTTCATCTCTTGGTCCCACAGCTTCACCGCTCCTCCCTCCTTAGTGCTACGATGTCCGCCACACACACACACAGACACTCAGAGTGACTACAGGGAAACCTGGTCACCTGAGATGGGAGGCAATCCTTAACCCTAACCGGTATCAATTACATCACAACAGACTCTTGGTCCATCTATTTTCCATGATGATTTGAGCCTGGCTCAGGAAAATGAAGGGTACTCTGGATGGTATTCCAGTCTAACCCTGCGCACACAGTAACACTATGAGTAATTTAGAAACACAAATATTACTAAACTGCAATGTAAGAAGAAAACATAAATCCCACATAGAGTGGGTGGGGTAGAAAACAACGTCACAGGCCTGAAGGTAGCCATAGCACTACCCACTATACTGCCCACAAGCAGGCGTATTGTCTTCTTAGGTTATTGTTATTATATTTCGGCTCGAGAATAAGGAGCGTGGCCTGAACCTGTCTCCTCCCAAAGCACTGTGGGTACTCACGGCCTCTCCTTGCCCCCGGTGACGATGAGCCCGTCCCTCAGTGTGGTGTACATGGTGACCACCGGCCCAGTGTGGGCCTTGGCCACGACACGCGCCAGCAGGTGGTCACGCCACACGTACACGTCGCCGTTAATGGCACCCGTGAATGTGAGGCTATTCTGTGAACAGAGAGGAACAACGGCCATTAAGGGAGCAAAGGAGATACGCGTCGATACAAAAAAGTGTTAATAAAGGGAAAGAAGGGAAAAATATTTTGAAATGATCAGTAATGGAGTTCTAATGGTGTTATGGTACAAGACAGTTACAGCTGCAAACAGTCATATGATACAGATAAAGTGAGACATACTTTACTGATCCCGGAGGGGGGGGGGGTAATTCTTTGGGGGAAGGGAGACAGAGGATAACACTGACATCAGAATTTAAGGGGGGGGGGAGGATCACAAAAGAAAGACACCTTTGGCATCTACAGATAGAACAGACACCACCTGTATGCGGGGTGTTGAGTCTGTATAAGGGCTAGTTGGGTGTGAATAAACTAAACACAGGTTGCAGGAGAGGCGAATGAGAGGCAGCTGAACTGCGCAGGTGGACCCGTCAGTCAGCTATGGCCGCATACTCACAGCACCAAAAGCCACTGACAGCATGGTCTGCATTTTGCCATTCTCCAGGCAGCCGAAGACGCCCTTCTTGTAGATCAGAGACCCTCCCGCCAAAGTCCAGAACTTGATGTGCCGGATCCCCACGGACACAAACTGCGTGTCGGAATCGGGCCTGAACTCCACCACAAAGATTCTGTCCACGTGGCCGGCTTTGCTGGTGACTCTGGCCCCTAATGTTTGCAAACGACACACACTGGACCCCACCATGTGCCACATGTGATAGTTACCATTAAACAATCCAGTTTAATCTAATGGTTGTTTTAAGCACAGAGGTGCATATGCAAGGTGGCCTGAACCCTTTTCGGGGTCCTAAGCAGAATCTGATTAATGTCGTTGTCATTTGTCATCTCCATTCTCATTCTGACAGACAGAGGGCCCCCCCTGGTGGCCGCTGGGCCCTAAGCAGCCTCTTAATTCCCTTATACCTTGGGCCAACCCTGTGCAAGCAGCGTAAATAGCATTCACATTCCTAGTTATTTTACTGTGCATCCACATTCGTAGAGCCATTATCAGCCTACCGAGATGCGCTCCAGACAGACCCCCCGCCAAGCCCCTCCCTCACCTTCCTGCCACCGCCACACTGTGATAGTGTGATCAGGCTCCACCCCCACGGACAGCAGCAGCATCCCCGTGGCACTGAAGCTGACGTAGCTGACGGCCTTGCCATGCGGGCAGCGTAGGATTGACAGGATCTCCTTGGTGGCGGCGTCCCACACGTGGATGGAGGGGATGGTGCCTGCGGAGGAGGACACAGCTGAATTCACGCGTCTCGTGGCGCGGGGTCCGTCCGACCCGCCTGTCCGGCCTTACCGTGCTGCTTCAATGCGCACTCAGGTACATCACAGAACACCATAATCACCCGCGGACCGCAGGAGGGCTTAGAGCTCATAGAGAGATTCTGCCCGTGGTTTTGAAGTTAAGGAGTTAGCTGTGACACTCCTATGGCAACATAAGAAAGCTGATTATAAACAGACAGCCATTAGACCGGTCTGTTTATCTGGACGTCCTTTAACATTCCGGGGCAGAGTTGGTGCACGGAAAGCAGCATTAGGTGGGCGACAGACTCACATTTATGATGTAAGTCTATATGCGTTACTGCTCCGGTGTCAGAATGTCACTCACTTGAGTTCGGGTGTATCTTTTGGACTGACAGCCTATGAACAGGACATGACATCCGGGGACAACGCAGACATGGGATAACTGTAGCTGTCCCTTACCTGGTGGTTCTGGGACATCACCTGTGATGTGAGAGCGATGGTATGAAGGAGCGTCAAGACAAAAACAGCCGGCATGAGTTATTTGGTTTTTAATGCTGAGGTTATGTGACGTCAGAACTAAAAGAAGCCAACATGCACAAGCGAAGTAAATCAAATAAAACTAAGAGAAGCTGCTACTGGTAAATGTAACAACGCAGACTGTAAAAGCACAATATGTTATAAACACACGATTCAATGGCCTGTCTTTTGGTTCAGTCATGCTTAAGGAAAGTCCTTTTATCATGTCAAGCTACATTTAGATTCACAGTTATCACTGAGTGAAATTAGGTGCTGATTTTGCCGCGCAGCTGCCGTGAAACTGGAGCGCAGCATAGTGGGTTATGGTTGTTCGGGTGAAAGTGACACAAGACAGAACACTTAGCGAATAGGCTTTGTATTATGGTGGCAGAAAAAAAGAAATCACGATAATGTAGTGCCATGTTCTGAAGAAAGATTTTCCCCAAATATTATTTTTATATTATATCAATGACGGTGCATTTGCAG
>JAODKE010000044.1:15916356-15927766 GCA_026779605.1 Mormyrus hasselquistii
CAAAAAACCCTCACAAGCAAATCTGACCCTTTTTCCAGTGTGAGAACAAAGTCTTTAGTCTTCCTCACCACTGGAAGAGTCTTCCTGAGTCTTCCTGAGTCTTCCTGAGTCTTCATTACCTTTTTTTTTTCTTTTACCTTGTCACACACATTAGATTTGTTTTTAAATCTGCCCCCCCATGTACAGTATGTCTCATGGTGTAACACGGTTCATACAGCTTTTGGAGGAAAGGGGAGCCCTTGGTTTGACGTAACAAATCTTATGGCTCAGCGGCCACCAGGGGGCGCCCCAACCGATCTGACAGTCAGAATAGGGAGTAAGACAACTATCAACTGGGGTAATTAAACTTTGCATGGGCTCTGGAGTGTTAGAGTGGTTGAAATCTTTTGTTTATCTTCTCTTTTTAACAGCTCTGTGGTTTAAGGCAAAAGATGAAAGTTTCTTTTAGTAAGAACAGCCTGTCATACCATGTAATGTAGTTTATTTACAGTTCATACAACTTAAGGAGAAAAAGGGAGCGGCTGGTTTGATATAAGAGATCTCCCCGCTAATACTGAAATGACAGAATTAGTATCATTTAGGGGTATGAATCAAGACTGATTAATCATGCAGCCCTACTTAAAACCTCTGTACTTTGAACTTGTCTTTGAACTTATCTTTGAACTTAGGTTTTTGAAATGACAGGAAGTACATGTTACATTACAGCACACACTTTGGTCAAGGAATCAGTCCATCTAAAGGCTAACACTCTTCTACAGTTCGGAAGCAAACTCTATGTTGTCCAAAAGTTATATATAATTATTAACAACAAACTGTAAAAAAAATGTCATTTGAGACTTTTTATACACTTCACAATATCTTGTGTACATTGTGTACATTTAATTTATGGAAAAATATAATATTTTGTATTGAACACAACAATAATATGAATGTGAGGCACTTGTTACTGTTTCTCTGGCTTTAACATTCAATTGCTAGCAGTGGGGGTTTGACATGATCTCATACATCATAAAGGAAGAGCCCCCACCCCCCACTCCCCACCTTGTCCAGGGAGAACATGGCGAAGACGGGCCCGTCGTGCGCCTTCAGGGTCTTTACGAGTGAGGTCTCCTTCCACACGTACACGTCTCCCGTGGCGGCCCCGGAGAAGACCAGCTCCTCCGAGCGCGCATAGCACACCGACATCATGGTCTCCAGCTTGCCCAGGTTTCCAAAGAGGCCCCGCTTGCAGGTCAAGCCCCCACCTGCACTGCCAAACACCACCATCAGGGCAATGGAAGTACTGCGGCACGGCTGGGCGAAATATCCCAACAGCACCGCATGAACGTGAAAAGCCCACCTGCTTTCAAGTGAACCGAGTTTAGATTTTAGCCACTGTTAGCACAGATGGCGACGGCGGGATCGGACGAGCGCGACGTACCTGCGTGGCTCCAGAACTTGATGTGCTTCATACCCACGGTCACCAGCTTGTCCATGCGGAAGGGGCTACACTTCACCACAAACAGCTTCTCCTTGTGCCCCCTGGCGACACAATGGGCGCGACTCAGCAGCTGATTTACAGGATACCCCAGAAAAGCTTTACTCTTTACTGTCATGGAACTGTGTCGTACAGCAGGACCCCACAGCCGTCTCTGCATCGTCGCTGGCACTCATGTACGTGCAGGGAGGCTCGAGAACTTTGTCCCCTGAAACTCAGTCGTACCTAGTGGACGCCAGTTTCTCTCCTTTCTTCCAGTCCCAGATAACGATGCTGTGACTGTCATCGATGCCTACAGACACCAGGTTCTTCCCATCTGCTACGGAACAGGAGAACAGCTATTTTTACCATTTAAAAGTAAAATAATAATCTTACTGGATTGTCATACGGAGCTGTCCGAGTAATAGCACAAAATGAATGAGTGAATGAATGAATGAATGAATGAATGAATGGCACCTTATTCGTTGTTTTCCCTAAATACAGTGTTCAGTGGGCCTGACTTAGCTGCACGGGCATTTTAATCAGTATCCCTCGCCCACCGATGGTTCATATCCACAAAGAGGCAGCGTGAAAGCTCTTTCCTGCCCATCGTGCGCATTGTGAGCGTGGTGATTGCAGGGGCAACGTGCGGGAATCGATGCCCATAGCTAAGAAAGCCAGCTTACCTGTGAACTCCAGCGCGCACACCCCCCTTTGGTGCTGGCCTTTGAGGAGCGACAGGCACTTCAGGGTCTGAACATCCCAGATATGGATAGTGGCGTCCCGGCCAACCTGCAAAGACGATCACGGTCGAAGTGAGCCTTGGCGTAAGCGTGGGGTCACTTAACTGCTTTCTGTGAAGGACACTGTTTTACAGTGTGTGTCTGTTCCCAGTGCATACAGTGCGTTGCGTTCGCATGCTTCTGTGTTTCTGTAAATATACGTTTTTATCCCTGCCAGGTTTCTTTGATAAATCCTGAATTATGTGTGATAAAGGACACTCCTCAAGTCCTGCTGGTCGTGGATTTCATTCGAAATGAGTGACATCACACGTGATCGCTGATCTGTGATAACTCCTAGGGCCGTACCTGTCCAGTAGCCGCGTAGTCTTTGAGGGGGTGTATGACCAGGCTCAGGATGTCATCGTTGTGGCCCAGGTAGAAACGCTGTGTGTGTTGCTCCCTGTTATAAATGACGGCCACTGCTGCAACGTGGTACATCACCTCTCCGCTCTGCGTGTAGAACAGGTTGTTCCTGCAGTCAGAGCCCCTGTACCTGTGGAAGCACCGGGAGAAAGCAGGCTATTACCCCGGAACCGCACCTAGCGTTCCAGCGGCGCCACCTCCGGCTTCAGATACCGGGTCCCTGAAAGCCACGTCGTACATTTCAGGATGAGAGGAAGATCATGCTTTTGGGGAATCCACCCTAATTTATTGTTTTTACAGTCAAATTTCGTGGCTTGGTATTTGATATAAATTACATTGTTATATGCTATAGCATTAGCATATGCTGCTAGTACAGTAGACAGCTGTACCTTTATTTTAGCAAATGGATCTGTCTAAAGGAACATACGAGAGAGGCCGGGCTGAACAGGGCCTTCCCAAGCGTTCGGAGTGTCCCGCGGAGCAGCCATTACCCATGAGCACACTGCGGACACGGCCCGGGCTGAACAGGGCCTTCCCTAGCGTTCGGAGTGTCCCGCAGAGCAGCCATTACCCATGAGCACACTGCGGACACGGCCCGGGCTGAACAGGGCCTTCCCTAGCGTTCGGAGTGACCCGCGGAGCAGCCATTACCCATGAGCACACTGCAGACACGGCCCGGGCTGAACAGGGCCTTCCCTAGCGTTCGGAGTGTCCCGCAGAGCAGCCATTACCCATGAACAAACTTCAAACAGAGACCCTCTTCCGGTGCCTTCTGGCGTCTCAGCAAAGCAGCCTGATCATTCTTCTCCTGGCTCTGCTGCTTCAGATGAGGAAGGTCATCCTTGTAGACCTGGAGTAACATCCAGAGGGACGAGGGGAATCCAAGAAGGAACAATTCATCCATACCACCGTAATGTATGGATACTGGAGAGTTAGCCAATAAAATAAGGTTTTGTTAGTCGTTTTTTTGATTTTGGTTTTATGTGACGCAAGCGTCTAATATACATTTTTCGATACAACCTCACCAATAACATGATTGCTAATTAACTGTTATGTCAACACACTGGACCCAGAAACATACACAAGAAAATAAAAAAGAAAATAAAGAAAATAAAAATCTGGTAGGAAAATGATGGTTGTTTAAATCAGAACTAAAAACGTTCATACAGACGTTCTTTTCAAGAGCTAAAAAAGTCACTACAGACAGTGGAAAAAATGAACATTTAGGTATAACAGAGTCATAATCATGGAAGTACTGAACCCGCCTTAATGATCAGATTTTCCAGAATTACAATGATACAGGCACATATTCCTCCTGTCAGTATTTTCATTGCAAACTCAGTCACCTGACACCGTGTCCTACACCAAATCCTACGTCATAGGCAGTGTTGGAAGTAACATATTACAAAAGTAACGAGTTATAGTAACGGATTACTTTTTGCTGTAACGTAGTAACGTAAGACACTGGTTATCAATTTTCAGTAATACTTTACTCGGTACATGTTCAGTAATGCGTGCGTTACAAAGCACTTTTAACCAAAAATGTATTTGTTTAAAAACAGCAAGACGGCGAGATCTCATATTAATTATCTGTGATAACAAAAATGCGCTGCTCGCGGTTAGTTGAGCCCCTTGCACAGGGGGCCTCACATAAAGCTGGTTTCTCCGGTGAGGGGGGGGGCAGAAGGCAGTATTTTTGCGAGGTGGACGTTTGCACACTACTGTGAGTTTGTCAGGGATAAGAACAAAAAAATGTTTTAGTCAAGTGCAATCTTTGCCCAAACCCTAAAGGACTATCGGCGTCAAGAGATAGCAGTAGCGATTTGAAAAAACACCTCGAGCGCAGCCATGCAAGCACTCAGCTGACTGAGAACTTAACTTGTGAAGAAAGAATGAATCACTTATATTTGGCAATATCCAATGCACAATCTGTGAAAAACCTGATTATAATTGGTAGTGTCTGAGTTGAACCAATATGTCCTGTATTCTGTTACTGGAAGGTGGGTTCCGGCATTAACAGCCCCCTCGACGAGGCCCGGACGGTTGTGATGGGGTTTAAAGCAGGCGGTGATTCAGGCTGTAGGCTAATGCCACCCACCGCAGGCTTCAGAGCTCACCCTCACAGCTTCACCTATTGATTAAAAAGGGTGGCATTTAAAGCACCTGAACCGTAATGCTTACAGTCACAAAACATGGGAGGGATTCAAAAAATGGCCTGGTGGAGGAAAATTGTCATTCTTGGGAAATAAAAATAAAAACAGTCACTTCGCTGCTGGTGATAAAATCACTAAGATGCAGGGCAAGGACCCAAAATCCAGGCAGTACTGAGATGTCTGGCCAAACTCCAACTCGCTAAACTCAGTAAAAGTCGGCCCCGACCCCACACCTACCTGCCGCTCATAACTAATCTGTGCCTCTTGCTCAATATCCGAGTCCAGCTCGGGAACGTCAGACTGTTCGGAGTCGGAATCCTCGCTGTTGGAGTTGGCGTAGCCCTCTGAGAGTGAGAGATGGGCTGTGTCAGCGTCGCGTCACGTGGTTCACCGCCGCCGCTGCTGCTAATCTGTACTCCAGCACCAGCTGCTTCTCACACTACACTTTCGCCCTTTTACTCATCCATCTGTCTGGTATTGTTATATGTGTATGTCAGTGTTTCCTCAGGGATACAGACGGCCCACGTTTTTGCTCCCTCTCAGGTCTCTACCCTGTTTAATATGTGTGCAGCGTGAGCTACGCTAAAACCTCCTACTGTAAATGAACCAGTTAAAAGTCCCGAATGTAAATGCCTATATGAGTAATAAATTAATATTGTATAATTCAGAGTTTTTTTTTCTACTTTTTTTCTACTTTTTCTACTAGCAGAGCTATGTTTGGTCCAGAGAGAAGTAAATCTGGGTGAGCATCAACACAGAACACCATGCTCATTGATAACAGTCCTGTGAGTAATTTAAATTATTCTAATCTCGTTCTGTTTTAACTCTTGGATTTTATTTTCATTTTATTTCACTTTTTTTTCTCCAGCTAATATGAAATGTATCTCCTCCTGAGAGGCAGAGACAGGAAAGAGCCGTGATAAAAAATTGTTTAAAAAGAAAACAACCCAAAGCATCCGGTTTTTCCTGCATGTCTTAAAAGATAAAGGGACAGCAAAGGTCTCCCAGCAGTTCGCTGATGAAGAGCAGAAGTGAGTCACCTTGGAGGAGTGGTTCTAAGACACCGTTCATGATCCCCTCGGGCAGGAACCTCCACTGGAAGAGCGAGTGGTCCGCCCCACCGGTGCTCAGCACCCACTGCAGGTCATGTGACCAGCGCACATTGGTCACGTGGGCAGAGTGGCCAATATACTTCTTGAATTTTGCACCTGTATGCAAGATTGAGAGATTCAGAAACCCACCATCGATACAGTTTGGTTTCAAAACTCATACTGATGTGAAAATGGATTCGATCGCTATTTATCCATCATATTTTTCACGCAGTCGTCAATATTACACGGCAGAGCAACTGCGCTATGCTACAGCTTACCAACTCTACAGCCACACATCAAACAGGTGGGCGATTAAACCCCCCCCCCCCCCCAAGTGTCAAAATAACATGGCTATCTAAGGCTGACACTAGGGGAAAGTCTGAATAATTACCGAAGATAACAGTCTCCTCTATGATTTTATTTGCTATGCTGTGAATTGTGGGTAAAACTTTCATCGCGGTTCATAGGTGTACCTTTCTTCACACAGGGGAACCGGAAAAGCTTGACTAGACCAAAATCGTCCCCCGTCACCAGCACAGCGCTCTCGTAATTGGCATCCACAGAGTTGATGTCGTTGACGTTGGTGTACTTGGGCCAAATCCCATTCACCTCGGATCCAAGTACTGAGGACCAGGTTCCCCAGTGCACTGCCTTCATCTCCTCTTTGGAGAGCAGATGCTTCCCAGCTGAGGACAGGGGGGGGAGACCAGCTTTTTACTGCTTTACTGCTTTTCATTCTGAACATGGTAAGTATCCTGAGGCATATGCCTTTAAAAAGTAGCATCCCTGCTCTTTATTTAGGGAAACCAACTGTCAAAAGCGGAAAGGATAAAGATTTATAAACAGGGGAGAAGATCAGTGAAATTCTGCATTTTCATGCATCTCTCAGTTTACAGTTTTGCCCTGTTGTCTGACAGCATATAAGATAACCGTCTCCATAAATGAGAAGCAGGATCGTCCTGACAGGTGGCTTTGATGGGGTTCGTTAGCCGGCTCATAGCGTATCCTGGGGGACCCACCTGGCATCTTGTAGCAGAGCCGCTCCCCCGCGCCGTTGTTGGTCTGCAAGAACCTGCTGTCCACAGACCAGTCCAGGTGTGTGATGAAGGTGCTTGACCTGCCGCACTCGCCCACCTTCTTGAAGCGCTGCGACACGGAGTAGATGTCGACCACGCCGTCGTTAGAGCCCACGGCCAGGTACGAGCCATCAGGAGAGTACTTTATCTCGTGGATCACCTCCTTCCTGTCTTTGATGTGGACCACTTCTGTCATGTCCCTGAGAGGAGCACGAATGAATTGAAAACACCAGCTTGACCTTAACGATCAATTGAAGAGTATTATTATGTGTAAGAACAAGAATACGCAAATGAAGTCATAAAAAGATCTTTAGAGCCAAAGACAAAAAACAAACAAAGAAAATCAGTACGGTTGATAGTTTCTGCTCATACAAATACTAGAGCATTAAAATTTTCTCGTGAAGACTTTGGGGACGGCTGAAGGCGAACAGATATGCCGACGGCACGCTTCCGGCCTGACACCAAACCCCCGCAGAGAAGTGAGCCAGCCAGTAGTCGGCGGCGAGTCCCACCTGACACGGAGCACCGTGAAGGAGCCGTCCTTCATACCCAGAGCCAGCTGCACGCCGTCACCGCTGAAGGCCACACTGCGCACCGCCTGCGGCATGTTGCAGCGGGCGACCAGAGCGCGGCTCGTCAGGCTCCACAGGCTGCAGTATGGGGAGGGTCACTGTCACACTCACATCCCCAACACCCAACCTAAAGGCCACACTGTGCACCGCCACAGGCTGCAGTATGGGGAGGGTCACTGTCACACTCACATCCCTGTGCTTCTACAGCCAAACTATTCCTGCCACACAATGTTGTCCCCACCAGTCTGAACAGGATAAGCAATGGGAGGGATGGAGAATGTATGAATGGATGGATGGATAATGATGGCATTTGGTTCGCCATACAATTTCAGACTTTGTACACTCTAACACACACATGCATACACACACAAACATGCATATGTACACGTAAATATAACTTATTTAAAAATATGTCAAGCAAAATGTAAAAATATAAAACAGATGGATAGACCTTCCATTAGATATGGAGTATCTACAGCCCTTATCCACAAAGGGCCAGTGTATATGCAGGTTTTTGGGATAAACTTTAGGTTAGTTGTTCAAACCCAGGTGTAAGGACTCCTCATTCAATCAGTCCGCTAACTGTATTATGTGGGTGGACAGCATATGAGTCCCAGTGCTGCACCATGTGACAACAGACGCGGGTCACTAACCGGACAGAGCGGTCGTCACTGCCGGTGGCCACCAGTGGCTGTTTGGGGTGAACGTCCAGTGCCCAGAGCTCACCCTCGCAGTGGCCCTGCATGATGAGCAGTGGCTTGTCACGGTGCTGCACCATCACCTCGAAGATCTCGCCGTCTTGGGTGCCCGCCAGGATGCGATCCGCCTTCCAGCACACACTGCGGATGGAGAGGCCTGCAGGGGGCAACAGAGCATAGGGGACAGGCGACTCAGAGTCAGAGATTCAAAGAGGCTGTTAATAGAGGGGCCAGCAGGGGGCAGCAAAGTGTAGAGAGGCATGTGACAAGGAACCAGAGACTCTGAGAGCCTGCGGATAGAGAGGCCAGCGAAGGTGTCAGAAGGGTCCTGACACGTCATACCATCAGTAATTAGGCACAAGTCAATCAACAGGCTTGATGATAATCTCACCCCAGCCACACCCACATCTACATCCCAGCAGACCCATTCATTCTTAGTTGTAAAGGCTGGTGTCTTGATGGTGTCCTGCCCTTACCTTTGTACCCGTGCTCTGTCTCCCTCAGGTCTACTTTGGTGATGGGCTTGAAGTCCACATCCCACAGGCGTATGCAGCCGTCACGTCCTCCGGTCGCAAAGCCCTCCTCACAAGCGTACATGCTGAAAATCCCCGCCTGGGAACCGAAAGGGCATGAGATCACAGCAAGGGAAGACATCATATTCTGCATCCATATTTTCCTCACCGGCGTAAATCCTCACCGACATTCCACAGTTCCTGCTAAAACCATCTAAACCATCGTATCTAGGGTTTGCAGCTCACTCATCCTGAGCCGTGTGCTCACGTGTGACCCCTGCTTCACTTACGCCTGACTCTCGTCCCCATCTTTACACGTGTTGGAGCAGCGGCCGGGTGTTAATTTTGCAATTGTTTTGCAATTAACATTTGCAAAACAAGTGTGATCCACACACTTCAATGTCACTTTTGCACAACGGAACGTCATCTCGTTGTCTTACACAAATCAACCGATGTTTTAGTACACGAATGCGCACGGTGCACACTGCGTGCTGTACGATAGGCGACGTGCAAAAGTACTGTATTGTATGGTGATGCGATCACGCCAGCCTCGCACGCATCTCCCCGTCTCGTTCTCACACCTGTATTTATCCCTTTCTGAATAATGTCCATGTACAGCAGGTCTATCGGACCAGAACCCATTCGAAAGTCGGCAACAGTCAGTATACCCGCGGCGCATGGAGCCGCGCTGCATATGAAGCCACGTAACCATGGATCACACTCATGCAATGCATCGCACAGATGTTCGACACCTACCAAGCCGTCCGTATGATGCGACAGAAAACAGCTTTCATCAGACCAGGCGACCTTCATCCACTGTTCCAGTGGTCAAGTTCCGGCACTTACATGCTCATTACAGGTGCTTCAGACAGTAGACAGGGGTCACCATCGGCACTCTGACTGGCCTGTGGTTACAAACCCCAAACACAGCAGGGTGCAGTGCGCTGTTTGTTGTTACACATTCCTACCATGACCATCATTAAAATGATTTGTCATTTGTGCCACAGTGTGCCTTCTGTTGCTTTGTACCACACTGTCACACAGGATAGTCTTCATTCACATCCCGCGTCACCAATCCTGCCTGTGCAACATCCTGTCAGTGGATCGCAGTTTCTCTCTGCTCGGACCACTCTCAGTAAGTACTCTGAGTACCGCATGTCAGCAAACCATAATGTACGATAAATCCTAAACCTTGATACACGTCATTTTTGCTAGATAGTTATCGCTATTCACTTCACATGGGAGTCGGCACAATGTTTCATCAGTCCTGCCTGTTCTCTCTTTTACCTTTGAAGGAATAAATCGCACAAAGTTCACATGATGTGCATGGCGTCAGAAAACTGTTGGCTGAGGAACAAGACGAAGGCGATCAGAACAGGCAATAACAGGCATGTGTGTGGGGAGCTGAGAGAGATGCCTGGAGGCTGAATGTCTCTTTTTAATAACTGATCATCAGACATAATATTCTGACACTCCCACCCCCAACTGGCCAGCATCATTTACCAAGGGGGACACCCCCCTCTCTCCCAACTGACAAATATTACAGATATACTGTAATATATCCAGTCACAGGACAGATCGCAGGGCAGGCAAAACTATAATCTCATGTGTCATCGAGAGTTGTGAGATTGTCATTTTAAATAAAGTATAATGAGATATTAGAACATCCTGCAGCGATTTCAGCGCGTTTCAATTCTGCAAAGCCTTCAGTGAGAATATTTTACAGACATGGAAACTCTGCGTGACTGTGACAGGCTGTGACAAGACTCTCACTCTGACTGAGGAAAAACAGACCTGGAAAGCCTCAGACCCAATTCTCCTACTCACTGGCTAATAACAAACTACACAGTGGGCTGTGATTCTGTGTTATGATGCTGCATTTCATCTGTATATATGATATCTATTTCGTAGTAAATTATCCTAACATCTGGCATGTAAAATGGGATTGGCTTCAGCTGATGTTTCATGCAGCACTCGCAAATGAACTTCTAAACACTAAAAGGCTTTGACTGCGAGCAGGGAAACGGCAGCGAGGAGATGCGGTTCCTGTTCACTCACCCCGTGCGCGGCCTGCAAGGTGCGCACCAGATTGAGCCCCTTCCACACATAGACGTCCCCATTCAGAGCCCCTGAGTACGTCACTTCGTCCTTGGCACAGGCCAGGCACAGGATGGTCTGCAGGTCCCCCAGCTTCCCAAAGACACCCCTTTTGGGGGTCAGTGCATTTCCACAGAGAGACCAGAACTGTCAGTGAAACAACACGGCAAGGAAAACTTACATGCAATGCTCAATAATTATATTTTATGTATTATATTATATTTAAATATATACAGACAGACAGACAGACAGATACAGACAGACAGAGATAGACAGGGAGACTTATAAATGAGAGGAGGCCATTCGGGCCATTAGCTTAACTACAAAGTTGTTAAAATCTTATCTAGCTCTGATTTAAAGAAACACAGGGTTTTAGCTTACACTACACTAACAGGAAGACTATTCCATACTCTGACCACACGCTGTGTAAAGAAGTGCTTCCTCAAATTCATTTTAAAATGTTCTCCCACTAATTTTCACTTATGTCCATGAGATCTAGTACTTAAACTAATATTGAAATATTTTGGTATTCCAGGTGGGGTCTTACCAAGGAATTATATAATCGTAGCATCACCTCCCTTGACTTAAACTCCACACACCTAGAGATATA
>JAODKE010000044.1:15937724-15951711 GCA_026779605.1 Mormyrus hasselquistii
GGGAGTACCGACACCTGGTGCTGGATAACAAGGGGAGTACTGGTGCCTGGTGCTGAATAAGAAGGGGAGTACCTACATCTGATGCTGGATAACAAGGGGAGTACTGGCACCTGGTACTGAATAATAAGGGGAGTACCGACACCTGGTGCTGGATAACAAGGGGAGTACTGGTGCCTGGTGCTGAATAAGAAGGGGAGTACCGATCCCTGGTGCTGGATAACAAGGGGAGTACTGGCCCCTGGTACTGAATAAGAAGGGGAGTACCGACCCCTGGTGCTGGATAACAAGGGGAGTACTGGCCCCTGGTACTGAATAAGAAGGGGAGTACCTACACCTGATGCTGGATAACAAAGGGAGTACTGGTGCCTGGTACTGAATATCAAGGGGAGTACCAGCAGCTGCTCTCCCTACTCCAAGCACTGACTGTACTGTCTCAGGAACTCAAGATCCCCAGCAGACAAGTGCAGTGCTTTGGTGTTGCTTCCAAAAAAGGCAGTTCCTCCCCTGGAATGTTCTGGCACCCAAAAGAAACCCAGCTAGCGTAACACAGCTTTCAACACCTTGTGATAAAGTGGCGCTCTTCTGGGGGGCAACAAAATATTTGGGAAGCATCCCTACCGCTTCACATCTTGGGGGCATAATTAAGAAGCTGGAATCATGTGCTTAGCAACACATGTATTTATTCTGACAATTCATAATTTTCAGTCAAACATGATGTTTCACTTGAGATTAATTCTCTACTACAGTAATTATTAGAATAGGTTGAACAAATAAGCTTGAACGGTTTTGTCGTACGACTTCAGGACCATCGACGAAATATATATATCCCAAATATAAAGTTTGCATCTGTAGTTATTTTGGATTATTTCTCCTTGAAATTTTTGTCCAGTATTTGGAAATAAGGTTTTCAAGCGAACAGAAGAGTGTTTGCTTTAATTGCATTTAATATGCAACAGGGCGGATAATCTTTCACTGGTGACAAGGAAATATAAACATGTTTAAAAGGTCGTTGCTACTCTCGCTCTCCAAGGTAACGGAACACATACAGCACTCGGTAAGAAAACGTTCAAGTAACACACTCAAGCTATCAGTCACAGAGCATGCTATGTCCCTTTAGCATAAAGGCCATTTACGTCTGTGAATTGATGTTCTTCTGTAAAAGACTCCCTTTGAAGATCTCTCAGCTGGCTGGAACATGGCAGTTACATCTGAGTGCTGTGACAGCCATATGCTGAGAACTGGGCCCCCATCCCAGCCCCCACTTAATACAAATACTGGTTTATATGAATCAAAACTTTAAGGTACATTTTCCACTGGAAAAAACCCACTGAGAATTGCCATTAGTCATCCTTTGCAAACAAACATCCCTCTGTTCTTAGCTTTTATAAAAGTTGAATTTATCTAAATAATTTAAATCTAAATCTAAATCAGGATGAGAAGCCAGTTACAGCAACAAACCCAGGTCCAAATCCTTTATATCTGAAAAAACAATACAATTTCCTTTGGTACGCTGTTTCTTACTTGATTAAAGTATCTTTTCCTAATTTCATTATTGCAGCAAACTGCACCTGCATTTATTCTTAAGTCGCTTTTGCTTTGGTATTTGCTTTGCCCAGTTCAATAATTAAAAACTCATCTCAGGTCACTAGTGTCAGAACCCCTTCACCTCCTGAAATTTTCTCTGAAATCCCAGTTTAACTGGCTGAGTGCTGTTAAGATCGAGGTCTGATGCAAAGTAGGAACAATAATTAGTGAGCTAGTTAATGCACATCGATATGATATTAAAGAGACATACATTACACAAGTCACAAGGTTGGTGCTATATTTTATTAGCATGTTGGGTTTATTTAAAAATGATAATAATAGTAATAATAATAATAAGAAGAAGTAATAACATAAAAACTGTCCCCATATGCTATCAGAAGTGTTTTACACATTTCAGATGAAATTATAATGGCCACAAAAGTCAAGATATATACTACTGCTTATTTTAGCACTGAATGTTTAGGGTAACCCTCTCCAAAATGTACCCTACGCACCTCCGAAGGGGGCTTCTCAGCACAGCGTAACCCTCTCCGAAATTTCACCACTCGATGATTTTTTTCTTTTTGTTTATACTCCAGAACTATATAAAACTGACTTGAAACTGTGGTAGAGAGATAAAGGCAGCGACGCTGCATGCTCTGACACTGCTGCGTTACCGCAGGGGGCCAAATTTCCTCTCCCAAGAACTGTCAATAACTTGGACAGCACCGGGGTGGGCTTGCAAGGCTTAAACTTTGACTGATTTTTTTTTTTTTTAACCAATCACTATCACTGCGTTTCGATGCCTGACAAAGTCTTCGCCAAGCCCAGTGTATCCTGTTACCCTTGAACCGCTCCTGGGTAATGATGTAAGTAGCGAGTTGACCTAAAGGTGGATGGAGTATCTGTGAAATAATCACAAAACTTCTATGTTCCGACTTCCTGTTTGGATCCTTTTCATCCACACAATAACTCGAATAAGTAAGCTAATGCATAAATCCCCATCAGCAGAATCCGAATAATATTAAACTTTAAATTAAGCAAATAATTTAATAAATTTAACAGTCTCTACTAAAATAATTTTAGAAACAGTAATCTGGTCCGAGTGCAGATGAATTCTGTTCTTATCAGTGCCATCTTTGTTTTCTGTGTTACAAACGCAGTGGAGCACTAATAATGAGGAATGTTAGCCATCCGAGTCCGAACCCAATTGCTGTTTATACCACCGGGTTGCATGGTCGACCAACCGATGGTAGCCATCAACTGTGAAGGTACAGCTTGGCCTTTTCACCAGGACTTATTCTGGATGTTGTTACTAAAACCATTTTACAGTAACTGGGGTACATTTCAGATTTCTAATATAACGTGATGCAGGATGTGCTTTCAAAATGAGAGGGGGATGTTCTGCTGAATTCTAAGTGCTGTAATAAGAGCAGCTTCAAATCATTCTTAAAATAGCATGCAGTTTAATCAAGCCCCGACCGCTCCCTAAATAAAGTGTCGGTCCAATCCTGCTTAAGACTCCCCCAGTTTGAAATTCCTGCCCTTGGTCTTATCTAGCTCCTTCGGATTTTGGATACTTGGACCCTAACCCTATGTACACAGAAGTGATTAAAGTTTAGTCTTGCCAATGTGTCTTGACTTTTATGAAAAACAACTGTATGGTCACTGCAGACGTATGCAGAGTTCAGGATGAGGCATCTTACAAATAAACGTAAGACGCTTGGTTGCTATTCTGCCTACTCGCTACAGTGCCATGATGCATCCAAATCAAAGCCTATATCCTACTTTAAAAGTTATTCCAGAGTATGAGATGTTGGTAGTAGACTAATTCACTCAAGGTAAAGTAATGACTCTCCATTAATCCTGGCAGAATTCCATGTGTCAGCCATCCCACTCTCCATAACACTACTTAGAGTTAGAAATGTTTCCTGCTATCCCAATACATTCTTCAGTGGGGTTTGTCAGTTCTGATTTACAATGCTGTTCTAAATGAATTAAAAACGTATGGTGTATGTGATACTTTAAAGAGGCAATGAAATTGCAGAAAATAACCCAGGCATTTGGGGAAAAATAGTATGGCAATCTGTCATACTGTAAGAAATGAGAGACAGGTTTGGAAATGAAAGAGTAGTGAGCAGTAACTGCATGCACAGCAGTAATGAGGTGTTACCAGTGACCTACCTGATAATGTCATCATTGTGACCCAGGAAAAACTTCTGGCTGTGGTCCCTGGTGCTGTAAACCACGCCAACCCCAGCCACGAAGTACACAACCTCCTTGCTGGCCGTGTAGTACAGATTGTTGCGGCACTGGTGTCCTCTGTAGCCATATATCCACTGCAGTCTCAGCTGGGAGCGCGGGGCTGTCCTGTCTGCCATTTCACAGCCCTCAACCTACCTAACTCTCAAAGCTCCAGCCCAACCACAGCCTAAAGGATAATCTCCGCACTGTATGGTCTTACCTTAACTTGGCATTAAATCTTGGTACAAATTACAAAGTATGTGCTTCATTCGTGCAACTGAAAATCTCCCTTTGTACAACGGTATGCTAATTTCTTAATTGTTTAATTCTCTGTATATATTGCTTACAGATTGTGATAAAGAAATGATTAAAAATCTACTAAGAAATGTCCTTTTCCTTATGGATTTCCTAATTAAACTCGTTTACGAATTAAATAGAAACTTTTCTAAAACTTTTCTTTCAAACGCTTAGAAAACAACTAAAATTAGATTTAGATTAGACGAAAAATTTAACGGAAAAAACTGTCATTAAAGCAAATTAGTACAACCACCAAAACATAATCCGCATACTAATCCCCTGCCTGGTCCTCGGACATGATAGAGAAAACCTTTCCATATACCTCCTCGTTATGAAACACAAAAATAATAACTACATCGGAATCAGATTTGTTTGTATAAAAAAAAAATCAACCCGCAATCAAAAGCACCGTTCAGACCAATTATTCGTATTAAGTTGCATACAATCGAAGAGTCCAGAGACCTTTTCCCATACAGTTTACCCCTGAAATGGTGCTGCCTAAGAAAGGACGTCTGAAATTCAATTTATTATTAACTTCCCTGCAATGGCAAATTAACAGCCAGGAGAACAATCTCCCTCATCACACTCCTTTCTCTAATTTGCATTTCAAACTGTAAATTAACGCCTGGCATCAAATAAAATGTGCAATTAAAAAACGGATAAAGAAACAATATTGCATACAAAAAACAGAGCAACTGATTTCTGTAATGCAAACTTTAAAAAGGCAGTGGTTTAAGGAAGACGTGATCTGTAAAAGCCTGCCGCTGCTCCAGCGAAATCCCGAGACGAGGCGCTCTGCTTTCTACCTGACCGCATCTTTAAGAGACTGAGGCATTTAAAGACCTCCTCTAGCCAGTGACGCCCGCGTGAGGCCGGCTGATCGCAATGGCTCATGGGCATTGATGTTTAAGTGCCCTTCTTACCTTTACAGTAAAAGCACAGGTAACATGCCTAAAGAACTACAACTCCCGGCATTCACACAGAGCGCACTGTCCGAGGTCCTGCATTTTAGAAACGACAGACATTACTTCGAAATTCCGATGTTCGTGTCAGCGAAGGTATCTTGTAATCCATGAAATATAAATCTTATCTTGGAAATATTGTTGGACTTTGGCATAGCCTGCTTGTACCCTAATGTATGTATGCGTGTGTATATTCGACATTCGACATTTAAAAATATAATGTTTAATATTTCATATTGTATTACTACTAAAAACGGAATTCACTTAAAGACTTCGAATTTCATTAGATTTTTTATCAGTAAATTGCTTATATACATATTATGGTGCACAGATACCTTATAGAATAATCCATCCAATCTTGTATCCTGCATGGTAACGCTGGTGGCCTAGAGCCCGTGTCAGGCAGCATAAGGCATTAGGCACAGGTACCCTCTGGATGCTCCATTGTAGAAATGAACTTCTTATCTAATGACTTTACTATGGGTTATCTATTTTTCAGATGCACAAAAATGTTTTCGATGTTTTAAAACGAGATTAAACCCGTGTGACTCCCGTTTTGGGGCTAAACATAGATCCCCTCCCCTGCACCCTTTTCCAGTGAGCGTGAGAGACACAATCCCCATATAACTGGAACACACCCATTTACCACCTTTATTACAAAAAGTAAACAATTATCCATCTATCCAACCTCCAATCACATACCTGGTACAGATTTACTGTAATAATCATACCTATCCTACTGTATAGAGCCCAAAGCACAGGGCATCCTAAACGGAATGCTGGTCCATCGCAGGGCTCTCGCGCGCACACACGACACGAAAAAATCTCACATTATGGGTGTCACATCTGCCCCTGGTTACTAATTGAGTAACAGAAGCTGCAATTGGCTGGGTCCACTCAGAGCCCGATTTTATTATGGAGGGTAGTGAACAGTGCTCGGTCATCAGCATCTCTCTTTGAGCACTGGGCTCAGCGGTTACCTTGTCGGGGGTTTGGTTTTTGAGGTTAGTCTGTGTTGGTATGTTTTCTGTGTTCGTCAGTGGTTGATGTGGGTAGTCACAAGTGAAGAGGCATTATCTCTGCTACAAGAAAGTAACGAAATCCAGGAAGCAGTCATGAAACAGAAAATAATAATAAAGATTCCTTTCATGTACAGTCGGAATGGCATTATCTCTGAAATGACAATTTTTTTTTTGTCACCATGCACCTGGGGGGGGAGGGCATTTGCCCGGGCGCTTTTATTAGAAGTTTACCGAAGTACAGTTTTTTTTATTTACCAGCTGTGTAATTATTAACATTTGCTGATGCCTGCTTTATGGGTTTGGTAGAAAATTCCGAGAATCGTGCAAAACACTGAAGTAGCTGATCTACACAGAATGAATACTGTCGAATTTAGCCATACTGAAGCTTCCCGGGCCTCACTGCTGCCCCAGGCCACTCGGAGTGAAGGACGGGCTTCACCACTTTCCCTGCCTGCTCCTTTCTCAGAGTACCACAGCTCCTCACGCTACTGTAATCAGACATTGTCTCTAGGATGAACGCAACAGGGAATTCAATGTAGATTTAATCAGACTTAACATCAAAGTGTGATCATTTAATCGATATGTATTTTAGAATATATGAAAAGTAATATTACAGTGAAAACTGACTTTTTGAACTGAAAATAAGTATTTCTTCAGTCTGGTGGTAAAAACCAGAAGATTGAAATGCAATTTAAATAAATGAAAACATCATCAAGCGATTCACTGTTTTCTTTGCACCACGGAATAATATATAGCAGTAGCATAGAGTAAATAACATCAACATTTAAATTGCATTTGTTCTTTTTAATAAAATGCCAATGTTTATCTTCTGCTATATATTTTGCACAATTAAAATGACTTCTATATACCAGATTAGACTTCATTTGATGATATGTGAAAGGATCAGTGCTGATACACAGTACGGAAACAGAGAGTAGAGACTGATTTTTAAAAGCATTTTAATGACATCGCACATATTGAACAGGTATGGTGAGTCTACAAGGGCAGCCCAATGCATGAGCGAGCCAGGCCTGCTCCGGCCACACCTATGGGCTCAGCAAAGGCGAAAAAAGAGAAAACATTCCCATAGTTAATTTTTTCAATGTGCATCTGGATGGAAATTTTCAATGCTATAGTTACAATGACAGAGAAATGCACACTATGTATCAAAGAGCAAGTTAATATAGCAAAAAATTTAAACACACAGTGCTATAGCCAACAAGCAAGCATCTGTTTTGGAATAACATTTTTTCCCATTAAATGCTTTGATTCCACTTTTCCACTTAACAGCAATGCTTTAACATGTTTATAATACATCTATATTTTTAATATTCTGTACTAGAATGACATAAAATGTATAATGGAACTGAGGAACAACAAATAAAACAAAAACGGCAAAAAAAGAAAACAATGCGAAATTAAGTAACTGAAATGTATTTATAATCTCAGGCTTTCTTGTGTCCCCAACATTGGCACCTGTTCTGAACCGCACATGTAAATTCTGGCATTACTGTGGTGACATTCGACTTCTACGGTTTTGTGTCTATATAAATGTGTTTTTCTACAGTGTCGGCAAAGGCAATATACTGCCAGGAAGCTTATGATGGATGAATTGTTTATTAGTTAGGAGAGCGCAGAGCTACCTTTCTATCAGGAAGTGGCTAGCTGTGGCATGGCCTGCCGCCATGGGCTGTGTTCAGAGCGGCCGAAGGACGCGGACCAGCACCGTGTCACCATACCGCCGATGATAAGGATGCAAAGTCGTCTTCACCAGACAGCCTCACAAAATTGAGGAAACGTTTAAATATATAGAGCCTATAAACTACGTATACTTACAAAAAAGAGAAGAATTACCAAAAATCAAAAGGCAAAAAAACCCACAAATTAAGAAAGAGCAAAACCAAAAATCTGTCTGGTTCTGTCAAGACAGTTAAAGTTTCGAGATGGAAGCTGCCCAACAGATCTCATACCCTCACTGAAGACCTTTTTTTGTCCACCGTATTCTTTTAAAAACTGTCTGTAAGTTCTACACCCGATCCCAGGAATGTTAGGCACAGAGTGTTTAGTGTTGGTTCTCAGCTTGCATGCTTGGAAAATCACTGGAGTTGGCTGGAGACTCTATTTCTTCTTGCTGAACAGGCTGAAGCGCTTCTCCTTCTCCTTCTCCCTCTTGCCCGGGCTGGACTCCGTGGTGAGGCTCACGCTGGCAGGCAGGGTCTGCGCGCGGCTGGAGGCCGGGCTCGCCTGCTTGCTGGAGGTCAGGGCGGAGCTGTCGGAGGCCGCCGCGTTCAGGATGGCCTGGATCCACGTGTTCATCTCCTCCTGTGGGCGAGATTCCAGCACGGGCCGTCAGCGGAGCGCCACCCGCTATCTTGTCACAGTGGCTCACCGGAATGAAGCCAGACCTTTTTGCAGCTGTGGTATTTCTAATTACCTTACATTCAGATGCTTGTAATAGCCGAAGAGGAAAGTTTGTGAATCAAGGATCACAAAGTACAGGCAGTCCCTGGGTTCAGAATGTCTCACTTACAGACAACCCAAACAGAATGCCATAAAGCCTATTATATTAAAAATACACTACTTTGTGATGCACATGAAAACATTGCATGGCTTCAACAGGTCACTAGCTTGAGCTACAGTGCAGTACTATGTACTAACTGTATAATTAATGTACTGTATTACTGTATAATAATAATAATAATAATAATATAACAACAGCAACAAAATAACAATGATTATTATTATAAATATTATTTACTATATATATATTATTACTACTAATTTACCTACAAATTTGACTTAAAGGCAAACTTAGGGAAGTTATCCCATTCGTAACTTGGGGACTGCCTGTATTGCATTTACAGTAGCACAATAATCTACAATAACCCCTAGTATTAGCTGAACTATCAACACATAAAAAGCTAGGTTTGCATTAGATTGACATTTTTCTTCCCTTGTTCGCTGCTAAAAAGCAAAAATACCTAACTTCGCCAACCACTCCGAATACCCGAAACGGTCAAAACCGTGACATTTTAGTGCAGTTTGTAAGGAGCCACCATCGGGATCATGAGGAGGAAAGACATTTTGTGTTGAATGAAGACCATGATACAGCAGGACGAGCTCGATTTCTCAGCACTTATTATCATTACTAAGAACACCGGCCAACTTGATTCATAATTAAAGTCAAGCTGGCCAAAGACATTCATAAGTATGAACATTATCAATCAGCCAGGGTGACTCATACTTGATCGGTCCTGACCAAAGCGCCTCTCTGCCGGAGATCCGCGATGTCAGCTTTACCCCAGTCTGCGTTTCATGGGTGACATTAGGACAGGAGCCCAGCTGACTACTCAAGACAGCTGTGTGCGTGTGTGTGTGTTTATATATATATATTATAAACTCCTGTATGGAGACAAGAAAATCTTGAGGCCTGCACATTAATTACATAAATGGCAATAGAGGGTTCCCTGCACCGTCTCCCTGTGTAGGGAACAGGGGCACAACCGGGGCATGTGAGGCACGGGTCCGTTCCGAGGGGCTAGATCCTCAACCATCTCCTCATCGATCCCTGTCCTTGCCCCCGCCCAGCCAGCTGGGAGCCAATCTGGACCGCCTGCCAGAACCCTTCCTTTAAATATTTTCCACAGTTTTCCACGCTAAAAAATTATTGCTGTGATCACATTACTAAGGTATTGCTTCGGGGTGCAAAGACCACGTACCAAACAATGGCTTTTAAAATGAAGGAACTATTTTAAGAATGTTGCAATGCAAAAATTTTACTTACGTCATCTTTGGCTTGGAAGAGATACTCATTTCCATCTGTTAGTCTGCACAAAAAGAAATTGTTTACTGTAACAGGTAACACCCAAGGAAATCAGTCACTAGAGGCGTGTCAGCGTTCGCCATACCTGAGCTTGAAAACGTGCTTCTTCTTCTTGTAGTCAACAGCAACCTCACATGTCGCGTCCTTCAGGCTGACAGGGATCTCATTGTGGTACGGGATGCCCTGGTTTGCATTCTTACTGTCTTTGTAGAATCCCATTTCCTGCTTGTTTATCACGCAGTACACATTATGCCAGGACCTGCAGCCACACACAGAAACCACATCGTGCAAGTGGGTGTCGTCAAGTGGGACAGCCTCATTATTAACATTTTAATAGTCACCCCCCTTTTGCAAAGGTGTCTCGCAAATGTTTTCAAATGTTGCTGGATTACTGTACAAATGATAAGAGTCGCTCCCTTCTCCGAGTACCGTGTGTTAAAGCCAAGATTAATAATAAATCAGAAATTATTTCTGTTAGAGCGCATGGACGCGCAGGAGAAAATTAATCTACTGTAGATGATAATCTTTTTAGCAACAGAAGCAAGCAAAAAGCAGCTTGGTTGTGCAGCAGCTGGCGGCAGGGTACCTGCTGGATGCCTTCTTGTTGTGCCCCTCCCACTCGTGCTTGCGGTACAGTATGCCCTCCATCTGCGTGGAGGCCACGCCCCTGTGCTTGGCCGGCAGCGTGGCCGCCTGGCTGGTCTTCTCCCGCCGGTTGGAGGCGGGCGAGGGCAGTGGACTTCCATCTTTGGAGCTCTTCTCCACCACACCATTCACGGTCTCGCCGCCATCAACGCCGTCGGGCTAGACAAAGCACGGGAGACGATGAAAGTGAGGGACAGTCCCAAAGCACGATAAGGGAAATGTGAACCGCTAAGGCGAATGACACGTGTGCGGCAGCAAACACTGAAAGGAGTCATATACCGTGTAGCACAAAGTTAACGTTAAGCACGTTCCCATTATGTACTGCATTTAGCTTTAGCACATTTTGGAAAGCTGTGCACCACTGAATTTAATTTTTTTTTTTTTCTCAAAAACCAATGCCATTGCACTAGGCACAAACAGGCAAATCTGTGACAGCTTTAATGTTTCGATAAATATTGAATAAAGCAGACTCATCTCCATAGACTTATGCGGCCTGCATATGATCACAGGCCTTGGGAAATCTGCCAGTACCCCGACACGACAGTCACCATGGAAGCTGTAGCAATAGCATTGGTTTTTCAAAAAAAAATTAAATAAATAAAATAAAAAATCACCCAGTTACTTAGGCTATCTTGAAAGGTCTGTGCTTTAAAGATGCCACAATGGTCCAGCACTCTTGGATTTAATTAGCCAACCCCAGATCAAGGAAGGAAGTGGGCCAAAATGCGTCATATGATCTCCGAAGGCATGCAGAGAAAAAGAATGTATCCAGTCTGATCCTGGAATCCGATTGAGGAATCACAGCAATATTGGGACTCATTGCTAATCATCACTATCAGAGGCGCTGGAAGTGCTGAAGCATATGCTGAAAGGCGGACAGCCACTTCACACCCATCGGGTCGAATTACCGCAGTGCTCTATGGGACATGGCCAATCCTGAGCTTTGCTGAACGCGCTGTAGTCAGGCTTTGCCCTCTGATAGGCCGGAACGGAGCCCAGGTCAGCCATGTGACCTTTCACCTTTCAGCAATCATGACTGAACTGGAGAGGTGGTCTTCCGTAGCCCACACTACATCACACAACTCTGCGATCCCATTGGCTCTTCCTATAAGTACCAGGGTCTCAAGACTGACAGCTGTATTATTATTATTGCTAAAACAATTTAAGGGTAGAGATACAATTAAAATACAAGAGATGATTCTCTGGGTCACTAAGCATTAACAGGTAGTGCATACACAACAGGAGACATGGCAGTTACACATAAAGACAATGATAATGATAATGTATAAATACAAACTGCATGAAAAGCAACGCAAAGAAAAGCAACGCAATGTGAGAAATATCGCATCCACAACACAATGTAACAGCGAGGAGCAGAGGGTTAAACCGCCGGCTGCTTCTGCACAAAAACAGGAAAAAGAAAGCGACCAAATGGCATTTAAAAGGGTTTTATTCTCAATGTAAAAAAAAAACTGCTCAGATTATGAAAATTCAGGACACCATGCAAAACAACAGAACAGGTATTCAGGCAACAGCGAAGAAGTTAAACCAAAAACAGCAGTTAGGAAAGACGCGGATGAGCCTGACACGCGGCATGAGTGATGAACATTCCGGATTAAAAGGGAGGGAGAAGGAGGCTGTGTGGTTCTGTTATGCAGCGACATGGTGCTGCCTTTAAGGCCCTAAACTACACACATGTATGGCTAATAACTGACCAAGGCCACAAATGCGCTCTTCTGATTCTGATTTCTGCAGGTTTGGTAACGCTTTACATTAACTGCAGCTTCATAATGCATTCATTATGCATTCATAATGCATTCATTGTGCATTCATAGAACATCACAAGCAGTAAGTATACCTTAACATCCTAACATACCTTAACAGCTTTAATATACATTAATTACAAACATTATACGATTATAATGTTTGTTATTATCATACAGTGCTTATTATTAATGTGCACAACAGCTTTTACAGTATGTTGTGATGTTAAGGGATACTTACTTGCAAGCTGCTTATGAATGATCTATGACTGCATAATGAATACATTATGAAGGTGCATGCAATTTAAAGGTTTACCGTACGTTTTTAAGCAAGAACTATATTCATTTAGTTTTACTTTGCATTTACTTTTACTTTTCGATGACAGATTTCAGGAATAATACAGACATTTTTGACACAGTATTTCTTCTGAGTTACGTGACAATAGTAAAATAACTCACAAGGACTGTTTTTCATTTCCATCACTCATGGGTGAAACAAACGGGCGTTACAATTTGATTACTTTAGAATTCGATTATAATTTTCATTAACATTTAGACAGCCGGAGGGAGCGTGAGCACGACTGCGTACAGCATGACCTCCTGACCTCCAGGATTTCCTGATCCTTTACCGGAGTTTCCCCTAGACGTGTCATACCGATAGGCTTCACCTGCTGTGAACTCTGCTCTTCACAAAATTAAATTAAATTTTAAAATACAACAAAATGCTGTTTTGATCTGTCATTATTTCTGTGAATCTGATTACACTGTTACATAAGGCACTTCAGAGAGTGGGAACTGACATTAAATGGAAGTTTTTGAATATAATCATCAGTCTCTTCACATGAGTGTAGCTTAATATTAAATGCTAATAATTAATATGATGTTGATTATGGACATAAACATACGGAATACCTCACAACAAATTATTAAATAAAAGTTCATAGTGCATAAATCTGTAATTAAGCAGAACAAAATTATAAAAAGTAGAATTATATTTAGTGGAACTTTAATATCTTGTTTTAAATTGACAGATTTCTAAACAGCTGTTTACACATTTTTCTCATTAAAAATTATGTCCAGTTTTAGAGAGTTTATCTACTATTAAATGGTTAGTTAAAGTTACGTTTCATTTAAAGATTACCAAAAACTTGTTGTATCTGAAACAATGAGAACATAGACTCATTGTTTTCAAAATGGCTGCTGTTTCTTGAGCCCATATTAGCAGCCAGTCAAGAAGTGTACAACCTGTGGCTGCCTAGGAAGGCAAAGCTTTAACAATGTAAAATATAAACCCAGGATTCCTCCTAGAAGTCTGGACGGACCTTACGTATGCCAATGGCTAGAGATGATGTCATTGAATTTTCTCCTGTGTCCTTCTTATAATTATTCTAATTACCAGATTAAAGATGACAGTGTAACACAAAGTCAGATTTTACAGTTGCTGAGAATCTCACAGGCACAGACTCAGGAGCACAGTCCATGTCGCTGGGCACACGCCCGCCGGCTCTGAAAGCTTGTATAGTCTGAGTAGGTTTTGGAGCGGTAACTAACCCGTGCAGAATCCTGATCTGCTGGTAGCCCGTTTTGAGAGATCTTCTCATCATCCCTGCAGAGAAAGGAGAGCAGAGGTTTAGATACTCAGGAGGAAGGAGAGCAGAGGCTTAGATACTCAGGAGGAAGGAGAGCAGAGGCTTAGATACTCAGGAG
>JAODKE010000044.1:15992349-16005959 GCA_026779605.1 Mormyrus hasselquistii
CACGTGGCCGCGGGGGGAGGGGGGGGGGGGGGGGGAGGGGGGAGGTGGGGAGGGTGGGGGGGGCGCGGGGCCGGGCGGGGGCGTGGGGGGCGGAGGGGGGGTGGGGGGGGGGGGGGGGGGGGCACGCAGCACCGGCACGCTCACACGGATGGGAAGAGACAGGTTCTGATGGCTCAGCACGTTACGTCACCAGGCACGTTAAATCACCGCGAGGTGAGATGTTTCAGCGCCGTGGACCCGGATGGCGGCATCTGAAGACCACACAGGAATCCACAAGGTGCTGTTAGCTGTGCATGACAGACATTTTGGTTTTGCACCTGAATTTGTGCGTGCGGCATAATCAGATACGGCGGTGATTATTTTTTTACATGTCAACAGGCTGCTCAAAATGAAGAAACAGATAGAAATACAATTACAATTAATTTATTTTGCAGATGCTAACGGAGGGTGAAGGGTCTTGAGATGGGGATCAGTGATAAATGAACCCTGCTGACCCTGAGATTTGAATCGGTGACCTTCTAATCACATGATTGCTATGACCAATCCACTGATAGTTTGGAGAATGTTTTTTTTGGAGATCGGTGTCGGTAGGTCCTGGGGGTATGCCAAGATGAGCCCCGCCCGTCAGTGATGGCCCCATCAGGTGCGAAGGCTGGCTGGACTATGATGTCATCTGAAGATGGTCTCTTACACCCCCTTTTCCTGCCAGCCCCAAAGGCAGAGATGAGGCCCTCAGACAGGTATGACCCACAGCCAGGAACCAGCAAGAGGCTGGAAGGACTCTCCTGTTAAAGGCATCTTGAGGTATCAGGCCAGGATGGCACCTTAACCGCTAACCAGCCACTGTGCCTCAATCACAGAGGTGACACAGCTGGTGACCCATACTTGCATTAACTGCCCCCCCCCCCCACACTACCAGAAGGTTATATGTTTATTTATACCACTGCCGACAGCAGAACAAGTTGCTGTATCAATTTAACTGTAAGTTTTGCATTTGGAACTAATTTTACAATGCAGGCAATATCAAATTGCCAAACTGCTGTTTATTTAAATAAAATATTCATGCAGGGAAGTTCAATTTTGAGAAATTATTCACCTGTGAATGTTTAATTTGCAAATATTCAGGTTGTTTCATTATGTCCTGTGCATTTTCTGCAATTCAATATCATACACAGGCAGTCTAAGATGAGGACACACACACACACACACACACACACACACACACAGTTCTGTTATGACCCTGCGTTACACACAAGTAATGCAATTTTCTAGAGTGGTGTACTTTGTAAATAATGTGCTGTGGAGACGCCTCCCAGAAAGCCTGTAACACGCATACAAAGGCTGACGGAGTAACAGGTTTCCATTCAACACTCGGTGTGTGGATCCCTGTTTAGGAGGAGCACACTGGAGAAAAAAGGGAGAGAGGGAGAGAAAGGGGAGAAAAGGGGGAGAAAAAAGAGAGAAAGAGGAGGAAAGGGGGAGAAATGGGAGAGAAAAGGAGCAAAGGAGAGTAAGGGGAAAGAAGGGGGAGTGGAAAGGAGAGAAAGAGGAGAAAAGGAGAGAGAGGGAAAGTGAGCGGAAAGAGAGAGAAGGGGGGGAGAGAGAGGGAGACAAGGCAACTGGTCCCTGTGAGCGATCTGATCTCGGGGATAATAAGCGGCAACGGTGAGCGTCTCTGAAAGGAGACCATTTCTCCACCACGGCGAATGTGTCCTTTTCAAAGGCAGCATTTATAACTCCCACAACATAGCACTGCTGTGGGGATAATGAGGGTGAGTGGGGAAAACCTGTTTGCAGCTCATAACTGTCACACGATAGGAGTGAAGTCAAAATTATACACAGGCATTCAGCTCCTGTCTCAGGCAGCTTTCGGGTTTTGCCAGCTGGCTTTTTAACCAAAGCGATTCAGGTTAAGTGTGAAATAGCAGCAAACCTCAAGACTTGAACCAGCAACCTTCCAGATAATAACCCACATCCCTGCCACTAAACCATCATTACCAGCGTCAGCTACGCAAGCAGCCTGTGTAATGTGCTGCTTGGCACCATGTTTGCCCAAACCCAGTAACAAAGATACAGATTGGGCTGGGGGTTCGACGGGGGCCCCAGCCGTCGTAGGGAGGGGCTTCACCTGGACATGCTGGCCACAGTTCTGGGCTGGGGGTCAGAGTCCTTTGTCCATCGCAGATCCATGGCTGGTTCCATGGGGGTCGGCAGCCCTTAGCGAGACCCCAGCCCGTTTGACCACCCCTGTCAAGAAACAACCAAAATCATAACTGATATCTGTAACCCGGAGGTGAAAAACGAGAACCTGATTTGTTACTGCCTATTCAGCAATATCCTTAATGAGTTAATACACCTATTGTGAGGCCTGTCACATGACGTGCAGATGGGGGGGGGGGGGGGGGCAGGTCAAGAGCAGAGCCAGAGCATCAGTAGATGCAAGGGGTAAACAGACAGGGTGTAGTGGGGGTAGTGGAGGCGGAGGAAGTCGAGGCAGCTAGTTAACAGGTAAAAAGAGGGTAAGGGGTAACCTGACAGTGGAAACCAGACACAAGGGGTGGTTCGGAGGCTGGTTCAGTCCCCGGAGCCGTTTTCTTCAGCTGGCCTAGCTCTGCCTTCACATCCGTCCTTTTGTCTGTGACCCCTTTCTTCTGTGGCCCTGGACGGTGGAGGAGCTTGTTAGCCGGGTGGATATTCGGTCTGGAGATTCACTGCGGCCGTTTGCCTATGAAAACCGCGTCAAAGCCACGGCCTCATATAATTGTCACATTTTCGGTCCTGGGAGAGATGGCTGGCGGAGGCTCGGCCTGACAGATATCAGTCGATCCTCTCATCTCTTTGTCTCTCTCTGCGCTCCTTTTTCGGAACGGGATTCCAGTAAATTAATCTCAGAGTCAAAACGAGACTGTTTGCTTTGGAATCTCTTGTTATTTTTCTGTTTGTGTCCCAGTAGTTTTCATCAAAGCGGAGCAGTCACACAAAACGCTGCGAGACTATCCTAGCAATTTATAGATTTGATGTTTATTGAGGTTTACAGGGCACCGTTTATTTAATGAGGAACAATACCAAGGACAATACAACAGGGGAAAAAAGTGTCTGTTTTGGCAAGGCTGCATCGAAGCAAAAAAAAAACACGGTGAGGCCATGTTAATTTAGGATTCTTTTACGTATATAAACAGTGAAGCTTAAATTCAGAATAAACAGATTGTCTTAACACAAATCTATAGAGCACAAATTTGGACAAGGTGTAGGAATGCAAAAACCTTGCTTAAGGTGACCTCAAAGGAATCTTTTTTCCCCTGAAATCAGGGTGCTTTTTGTGTAATATGACCCGCAGCCCCTGACATCTGTGTTTGTACCCTCTGCTTGTTTTCTGACAGCCTGACACGGAGGCAGAGGAGGATGACTGTTAGGCGTGTTTTTTGTCCTAGTTAAGTAAGTCCCCCTTGTATTACACCATCAAAAAAGAACTGTACTTTGATAAAAGTTTTCTTATAAGTGAAAAAGTGGGCATTGTTTTTTTCCCAGCGTGCATCTCATGGTCCCTTGCTGTGAACATGGCAGCAGGAACAGAGTATGAAGACCAAACTTATAAGCATCTTCCTCTGGCTGGTCCCCTAGTAGGTCTTCTAGTCCTACTACAAAATGTATTTATTTAATGGATGACTGTGTCCAGATTGGATTATAGAGCTCACTTCTGTATCCATTCATCCAGAACTCCTCACTACCAGCTCTTCCTCACTGGCCATGTCTCTGTATGCTACTTACACATCCTGATCAGGCAAAGCATTCTGGGACTCACAGCCCATGAGCCTCCGGTTCCTGGTGCTACACATCCGAGATACCTCAGCCTGGCATCTAATGGTTAAGTATCCTGCGAGCCACCCACCGCGACAGAGCAGTAGGGGGCGATGTAAAACAGAGCCGAGAGAAACAGTTGAATGACAACCCCTGCCAAGAGTCTGTCTCTGTACACCAAGCCTAAAGAGGGGGAGCTCCAACACGGTTGGGTATTTCAGGTAGATTAATCACTTTGTCCACCGCTTGGCCAGCCAAGCTCTACCCCTGGTCACCCAGTAGACTAAGACACAGGTTACATAGACTGTATGTCACACTGTCTTTACTGAGGAAAGTTTGACCCTCGACTGAGAACATATGCAAGCGTTGGCTTTGAAATGTCAGAGAACGGAATGTGTGCTCTTCTGCTGCTAAAAGTGAGTGTGAGTTGGGTTCCCGATGTGTTTGGCTGGAGGAGTTGAGGTCCTCAGCACTCAGCAGAAGGGGACGACATGCAAGGGAAACAAAGAGTGTAAGAGCGCTCGCTTTTAATTGCTGTTTTTATACACGACACGCTGACATAATGCACCGCGAACACATGCCGCTTATGTCCCATTTGCATACAAAACACTCTCCATGCTAATTTTAATTAGGCTAATTGGTAAATGTTACATAAACAGCTGGCGCAGACGTGGCACACCTCTGTCTGGCGGCAACACCATGATGCTGCGGGTTAGCTGGGATCCGTCCGTGGAGGGCGGGGGGCGGGGGGCCTGTCTGAGGCTGACCTCTTTTTAAATGCACATTCACACCCTGTCTGTACACAGTATTATCATACAAAATCACTGCTGCACACACGCATACATTTAGCTACACCCGTCTTTACATATCTACGGTGCTGTATTTCCATTTTAATTTATTTTGTATTATTTATTGCTAATTATAGCACTTATTGTTTTTGCATTATTCTGGCACTGTTTGGCAGGAAGTGTATGAGTAAGAATGTCATTGTATTGTGTACATGTGATAGTAAAACACCTTCCAGCTGCTTATCGTTATCGGGGATGTGAGGGTAGCCTGAGCCCGTCCTAGGGAGCACGGGGCACACCCTAGACAGGATGCCAGCACAGGGCAGGGTACACACGCCACGGATCTGCACACCGAGAGCAGAGGTGTGATTCAAACCCATGACCCCACGGGCGTGAAGTGATGGTGCTATCCACCAAGCCACCATGCGTACAGCAAGCGCACGTTAAGGAGAATGGCAAGTATTAAAGGCTGAAATGTCCTGGACGGTTCCACAAAACCAAAACAAAAATGTCAAAAAAAAAAACAAAAAATGTTATTAGTTCTTTGGGCCCTTCTAAGAATTGAAAAACTAACACACACAAATACCTGGATCTGGTGAAATAGCATAACATGTGCATTACTTTTAAGAATTAGAAGTTATTATTACACAATTACATTTTTTTTCAGTTTTTATAAATAGTCGTTGAATGGACGAAATGTCTTTGTTTAGATATTCCAGTATCTATTGTCTTAAAATGTCCACTGATAAAACACAAGCATTATCTTGCATAAAAGAGCAGAACCTGCTGTGATATAACACTCTCATACTGCGAGGGGGAGTACGATGTGATTCTGAACTCCCCCCCCCCCCCCGAATAGGAGGAGATACCCGCAGCTCTCAGGCCCCCTACCTTGAAGCTGCTTGAAGCGCCCCTCCATTTGGTTGTAGTTAGCGGGCACCTGAGCAGGGCTGCCATCAGGGTCGACGGAGAGCTGGCCTACTGAGCCAGATGCCTGCTCAAATTCCATCATGCTGGCCAGAGCGCCCAGCGATCCCAGGCCAAAGCCAGTGCAGGGTTCAGGGCCCAGATAAATGCCACCCCCCTTAAAATGGAGAAATCTTCCACAGAGAAGTTCAGCAAGGTCCAGTCACCGGGTTCAGTGGTTCTCAGATGCAAAGCATGATTCTTGCTGTTATACCTTCTCTCCAAATATAAACTGGATCCCACCCCCCCGGCTCCCAGCCACTAGTGCCAACCACAAACCCACTGGTGCAGAACTTCAGTGCATTCCGCATCCAGAGGGTCTTTTTCCCCAGCCCTGAATGGAGAGGGTCCAGCACACCCCACGAGCCCGCGCTGAATGAAGGATGTCTTACACACAACACACCTTTCACAAACCTTCTGCAGCAGGGACAGGGAATGGGCGGGGACAAGGGGCTTGTAATTTAACCAGTGGCCAATGAGAGCCGAGGAAGTAGTGATGATGTCACTGACTTAATGCAGTGGAGGATAGAGAAGCAGAACAGGGAGGGGACGGGCCATACCAAGTGCCTGCAAAAGACTCGGGGGAGGCCGGTTAGAATGTTTGCTACTCCCAGCGACATTCTGCTTTCAAACAAAAGCAAGGAGAACCAGACCCTTGGCGGAGACGTGTAGCTGATGGGGAATGTACACTGATTTACTCCTCAGCATCCTCCCGGCAGCCTGCCGGTTATTTGATCCCTTTGCCCCCCCACCACCATAACAAAGTATGTGGGCCATGAAAATATTCAGTGCTGAAGGGTGTCCATTCCCAAACAAAGCATGGCTACTTTGTCTCATGGTAGAAGACTCGTCTCTCAGAGAGTGATCCAGCTAATATTTAAAGGTCTTCTCTAAGCTGGCAGAGAATGTTACTGTAACGTCAATGGAATGTTATTTCCACCTTTTATATTTTAAAAAAGGTTCTGTCAATATTAGCATGATATTGTTATTACTTGAAAATCCTGACTGAAGACATTTAATAATAATAATAATAATAATAATAATAATTAATAAATAAATAAAATGTGTATACTACAAGCGCACTGCTCAGCCTTGACCCCATGACCTCACAGAGGCATAACGTGACATGACAGTGTTACTCACTGGCCTACCATGCCCTTCCTTTGTTTATGTTACGGTTCTTACTCGCAGTAGTGATTGTAGTAGAAAGACAAACTGGACACTGAACATTTCCATACCTTGGTTGTGATGTTCAGTGAACGTCTGTGTTCAGCTGGGGTCCTCCTTCTTCTGAGACGGCGGTACAGAGTCACTGCACAGCACTGGCAGCCTGGGCTATCCTGCCACATGACTATATCCTCTACCTGTCAGGGCTCAATTTCCTCATAGCTGCGCTCTTCTGGGCAGTGTCACATTAGTCCGGATATCACTGCTTGTATTTCATATCATAGACACAGCCCATGAATGCTTTCGGGCAGTGGACAACAATAGCCTCTAATGCAGCTCACATGGACAGGATGATAGATTTGCCACAGTGGCCTGGCAGAACATTTAGTAACAGGCAAAGAACATCTCCCCTCTTCCCTGTCACTGGTCTTAACGCTGTGCTTACCTTCACCATCATTTAATCCACTCTTCTTGCTACACGTCAGAGAAAAAGCAGAATACCGTGAAATCGGTGAATACAATCAAAAAAACGAACAGGGCCAAAAGTCTCATATTTTGTTCTGTTACTTCCGGTTAGGAGCTAAGATTGCCAAGTTAGGATTAGCTTTTCCGCGTACAAACCTGTGTGTGTGTGTGTGTGTGTGTGCGCGTGTGTGATGTGTGGCTGAGCTGAGCTCTTGGGTGACTTTTCTGCTGTGAAAGCTAATACTCCAGAGTAAAGGCAGATAAGCCCCACGGTGAGCATCCAGAGTCGGCTGTAGGGGAAGAGGCTGGGTGACCCACACAAAATATCAGCCACTAAGTGAACTGTATACAACACCACAAGCCGGCTCGGACTCGGAATAACAAAAGGAAGCACGAAGAGTATCAGTTTGCAGGACCTGCCGTGTAGCGTTTGCGCTTTGATCAATACTCCTCGAACGTTTCCGTTTTCCTTTGACAGTAACTGAATAATTCACATAGCTAATCGACGGATTGTTTTGTTACAGTGATTATTTCACTGTCATTCATTTACGAGGCTGTTGAAAACGATTATTCATTTTAGCATTGAGCCCGACCAGCACAGGGAATGATGCCGTAGCCAAACTGTCTGGGGTGTTTGAGTGGTCACACCCACCCCAAGGCCTCGCTTTTAATATAGTATTTAATGAGTCAGAAATAACGCAGTTTGTTGGGTGACACACATTTTAACGCTTTTGTCTATTCTGCAAAGCAAAATCCTTTTCATTTCAATACTAACTCTCTACTTTCCCTATTCTAACCTCTTCCAGCAAGAGAAACTCATTTTCACAGTTCATAATTTTATTTTTGGGGGTTACTAGAATAGATTTACATGCTCGAATGTGCCAAAAACACGTTATTTTTCTCATACGGTACATCCCCATGGACCCTGCATACAACTGCCTATAATACTCTGTAAGAGCTTTGAGCCCCACCCCCCAATGAGCCCACTGTGCCCTGATTGGCCAGCTTTCCCTACACGTTCCACCCCGGATTGCAAGACAGATCCTTGCAGGTAGGCGGCCAATAAGAATTGTGTTACGAGGTGACCTCACCGTGTATAAGGGCTAGAATTCCAACAAGGCGTTTCCAGCAGATAAGAGACGACTGATTTCTGAGAGATACTTGATGCTGACCTAATTGGAAGAAATTAACGTGGAAATCAGCTTTCTGACACCGTGAAACCTCCTACCACACTTTATACTCCCTTTGGGGTGTACTTTGGGCCTCATATGCATGCAAAGCTATATAACATACTAAAGGAAAAGGAAAAACCCAAAAAAGCATTATACAGTAGGGCCCTTTAAAAGCTGTTAAAATACACATTTTGGAATAAATTGTTTCTCCTGTGAAGAGCTATTTTTTCAGTAATTAAAAAAAATCATCTTTCACTGTTTTTCAAAACATTAAGGCTAAAAAGTCCATTAACTATAAAACACAAGAAATCATGAGGTTTAGAGATTGATGTCTGTTATCCGTCCCAAAGTTGTGTCATTGCACAATTATGCTGAACTAATTGACGGCCGAGGCTGTTTCACCAGATTTATCTCGCTGGGGCGCTTAACAACAGGCTCTTTCGGAAGTTCATGAAATGGTCTATTCAGAGGAGCTTCACATGATGCTGTGCTGGACGATCACGTACAAAGTGGAGAGTCAAGAGGGGCTATAAACCAAAAACAGCTGAACACCACTTACCACGTTTACAAACGAAACGTGTCCCCCAAGTCTGTGTTTAAATCAAATTCGAAGGTAAGTAGAAAAAATGATAAAGTACTGTACATAACAATTATTATTATTACACAGTAATAATCAATGTTATTACTATTTGATACTGTACCGTACCTCGAGGTGACGAATCGTTGATCCCGCACTCTTTTCACGAGCATCACAGAGCAGAGTACGTTTCTCATTACGAACTGTTGTATTTATCCTAATTTTCAGTACAACAGTCTGTTCGTAAGTATGAGCTGTCCGTAAGTCAGAAACACTTAACCTGGGCACTGCCTGTTCACATGGGACATCCAGTTTATGCCTGATCTTGTTTAGTGCGGTTGTTCCGAGATAAATCACCATTATTCGCATCATCTGTGGATGGTCATGCTGTTTCGGCTTTTATATTGGAATTGTGTCAAAGGCTGTGCAGTGCTTAGAGAGCAAATTTAAATGTGTAACTCCTGCCTATGTAAATCATATGTATACGGCGGTAGAACACTACATTAGATCACTCATACACTAGCTACAGATACTCTGTAAACAAATACATTACTAAAGCATAGATTTTCCCCAAAAGGTTTTAAGAGTCCAGCCTGCAGAGCAGGGGTTAGGAGCATGTGAAAAGTAGCCCCCCTAACCAGTGCCAGCCCAGGCTCAGACACTACAGTGGGACTGATGTACGTCGGTTTAGTGACACATCTGCACTGTGAACATGAACATGGAGGGACAGCAACCACCCAAGGCCTCAGCATCAGTGCGGTTCTGTTTACAAGCTATAAATTAGAATGCATTCATGTCAATACCTAGTACCGTTCACCTCGCGCTAAGCATCAGAGGATATCCGTCGTGTTTGAGGGGGAAATATGTGAACGGTGCCTCGGACCGCATGGAGATGCGTGCTACGTGCAGCTGACGCAACTTTGCCAGGGCAGCAGGACGAAAAACTTGCCACGCCGGAGGAGCAGTGACTTACAGACACAGCACAGTAAAAGCGCACCTATCTCGCTTCATGATGCAGGCCCCTGATCAGACTGAAAACAGATATAGTTAGTTGACTGGGGGAACGACTGGCTGAGAAAGTCCAGAAATTCCATCATTTATATGATTCCTCGCTATGGGATTAGAAAGACTCCCAGACGGCTACAAACTAAAAAAAAAATATTTGTAACTGCAACGTGATATACCCGTGTAAGTCCATGCATAAATGTTATTATAGTTTTTATGTATTAATTGAGTTTTTTGGTATTTTCACTTTTCATTTGAAATCACGTTTAGTTTTGGTTAGTTATTGGTATGGTTACGTCAGTCTTTATTTTAAAGATACATTGAATATGTCTTTAGTTTTTATATATTTTTGTTTCAATTTAAGCTTTAGTAATTTTATTTCTAGGAATAGACTATGCAGCTGCTACAATATGTCATAATGTAATGCCATTGGCTATTTATGTGGTTCAAATGCAGTGGACGAAAGGGGTTCAAAGATAAATAATTATTGATAATTACTGCCAGTAACGGAAAGTATTTGATGTTTGTTATAATTTTATTTTAGTTAGTTTCACAAGCTATATTCATAGTTCTCGTTTCGTTTTTTATTTTATTGTTTTATCTTATTTCGGTTTATGGAAATGCTTTCGTGAGCAATAATAACCCCGCCTTGCCTAATCTACGTAGACGACGCAGTTAGTAAAGTTCTAATTCTTTATATAACATCCATATCGCACTTCACAGCCGTGACATTAAGAGCAGCTTTGCTATACAGCACCACCCCAGGCCTGATATCAAAGTGCACAGTTCCCTGACACATCACCGTGATAAGTATCACCCGGGCCTCAGTGATACCCGTAAGCACAGTGTCCCAGACAGAAGGAATGTGTGGCACACTTGTAATGCCTTTGTTACGTTAATGGGGGAGGAGGGTCTTCAATGGCCATTGTCTTCACTTCCTTATTTAAAACAGATTTGGCGTCGCCGCTGCAGTTTGGCTCCACAAACAGGCAGCCTCTTACACGTACATTTCATCACTGCATTTCAGGCACGGTCATTATGATAACGTTATTGCACGCACCCTGTATATTCCGCTAAATGTAAGTGGGCCAGTAAAGTGGAAATGATGTCAGCACAGCAGGAAGGCTGTTTAAAAGTGGTCTGTTCTGACTTGTATTTACAACAGTCCAGCTTCTATTCAAAACAGCCCCCGAAATACGATACTGTACATTAGTATTTAGCAACGAACCAAATTACAGTCTCATTTATGAACATATTAATATATGTGTATTAATGTTCTACATAGTAAGATATTAATACATTCTGTTTGTGTACCAGATTAATTTGGACTGTTTACTTCTTTTTGTCTCGTTTCTGCTTGTCTTATCTTATCTTACCTCGTCTTATCCTAAGTAGACTATTTATATGTCGCTGCGTATTTATTTTGTCCTCTGACTGTTTTGCAACTTCTGGAGAGCCAGGTTCAGAATTTCCATAATTATCCTTTTCGAAACTTGGATTCTAATTTAACAAAGTTTATGCATTAAGTTTTGCATAATAAGGTATTTTAACCATTATTATCAAATCTGTGAATTGAGTATGACACCACGTTTTTTGAAACAATGAAAAACTGTTCACGACGACTTGCATTACTTACTGTAGTGCTTAATATGCTTATGAATTACACACAGTAAGTAAGCAGTAGGGCTGGACCTAATGATTATTTTTATATCAGTTTCGTGAGCGATTATTATTAGATTCGGCGATTATTTTTCTTCGATTAGTCATTTAATAAACAATTAAACGATTAATGATTAAAATTACTCCATTAAAAAAATCTAACAATTAAATAGTAAAAAGTAAATATTAAATGTTTACCATCAGAATGTCAACAGATTATTATTTGATAAAGTGCAACCTGGTATGCAAACTGGGTGACAGAAAAGTAGTGCAATTCAACAGTAGTGTAGTTCAAGCAACGCCTGACATGTGAGGAAAAATCGTGCTGCTGCAACTAGATATCACTACAAACAATGAGGCCATATTTCAGCTTCAAGTAAAACTAAAGATGTAACAAACTATGCAGCTCAAATCTGATTTTAGTATCGCACAGACATGAGAAACTGCTAAACAGATCTTAAGTACAAAAATCAGTTTAAGAAACACTTGGAGAAAAAAAAAATAAAGATACTGGATTCAGTCCAATGTGTCAGTCTTGGCCGATATTGCCTACAGATATTTAAACTTTATCAATAATCAAAGTCAGCAGCTCCAGAGCAAAAGACACAAAAATAACGTAGATGACTGCACTGAACAACCAGCCATTTTCCGTAATAAAAACAGATGTTAGCTCCACAAGTAGCTTAGAGGGTAGCCAGATAGCGGTATAGGTGTCAGCAAAATCACACAAACATAACGCATTTCAGAATTGGTCAAAGTTTCCATATGGGTGCACCACCAGGGTCCTGTTTGTTTGTTTCTCGAAACATTCCCAGACTTTTGATGACCGCAGCTTTTTAAACAGAGGATCTCCATTACAGGGCGCTGCCATGGTGCCCTTGTCAAAGTCTTCGATTGCGCAATACATCAGCGTACAACGCATCGTGTAATGATTTACGTTAAGTAGATTGCGTCGCCACGTCATCCCGGCGCTAGCGAGCGGCAAGTGAAATGACAACATGATCGGCAGCTTTCCAGTGGCCTAAACACGCGAAGCCTTCGCATCATCAGTAGCACGACAGCACGTGACTCACCAAGGCTAAGCCCCAGTTTACGCACAACCCTCATACAAAAAAGGTTCATCTTCCTGCTTACCTGCCAGGGCCTTAATCCGGGAGCGCTCAAACAGCCGGGCTGAGCTGTTCTCGTTGTCCCAGTCGTCATCCCAGCGATTGTTGACATCGCTGTACTGCTGCTGAATCTCCATGTGTTCATACTCTGCAGCTACTGTCGTCATCATGGTTACCAGTCTGTCATCAGATTCCTCTTATGCCACCCTACGGACACAGGGAATAGAACAGACACACTTTACCGCTACGGGCCTTCGCCCATGGAATGTCCTGTATACTTCATCGTCCAACCTTCTATAACTAAAATAACCAAATACAAATAAGCAGGATTTACTGTTAGAGATTTCTGTGAAGTGTTATTTCAAGAGAGGTATCTAGCACAAGATGTATATTATGACAGATACATTATGCAAAAAAAATGAGATTACAATTAAAATCATAGTTCAGTGCTGAAACACAACTTTAACAACAGCCAAGAGCATCCTCTGCACACACACCAGATGACAGTCTATATTTCCATATTTAATGCATATATATGTGACTACTAGCCTAATTTACATTCAGTGGCTGAGAAAAAAAAAAACAGAAAAAACCATCTTGTTTATTTCTATTACAGTACAGAAAATTCCCAAGCAGAAGAGCTCTATGTGCATCATTACCCATCATAACTTGAACAAAACAAATGATATAGATTTATAATTGTCGTGTCCGGAAGCCATTATGAAACACTATTGTAAATATTGCCCACCCCATCCAGGGTGGACACACACACACACACACACACACACACATACATACTACTATGTAAATATAATACAATAAACACAAAACAATAAGTACAACAAAAAACAACAAATAACACAAATGAACACCATATGTAGACAAATATTTGCTGCTTCGTGAT
>JAODKE010000044.1:16026549-16052745 GCA_026779605.1 Mormyrus hasselquistii
CCATCAGGGCCCTGCGATTTATTTATTTTGAGTTTAGCTAGGCTTAGTACCGCATCAGCCTCAGTTATACATATATTAGTCAAAGACGACGCTGTATTCGTACTAAATGGTAAGTTACTCATGTTCTCTACTGTAAACACCCATGTAAAATAATCATTAAACTCATTTACCATATCAATTTCATTTTTAATTATAAGGCCCTTACTATCCTGCAAATTAGTGATTTCAGCTTTTAGAGCTCTTTTGGAGTTAAAATATTGGGAGAAATATTTTATTGTCAGCTGTAGCCACCAATGCAATTTTTCTTCCTACAGTACATTCATCTTAGAGAGTCTAATGTTGTTTTTTTAACTCAACCTGTAGACTTAGATACTCCTGCTTTATTTTGAAAGCATTACTGAATTTCCATTTGTGGAAGAGCCCTTTGCCTCCTGACTTTATTCTTAATTTCCATAGTAAACCACCTTGGCTGCAGTTTCCTAGATTTAGTTTTGCTGGAAACAGGTATGAAGTACTCTTGTTTTTGCAACAACATGCTTTTAAAAAATTCCCATACATCTTCAATAGTTTTGCTATTTAACTCCATCCAGTTTACAGTTTCTAGTTTCAGTCTCATACCATTAAATGTAACCTTCCTAACATGTATACTTTTGTTCTGGACCTTGCCTTTCAGACACTAAAATTAACCTTGAATATAACCATGTTAAACTACCGTCCAGTGGTTTTAAAACCTCTAATTTTCCAATCCTGTCTTGGTTATTAGACAAAACAAGATCAAGAAGGGCTTCTCCCCTGGTAGGGGTATTATCAAACTGAGTAAAAAAAACAATCCTGTACTAATTCCACCATCTGAAGTTCATTTACAGAAGAGCCAGAGACTGTGTCCTACTGTATCCCAGGTAAGTTAAAATCACCCATAACCACCACATCATTTTTAATCCTGATATCGTCATATAACATTCTGCTTTCCTCTGCAGCTACATTAGGTGCTCTATAACAAACCCTGACAATTAGGTCATCTCACTCTCTAAATGACGGCCGTTCACCTCACTGTTCCCAGCGAAGGGCTTACTCAGCATCCGAGTTCCAAACTATCTAGACTGTAAGGAGTATGCAGGGTTTTTGCAGAAGCCTCTTTTGAAAAAAGAATGGTGCTATTTAGACTTCTCAAATGATATAATGCACACAAACAGGGGCACCATGGGTGGCTAATACAGGGGCACTAAAATATTTTAAATCAAATTGGGTTAATTTGCATTGGGTGCCCAATATATGCCGTCATGGGGCCCAACATGTATACTGCTGCCCCCTGCACGCAAGCACTGCTAATATCTCCGTGTTGCATTTTTAAATGTTTTGTTGTGTTTTTTTAACAGCAGAGAACACAAACTGGACTAATTAACATATGGAACGCCACACTACAAAGGTAGATTTTGAGATGACTGGTATACATTTACTAAAGTAAATGAAGTATACCACTTACCGATTTTAAAATGCACGTTAATTAGCTCTGAATATACTCATCTACCAACTGCGGACTGGGGAAATGTCATCACTTTCACCATGAGGGCTGAATGAAATCTATGAGCACATTATCATGTTTTACATACGTCCTTCTAATGTTGCAATGTTTGCATCCCTCACGAACCCAACAAATACAGAACTGGATGCTAATTTTAAAATAAACATCCAGACTTTAGCCTTGATACCAATGCAGTACTTGTGTAAGATCCTGGCTAAACAGGCAATACGAAAAGAGACGAAATAAGAAATCACTCGACCGCCTATACTGTATACACGCAATATAATAGAATTTTGTACCCGACAAATCTTCGCCATCAATAAAAAGGTATTACCCACGATCAGCCACGTATTTCCACATGTCCATCGCTATTTCTTTATTTGCTTTGTAGCATGCCATGACTGCAGTTAAGTCCGGTATGATGCTAGGGGAAGCTCTCCAAAATGGTGCTCCACTCAATGCGGAGCCGCAGGCGGCTCTTCCGCGCCCGCATCGCTGCTGCATCGCAGGCCAAAAGCCAGATCCACATACACTGCTGAAATGGGAAGTAAATCACAACAAACGGCCAAAAATGCCGGAAAATAACAGAAAAGGTCTCAAAAATAAGCCATTAAACAAATTAGTACATCGACCCGTAACATCAGGGGCCGTTTGTTAAGCATCAACCTGTGGAAAGCTATTGGAAAAAAGCAACAATATCGAGCTGTTAATTTGATCCAACATTGGTAAAGTGACAGTTCTCGGTGACACGGGAGCAGTTCGGCACGTGTTATTTTGCATCGGAACATAAATAAGTTACTGCTAAAATATAGCGCCTTTCCAGCGAGCTGCAGGTTACATCCGACGTGCTTATACCTGCACTTACTTAATATCTCCAAATCCCCGATATATGTAACTGGATAATATTCTGATGTTTGCTACATAAACTGCCTCATCTTTTTTTGCATGTGTATTCTGAATGCATCTTAAATAAATCTGCATGCAGTTTATCCTTTTAAAAACACAGCGCTTTAGCTTTCAAAATCCAAACCCGCACGACCACGCCTATTTGCATCCTCTGCTATATAATGCTGTTACCTCTAACCTGTAGCCCACATAGAAATACACCGTTGTATTGCGGTACATGCAGTAAAATACATAAAATTCACAGTACAATGAACCCCAGCCATTAAAAAACCGCCCCAGTATAATTGTATATTCAATACGAAAGTATCACTACCTTATGTTGAATAATCCATTACGGGCAACCACAAGAAATGCACCGATTGCCACATGTTCCCAAATAATCTTATTTTTAACGCAATACGCAAGCACGCCTAAACTCCGCATCGACCTTCACTGCGCATCAAGCTTAGCCTGATGCAAAAGCTCTGTAATTTGGTTTGATTGTTTTAAGGGTCAGCCCCAGTACTCACCGACTCACGTATCTGCCGGGAAATATGAAGGTAGCGCAGCCTAGCTCGCAGCGGGAAGGGCAAGCGGAGGAGTAAGAGATGCAAAGAGCAAGCAGGGGCTGCGCACTACCTCTGGGCTGGGCTGGAACTGCCGACTGCTGCACTGATCTGGAGGGGAGAACCGGAGGGAGGGAGGCGGAGACTCAGCGGAACGCTGCACGAAAATAATAACAAGGGGGGCCGCATGCATGGAGAAATTGGGAGTGTTCGCTGCTGTGGAACGGCGTAGGTTTCTCAAAGGTGCCGTGCTTTGCTGTTACATTACCGTACAGGGTTGCTTAAGCTAAAATTAAGCCTGATGGGCCGCAAATGATGCTTGTTGCCCCTTGTTGGACTCTATTTAATTGCCTTTTTGTTTCGTCATCCCCAGTCTAGTCATTAATGTCATTCCTCTTGCCTGTGTCCTTCCCCACGTTAGCCTTCCCTTTTTTGATTCCTTGTCATCTTGCTTCCATTCTCTGCTCTTTGAGTTCAATGAAACCCCTTTTGCTGTAACACCTGCCCTGTTGCCCTTCGACCCTCTTAACATATAACGGTAATAACCTTTAGATAAGCATAAGCAGTTCTAGACTCTGCTTAGTGGCTACAGTCTCTTAAAAAATAATTGTTCTAAAACCATTTAGCAAATTATCCCGCATACTTATCAAACACATTGTATACATTATCTCTGCAAACTTTATTAAGGGGGGGGCCCCACTCAGCAAATTAAATGGAGGGGGACTTAAGGATCATGCGATATTGAGGGGAGCTGTACATATTCCATGCCTTAAAAGCACAGATTTACACCCCAGTAACAGCATGGGTGTTACACAAGCTAAACCCTCCTGAACAGATTTTATTGTTGTCCAAAGCAATCATTTACGCAGCTGAATATTTTAAGTACATCGCTCAAGTGACCTTGAACAGGAACATGGAATCGTTGACGTCAGCCAATGGATCTGCTGCTTTTTCGAAATAATTTTACGGTTGCTTTTTGTTTTTGGTTTTCACTGAGAAGTCATTTAATGAGATGTCTTATTGATAGCTGGTGACAAGATCACCACGATCAGGGAGGTTGAAAGACATGTAGATCTGTTTAGTATATTTTAGTATATTTATATAAATGTAAGCAATTTTCAGTAATATCATAACATTACCTCTATTTGCAGCCCATAGGGCTGATTCCTGCCCGACGTGTGTGTGTGTAAAATTTCCATGCAGCTGGCTTTCTTTGCGAGGTCCGAAAATATGCAGTCAGATGCACTGGTATCTGATAATGAACAGTGCTGGTTTGCCCTGCAGTGACCTGGCCCGTAGCCGTGATGATTCTGCTGAGACCAGGCTTAAACCAGCAACCTTCCTATCACTGCCACAGAGACTGTCTCCGAGGCGAAATGTATAATCGGAATAGTATCAGTGATGAGAGGATGAACGGTAATACGAGAGGTAGGTTCTATGGTGCCAGTGTGGGGCACAGCGGCAAACCTGTGCCAAGCACAGCGCCGCACCAAAAATAAGAGTGTTTTGTTTAATTTAACGAAGCTTTATTTGTCATTAGTACCTCTACATTGCGATGTGGCTTTTTCGGGTATCCCATCATGCTCTGCTTTTTAAATACGTGCAAAAGTGAGAGGAGAGACTGGGGGGTCTGAGGACAGGGTCAGATGTCCGAACAGCACCTTTGGAGTTTTTTTTCTTTTTTTTTTTGGGAGGGGGGTGGTTGGGGTTGAAGACCTTGTTCAATGGCCCAGCAGAGATATGACTATTTTGCCAAGGACAGGATTTGAACTCCTGATTCTCCAAACCGACTGAGCCACACTGCCCCATATAATGTATGTTACACATTTGTACAATGATTATTAATGTGCATTCACATACTGTATAGTAACAAAAATAAAGTAACAAAATAAGTGATTGTTGTCAAATGAGAAAATGTGAACTAAACACTTAAGGCATATTGCATATCATAGCATTTTTCAATGCAGTTGTGAAACGTTCAATCTACTTATATAGCGGAACGATTTTAAAACTCAGCTACTGAATGAACACACTCATCTCTCTCACCTCTGCCCATCACTGCTGTTTTAGAAGAATTTTATAACAGAATCCCTTAAAGCTATATAAATTTTCATGTCAGTAATCTCCAGTGAGAATAAACCACTTTCTGTTTAAAATGATACCATTGTCTGTCAGAGTAAGTAATGCTTATTGATTTTTAATTTTGTCACAATTAGACAAGTATACTGTGTGTACAAAGGAAAGGATTAATTTAATTCCATGGCGTGCAATGTTAGCACTGAATTGTTACACAGTCCCTTATGTTCTTGGGCTTATCTGGTGTAGTACTTGCTGGCAAGTTTCAGTAAACAAATGAATTACAGCTGAGGAAACAGGGGTGCTGCGACCATGAGGCTGAAACAGTGTGGTCTAATCAAAATCAAAGTCAAAATCACAATCAGAAAGACAGAGGAATCACACAAGGTCAGCTAAAACCAGCTTCGCAGAAATGTTACCGTGCTGTCCGTGATTATTGAAGAATTAACAATAAAACTAATTTCTTAAAACATAATCTGTAGATATTCCAAATGCAGCACGATGTAATAAAATTATTTAATAATTTTCTAAGACGCACACTGCCAGATTGCAGCTCTAGCGAGAGCTGGCTAGCTGGTCCTTGTGCTGTCGGCTGCACATCATGGATCATTATCTGTACTGGGTCAGGTTTGCCGCCAAAGCAGCGCTAGGTCATCGCGCTCGCAGGGGGTTCAGAAACGAAAGCCAAATGTAGACAGTGCCCCTCCCCTTTGTGGCCAGCCAAGCCTCCCCCAGCTGCCAGTGGATAGTTCTGGGGATAGGCGCTCGTCCCAGCTGCCTTCATGCCTGTTTTTGATCCCGCTGCTTCTGACACATTTTGGGCTGGGTGTGACTCCAGCTGGACTGAGGTCATCCCATTTCCCCTTCGTGTTCTATGCTGCCCTGGTTGTGATCTTGGTCCCTCTGAGTCCAGGAATGTGCCGTTTCTGCCAAGAGCTGTAAACTCACTCCACACAAAAGTCCCATGATGCTAGAAAAGGGAAACAAGCATAAAATTATTCACCGAAATGCAAAGAATGACGGGGGGTTACAGCTGTGGCGGACTTCGTTCGCTAGGTGGAGGCCAGGCCCATAGTGATCCTTGCTGCGTGAAGGCTCACACAGGATAAAACAACAAAAATGAACACTCGATAATGAGTATCCATTCAAAAACATCAAAGCATGCAACAGGTCACCCATCCATATTAAAAGTCCACACGTTACAGAGATATGACTTGGAGATTATGTAGATGATATTAGTAAGATGAAAGATACGTATACAATTGTGTTTTCTGTACAATTAAGCAGTTGGATTTTAAAACCTTCACTTATAGATAGTTACAGGCTAAAAGCGGATTACAAGTTTGCATGACAGATTGATCTGATATGACCAGATTAGCTATCACTTACCAAATAAACTTCAGTAATTTTGTCTTAGATAGTTAGCTATCCTCAAAATGGAAGGTTAAGTAAAGAAAAAAATACTGTTACTATTACTTAATGGTAGTATAACCAGCCATCTAACAAAATTACTCTAATTTGCCGTATACTGAATTTCATAAAGTATAGCCTTTGCCATCATTTCTGCTAACAACAGATAGCTATGTCAGACAGCAGGGACATGCAAGTTTATTTTTTGTTCCCTGAATGGTCTAAAATAAAAATACATAAATAAATGCTGTCAGTCAGAATACCCCTGACTGTAATTATAGTCAATTACCCAAAATGATTTCATAACTTTTATATTTTGCTCCAGCACACTGGAAGAGGGACATTATCTTTGAGGAGATGACCTAGACCTCAAGACCATGCAATTGGCAAGAGGATCAGCAAGAATAAAGATGTCAGTGCTACAGCCAGGATGATTGCATTTGTCAAGGAGGGAGAGCGGCCCATGAAAAAAACCAAGAACAATTCTGTTGGCTTGCTCTACGCAGCACGAGACTGGGTGATGACAGTTGACCTGGATAGGAAGCTGAAAATTCCAGCGCACGTCATGCAGTGCACTCTAAGACCTGAAATCTTCAGGGTCTCTGAGGCTACAAAACAGCTCGTCCTCCTGGAGCTAACTGTGCCTTGGGAGGAGCAGATGGAAGAGGTGCAGGATAGGCAGAGCGGAAAGTCCCTGGAACCGTTGGAGGCCTCCTGAGGAATGGGTGGAGAAGCAAGTGTATGCCAGTGGGAGTGGGCGGCCAAGAGTTTGCAGGCCATTCCCCCAGCAAGGCCTACAGAATACTGGGCAACAGTGGTCCAAGCAAGAGAACACTCTCAACAACAGCGTGGAGGTTGCAGAGACGGCACCAGGATGGATCTGGCTTAAAAGACGTGATGTGTGAAGACCACAAAAAGTCACTTGGACACAGACCGAGGCTTGATCAACCTCAGTGGGGTCGCCTGGGAGAGGGGGTCTGTTGTAAGAGCCGAAATACCCAATGACTCCAGGAAAAAACCCTGATGGTGCGTCCAAGTCAGTGCAGCAGAGGACACGTGTTTCACTGAAGTTTGTAATGTCAGTATTATTAAACAAATTCAAATCTGAAAGAGCTATACTCAAATCTCCTTTTATAAACCTAACAGAGCTGTAACTGTAACTTAATTTTCATTATTTGGCAATGTTAGACTGTACGTCTGCATAAAATAATGGATGCATTGCATTCACAGATGTACACAGATCTCAGAAACAGTGCCATAACACTTCATATTCCTTTGTGAAGCTGAGCCAAACCCATCGGGAAGACGTATGATGTAATCAGAGTAGCCTTTCCCTACATTAATGATAGGAAATGGAAAAAAAGGCTTTATATGAATCTCATGACATTATTGGCACAACGCCAGCAGCAGAGTCAGATACAGTTTAGCTATAAATCTTAGAGGTCAGAGGCCTTACTAACGAAGCGATGTAAGAGCTTTACCTTTCCTTGATATGCTTGGTCCTGCGGTTTCCTTGAATCAAACTGATGAATGAAACATATCTTCTCCAGCAGTGGTTTCTGGGTACTTGTAGGACTAACTGTTGGAACTGTGTAAAACCAATAAAACAGATGACAACACTAAACAAATGCTATTTGTGGTTTAAATTCATAATAAGAACATAAACAGATATACTGTACTTTTGAAGCATATAACACAGCATGTAGACATCGGTAAAATGTTAAACACATACAGATATATAAGTTATTTGTATGTATGCTTTATTGTTGGCTTTACTTGGAAGTTCATCACGCAAAAAGGCACAGAAATGTAAACGGTGCTGCTTGAAGATCAAACACTGGGAAATTTTGATTACTCTCCATGTTGTCAGACTCCCTTGTTTACATTGCACAGTTCTGATTTGGGAAATCTACTCATCACACACACACAGTCAATCTCACAGTCCACCATCACACACACACACAGTCAATCTCATAGTGCACCATCACACACAGTCAATCTCACAGTCCACCATCACACACACACAGTCAATCTCATAGTGCACCATCACACACAATCTCACAGTCCACCGTTACAGACAATCTCACAGTTCACCATCACTCACACAGTCAATCTCATAGTGCACCATCATACACAGCCAATCTCACAGTCCACCGTCACACACACAGTCAATCTCATAGTGCACCATCATACACAGCCAATCTCACAGTCCACCATCACACACACACAATTTCACAGTCCACCATCACAAACAATCTCATAGTGCACCATCAAACATGTAATACTTGAAAATGATCATTTCCTTAGTAGTGACTCCTTTCAAACTAAGCACCGCCTCTAAGGTGCCTCTGTAAATATATATTACGGGTTTAAATTGTTGCCTGTAAATGAATTGCTAATGATTATTGAAGGAACAATTTGGAAGTCTTTAATTTCTATTACGATTTGATTGGTCAATTTTTTTGATACCCTAAATTCAAACTTGAGTCAAAAATCTACAAATATTACCATGGGAACTTAATTAAACACCATTAATGGAATACAATGAAAGTAGTCAGAGTCTCAGAATAATACTTTTTACTGTTATTATTAAGATGGGAGAATGTCAGTTTTTATTTCTGTGCAATAAACCGTTCAGATAAAAATCAATAAAAAGGAGGCACTACCTTAATGAATTTAGGGCTGCGACTATTGATCTTTTATGCTGTGTATCACATGTATGTAATATATCACAACACTCCGATGTTAAGTGCCTTCAAGTGAAAATCACTATATAAAAATGTATTGAATTTTTATAATCGAATATTCTATGGATTATTCATATGTTTATTTATCTATTGTTTTATGACTAATAAGAAAAAACAAGTATTTTGTTCAAATGTGAGAATAAGTTAAGGAACTTATGCCAACTTGGTCTTTGAGTGAACAAATGGTGCTTTTCGTGTCTTTTCCCAGTGCCAGCCTTTTGTTGCTCGGGCAGCCGCAGACAATATATAACATCAGAGAAGCACTTCAGGATCTTCCCCAGGCCCCCTCCAATGACTGTCCTCCTCTTACGAATGGAACGGCACACTCAAAACAGGTCCCTGATGTTAGAGTCCTGCATATGGCTGCGTGCACTGCAGGAATGCCTCTGCTGGGCAGTCACTGCACCTTGGTGGTGTCGGGGTACGTTGTGCGCACGCCTCGTACATTCCCCGAGGCACTGCAGGTACTGCATACCTGGCTCCTGCAGCACCAGTGATTCTGGGGGGGGGGTGGCCCAAACACCAAGTCCACCGGCATGTGCAGCTCCTGCCTGAACATCAGCACAGTCAGCAGGCACCAGGCGCTCTCCCGCACTGCTATCCGCTATGCCTTCAGGACCAGAGGCAGGTGGCAGTTCCAGTTGTGCTGGTGGTGGGTGACCAGGATGGTGAGCTGCACGGCGAGTGTGCGATTACACTGCTCCCCCAGCCTATTATACTGCAGGTAAAGTGAGTTGATGCCCAGCCACTTGAAGACCTTGCCAAAAACCTGCACCTCAAAGTCTCATCCCTGGTCCTTAAACTCTTTGACGAGCTTTTCAACTGTGGTCCCAACGTTCTGGTTGGGAACTGCATGTGCCTCAATCGGTAATTCCGTTCAGGGCGGCAGGGTGTCCAGCTGACGTACGCCACGACCCTTATCTCCTAGAGGTCCCTCCTGCAACAGCACTGCGCCAAGCCCTTTGTTGCTGGTGTCGGTGCCGGGGATGAAGGGAAGTGCCAGATCAGTGTACACCAGCACAAGGGCCTCCACGAGTGGTGACTGTAGGCAGTTGAAGGTGGTGGCACAGGCTCCAGACCACTCAAAGAGTCACCCCTTTTCAGCTAACCTGTGAAGTGGCTTGGTGGTGGTGGTGAAGTCTCTGCAAACCGCTGGAAGTATGAAGCGAGATCCACAAAACTGAGGCGCTCTGCGACACTTTGCAGTGTCAGCCAGTCTTTCACTGCAGCAATCTTTCTTGGGTCTGCTGCTAGCCAGCTTTTAAGCATAGTCCACGAATTTTCAATAGGGTTGAGGTCGGGGCTTTGGGAAAACCAGAAGCTTAATGTTAGTCTGTTTTATCCATTCCAAAATCAGTTTTGATGTGTGTTTGGGATCACTGTCCTGTTGGTACACCCAATTGTGTCCAAGTTTCAACCGTCTAGTTGTTGATTTGAGGTGAAGTTGAAGAATTTGGAGCTAGTCCTCCTTCTTCAGTATTCCATCCACTTTGTGCAATGCGCCAGTACCACTGGCAGCAAAACTGCCCCAGAGCATCATGCTGCCACCACCATGCTCAACAGTCTGTAGTGTTCTTCAGTTTGAAAGCCTCACCAAACATATCTCTTGTCATTCTGGCCAAATAGCTCAACCTTTTGTCCATAAATCTTTTCTCCAGAAGGCATTTGGCTTGTTTATGTGAGCAGTTGCAAACGTCAGGCGAGTTTGAAGGTATTGATTTTGGAGAAGGTCGACACCCACTCAGTCCATGGCTATCTAAAACTTGCTTCACTATGGACAGTGACACTGGTGCTCCAGCAGTTTCCAGTTCATGGCAGACTTGAAGTTTGGTGGTTCCTGGGTTGTTCCTGACCATCACAACCAATTACCATTCATCTAAAGGAGGTAGTTTGGGTTTTCTTCCTTGGAAAAGTGGTGACACATCCAAATAACTTGTACTTACATACAATTGTTGATGATCTTGGAATCTACAGTTACTTAGAAATGGCTCCAAAAGACTTCCCCAAATCTCACTGAATTCTGAGTCCACTGAGTTGGACTTTGGACTTTTCCATTGTTCGGAGTATTGGTCAATCCATTGAGTGCCGTCAAACAAATCCTTTTTATGCTGGCAAAGAGAAACTACCAGCTGTAGTCAATCATGATCACTAATGAGAAGTTAATAGGCTTTGGCCTTGTGTAGTTAAAAGACATTCTAGAACCGTCAGTACCACTTATTAAAATATTTAGGAAATGTATGAATATATTGGAGCCTGTTTGTATAATTTTGGCCCTATGTGGAATGCAGAAAATCCAAAATAAATTCAAAGTTGGCCACCCGATTTTTGCCTTCAAAAATCAAGATGCAACAATGCATATTGTATAATCATTCCACCCTGGAGAAAGAATGGTTTAAATAAATCCTTAACTTAATGGCCCAAAATTAATATGACATGCATGTGCCAGAATAGTGTATGTAAACTTCTGACCACAACCGTAACTCTGAAACTACACCTATACATTTATTGCAAATTTTCCCCTACCTGTGTTTCTTTGTATGTTTTAAAATGTCATTTATAAGAACTGCGGAAATGTGACAGTTGCGCTTGTTATGCTGTGTAAGTCTAAAACTTTACTTGTTCATTTTTCACACAATTGGCTGATGTGACAATTTGCAGAAGTAACTAAACTAAATACAAGACCTTTTGTTTTTTAATTCAAGTCAGGTCAGGTCAGCTTGGGGAGCATGCACTGGCACAGCCGCAGAAAAATGATGACTAATTAAGGATACTGATGTTTTTAACATCTTATGGTTCTTGTGTTATGCCTACTGTTGCTCCTACTGTAGGTCACTGTAGGTTTCATTATGGAACTCCAAAACTATACTGAATATGGGCAAACATCATATTCATGTATTAAAATACTTTTGAAAATTGTATCACGGAGCTTATGGATTGTTTCAAAACATAAATGAACAGATTATATATGGAATATTTTAAGTCTGACATTTCCAGATTAGTATTTACCAATAATGGAAGAAAAGGTAAGAACTATACACAGTATTAGCTGGATATGAACACCAAGGTTTGTTAGAAAATCTATTCATCAGCATCTTATATTTGGCAATAGCAGATTATTCCTTACCAATGCCAGATGCCGGATACTTATTGGGATTCATTCCATATCTGGTGCAGGCTGCAAGGGTTCCAGAGCAGGCCTGGGAGTCACTCCTCTGAGTGCTGTCTCTGCTGTCTGGTGCCGTGGACTTCACGTTCAGAACAGCTTCCTTGGCCCACCCATTAAACTGCTAAGCTCAAAGGTGTAAATGATATGTGATACTGCTGCTGCACAGACATAAACATAATGATCAGGAAACACGATAGGGAACCAGCAGCTACGCTGTTTGGACCCCTAATCATGATTCAGATATTTAATACTATTAACAGAAAAAGGAACGAGGTAACATGTCAAGTAGGTTCTAGAAGTCAGGGTTGCCAATTTTAGTCAGCTGGCTAGAATGAGATCTTCAATTTGTGCATTTACATATATGTAACAGGTTTGCAAACTACCCCAACACTTTTGATGTAACAAATCGTAGGTTTATAATGGAATAATATAGATTTGGCACACGATTTCTTGCATAGTCATGAGAGTCTGAAAACGTGAGTGTCACGCCAGACGCGTGAGCGTTAGCAACCCTGTTAAGTACAGGCTGCATATGCTGAATTTTACGAGACCTTCACGTTAGGTCAGGTTGGGGAGCATACTGTACACTGCACATGTGTTGCCGCACCCACCACGCCCACCTTGGGATCCCAGTTGGGGATCTCCCAGGCCGACATGTGTTTCAATCCCACCAACCTGAAATAACCACCTATCTGCTGCAGCCCAGTGTTACATGCGTGTCCCCTTACCCTGGTCCAGCCGCTCAGGTCCTCAGCAATGAGGATCCTGCGAGCCGGATCACCCTCAGGGAATCATGCCACATGGCCGTAGTTCTGCAACTGACGCTCCCTCACAATGCAAACCTTCATCCTCTTCCAAAGATATTGGGAGCGCCCCCTTTCCAGTGATCTGATGACCCCACCCCACAATGCTCTCCAAATCCATCTACTGACTTCATCGGAAGAATCACCAGAGACATGAATGTCGCTGCAAAGGTAATTGAACCTCTTGACGTGGTCAACATTCTCTCTGCGGACAGATACACTGTTGATGGCTGTGCTCAAGAAGCCAGTAAAGGCCTGGATCTTGGATTTTATCCAGGACACACGCAAGCCCAGACACTCAAACTCCTTTCTCAGTCTCCCAAAAGCTCCGATCAGAGCCTCCACCGACTCCACGAAGATCATAGCATCGTTGTCAAGATCAGTGAGTATTTCTTCACCAGCAGATGCCCCATAACTGCTGGACCCCATAACTTTGCCCGGCACACAATCCATACAAGCACTGAACAGAATAGGAGGAAGAATACACCCCTGATGAATCCCAGAATCAACTGGAAAGAACACAGAGGTTCTGCCTCAATTCTGCACAGCACTCACAGTGCCAGTGTACAGGCCGGCCATGATATCCAGCAACTTCAGAGGGGGATCCCACAAAGTCTTAGGGTGTCCAACAGGGAGCTTGATTAACCTAGTTGAACATGTTGTGAAAACTGACAAAGGCTGCAAAGGAACTCTGCCGATGCTCGTGTCTGTGCTGGATGAGAACCCTCAGTGCCAGGATGTGGTTGATGGTAGACTTCTTAGGCGTAAAACCAGACTGTTCTGGTCGCTGGTAAGCGAGCAAGTGATCACAGATCCTGTTCAGGATGATCCTAGCAAGGATCTTGAGCAATCTCAGTCAGATTGGTGGTTCACAGCTAAGTGGAGGATCAGCCTGAAGGTAATGGAGCCAGAGATGTCTGACATCCTAGCCAAGGATGAACTCTAAACAGCTGCTTAAAGTAGCCGGCCCAGTAGGACACAACTGCTGTGTAATCCGTAAGGTCCATTCCATCACCCACTTATACAGATTTAGATAAGCATAAGGCTTCAGTTCCTCTGTAAGATGGACATGGGTCACCACACCATAGATGGTATGTAACAAGCTGTGCACTGAAACCCTTCTTGATAATATCCAGGGTGCCCTGTGAGATGAAACAACTCCTTCTGGGAACACCAGCTACACCAATTCAACCCTCAGCAACCTTCAGGGTCTTGTCACGGAAGGTCTCCCATATCACATTAGAATTGGAAGTACAGTAGCACCAAAATCTGCAAGTTCCTCAAACGAACTATGTGCAAATTTATTTCAAACAGCCTGATCTTGGAGTCTGGCCAGGTCCAGCCTCATTCACCTAATAGGTAGTAGCCAAATGGACATAAGTTGAATCTTCAGAGTAGTGTGTCCAGAATTCACAAATTTGGCACTTCTGTAGACCCTGCAGTCTATTGGAGCATCTAGCATCAGCCGACATGGATGTGATCGATCTCCTTCACTACACCTCCAGTATTGGAATATCAAGTCCAACGATGCAGCTCAGGGCACTGGGACCAGGGTCCCTGTCAGGGCTATTGGTCACACGGAAGTCACCTACGTCCAGAGGCATGACACCCGTCTCTCTCATCACTCACCACAGTCAGAGAATACCCTAAGCCTGAGTCAAATAATACGCTCGATGAAAGGAGTGACATTGGGCACCATCGGGAGGAGCTGATCCACCACAGCAACCATCAGTGAAACCAGACCAATAGGTGTACCCACCTACAGAGATCTGCCATCTCCACAACCTCTATACCTCTGAGAGTGCCGCCACTGAAATACAGAGTTTACGAAGCTCCTCCCAAAGCAGAGGAAGGTGGTCATCATACTGTAGAGACAAGATGTTCCACACATCTACCTGGATGGGCTGCCTCAGATTAGGACCCAAGTGCTACTGTGCAGCCGGCAACTCTTCAGCCCCACAACAGTTCAGATCGGCAACAGGCCAGACCCCATTTGCTCTCCAGTGGTTTCGACCCTTCCAGGGATGACGCTCCCGAGGGCTTTCCCCCAAGCCCTTCATGATGCGTGCAGCCTTCCTGTGGGCTGCTGCAGCAGAACTACACCCACGGAGAGCAGAAAAGGGTCCCGTCTGCTGTGTGAAGTTTTTACAGTGGCTGGAGTGTCAATCCTGCCACTAACCCCCAGATTTGGACGACTGCTTGCAGGGCTGGCTGCAGTTTAAAGTCGTTTTAAAAAGTCTTTCAATAATTAAAAAAATCCAGCATTTTTCATATGAAGGATGCATTCACATTATAAAATGTACCCATATAAGCATCGGTTTAAGAAAATGTCCAGGAAATAATGTAATGCATGCTATATATATTTCAGATTTAAAGGATAGTATTCACAATATAATACATTTATACATTTTATATTAAAATGCATTGAATATTTACTGGTAATTTAATGCGAACGTTACCTGTGCTGCGTCTATGTACGCGATTGGCTCGTTAAGAAACCTCACGTTGCTTCGTATGTATTTCGCGTTTCGCGGATGAGGGATATTGTGTGTTTTGAGCTGATTTATTTCTTCCGCGGTTCTTCTTTGGTACGTATGATGGTTATAAATCTTATCTGTGTCCAGCCTATCTGGTACATTTTCATCAAATATTCTGCGTGTGTTGGAACTGAAATAGATGGAGAGAGATGGTGAATTTTAGGACAAAAATTACGATTCGACAGGTGTTTTAAGTTAAATTTGACGAAATGAGAGAAAATACCCTCTTTGCAGCTTAATCTCTTCTCGTTACTACACGTCTAGTGATATGTTACTTTCCTGAGTTTTTACTTTCTTCTCTACAACAAAGTATTTTTTATATATATATAGGCCTATAAAAAACATAAAATACTCACCGAAAAGACTGAACCACTTTTTTCTTTCGAGGCAGGCAGATCTCAGATCCGTGATGCATTTCGTAATCTGTTATTTTTGGAAAACAATTTTTTAATATATATTAGTTGTCGTTAAGAGGTACAAACAGTGTCCAGTTCCCGAGCTACACTGTTGCTATGCAACAGTCTTCAGCGTGACCAAACTACCTATGTCTATCTACAGCCGCACGTTACCGAACGTCCTTCCATTTCCTGTAACCTCTTATCCTAAGGAAGTACCGCGTGATTTTTCTGAACATTCTCAACCACCTGTGCTTTATGTTCTTTATGTTCTTCCAAGAAATATTTAGACTGAAACAACATTACTCCTTCTTTGAGATTTAATGGATTAGTACTAGTAGTATTAGAAACAGTTTTTGCTAGCAAAATTTTTTAACAGTAAGAGTATGAATTCTAGACACCTATAATTTAATTTCTACTTGTAAGCAGGGGCGCCGCTAGCAATTTTGGGCCCTATGACAAAATATGAGGTCGGGCCCCCCTACCACACCCATTCCGCTCAAAACATACAGATCTCTGGGGGCCCCTAAAGGGCGTGGGCCCTTAGAATTGTCCCAACTTTCCCCCCCTTAGCGGCGCCCCAGCTTGTAAGAATGATCATCTCCACTAGTAAGAACTGTATTTCCACAAAAACATAGTTTTAGAGATATGTATAACAGTTTTACTTGTCATATATTACAATCGCCAATGGCAAGCAAATTTGTCTTTTAATAGTATAAGACTTAGTTGTCTTAACTTGATTTCTACCAGTAAAAAATAAGATTTTAAGTATTATTTTTTTTTTACTCTCCAGCATACAAATTTCAGATATCTGTAGTTCAGTTTTGGCTAATACAAATCATCATTTTTACTAGTGAGAACTGTATTGCAGCTAGTAAAAATTCATATTATTGATATCTTTAACTTATCTTTAAGTTTTTACTAGTAATATAATATCTTTGCCATCATTGAACTTGTGCCTCACATATCCAAAATTCCATTCATGCCGTAGATATATCTATGTATCTTTTTCTGCTGTAGATTCCTATGTAGCTTTTCCCACTCTGATAGATAACTAATAGATAACCTGTAGATATCTATAATTCAGTTCTTACTAATAAAAATTAATATGGTAGATATGTACATTTAAATTTTGATTAGTAAAAAATACAAGGTCCACTTATCCATAATTCAAATGTCATTGCAGATATCTGCAGTTTTGTTGTTGCTAGTAGAATTTCACATTCAAGGCATATCATCTCTAAAATATCAATCCAGATATATGTACATATTTACTGCTAAAAACTGAATTATGAATTATGTGGACCTTGAATTTTTGACTAGTCAACATTAAGATGTAAATATGCAATTTTAGTTTTTACTATTGAAAAGTAAACTATGGATATCTTCAATATGAGTTTTTACTTGTAAAAAAAGATTTTTGGATATGAGAGGCAAAAGTTCAATGGAAGTCAAAGAAAATATATTACTACTATATATATTACTATATAACTGAGTTATATATATATCAGTAACGTCAATAATATTGGCCAGCACTGCAACACATGTCATCATGAAGCTAGTCACAGTGATAGTCACAGTGATAGCAGTACCGTTTATGCCGCTCATCAGTAGATGACACTCATCCTCAGCCAGAGCTGCTCCTCAGACTGTAATCTTAGCAGGGAGCAGCGATTGCCTAGAACCAGGGTCACTGTACGCTGAACTGAAGTATATCTTTCTCCTGGTCTTAAACAATAATGATGGGCTAGAATCTTGCACGCTAGCTGGAGACATTCCATGGCTGAGGAGCTCTGTAGCAGAATTATCTGCAGGCCAATGTAGCTTTTCCCACTCTAACAGATAACTAATAGATAACCTGCCCCTTGATGAGGAAGCAAATGACAGTAATCTGGGGAAATGCTATTCCCCAGATTACTATAGGGTGAGTAATAGTATCCTAAAATCAATATGAAATATAACAGAAAGCAAATGTAACAAAGACAGATTATGGTCTAATATGATCGAATTTCTTGGTCCATGTAGGTACACTGATTGAAGTGTTCTGTACCAACTGAAGTCTCTTTAAGGACCCAGAATTGCACCCTGAAAGCAGAGACACAGTAATCTTACAAAGGCAGGGTCCATTATTCCACACCATGCGAGGACAGTATCTCGTACCCTTGGCTCAGATATTCCATATTTTTCAGATGAAACAAAGCTAATCTAGCATGAATTATGAATGTTTCTGTTCATGGGCTTTGTTTATACAGCTCTGATCACTTGAGTATGAAAAACTAGTGAAACCTGTCATGATTCTGACATCTCAATTTTGTACGTATTTTCCCTGGTAACAAATTAAAGGACATGTAATTTAGACAAGGAAGTACTTATGTTACAATTGAAATAATCAATATTTCTCCTAAAAAAACCCACAGGAAATTAACCGTAGCCACATCTGGAGTTTCCTTGTGTTTATTTGCATGGGCCTGGATCTGTTCCTGATTTCCCAGGGTTCATATGCAGATTTGCATATCGTGCTTCCTGCAACCCTGACAGAGGCACAGTGGTTGAACACCATGGACTGAAGATCTCTGACAGCTGTACAGATTTGTGTAAAGTATAAGACCCCAGCAGTAAAAGGAATGCGTAGTATCATATATTACTTCACATCTGTAAACAATATTACCGTATGTGACATTCAGCTGCCTCTCCTTTTTCGCTTTTCATTGTAGCTACTAGAATCACCTCGTACAGCAGTGCTTCTCAGCTGCCTTCGCCTCAGGACCCACATTTTGTGTTGCTCATTAAGTCACGACCCAAATGTTTAAATCAAATATATTTCACAAAAAATTGTGTAGTAACGGTAAGCAGAACATATTGCTGTAACAGTAGCACAATGTCTTCATGCACTGGTAAAGCACAGAAAAGGACGCGTTATAAAAGTATCCACAAATATGGCTGTAAGTGACTATAAGTGAATTTTGAATTTGTCAAATAAAATAACTAATTATATGTGTAATAATCCACCCCTTCGATAGCTTAGCTCAGGGGAGGGCAACTCTGATCCTGGAGTGCAGGTATCCAGCATGTTTTTCATCCTACCTGGTCTCTGATGAACCACAGCTGATCTCAGGCACATAGTAACTCATCAGATAGGATGTAAAATCTGCTGGACAGCAGCACTCCAGCATCAGGGCTGCCTACGCCTGCTTTAGCTGGTAGTATGGGGACTGCAGCATCAGGAAGATAGACATCCTTATGTCTCTAGTTCAGCTCAAAGGCTCAAAGGAGCATGGATGTTAATGTGCTATTTACTTTTCTTGCACGTCGCTTTGGTCAAAAGCGTCTGCTAAATAACGTAAATAAAACTGTAATCTAGTGTCATTCCTCCTGAGAAGCTATATCCCCTTTGCATCACCTTTCTGTCACCTTTCCAGTGTAAACAGGGTGTCATTAATGACTGGAACCAGAACAGAGTGAATCCTTGAGCCCTTCAAGTAATCGGGTTTGTATCTGTCAGGTTTGCATCTTGTACGACTCTCAGCTGCTAGAGCAGACGTGGCTAGCAGCTGCAGGGTTGCTGGAAAATATGCTGGGGTTGATGACTGAGCCATTGCACAGAGAGGAGCTGAGGATATACCTGTCAGTTAGGCATAAAAAGGCTGCAGGTCATATGACTATTCCTTTCTTTGCATTAAATACTTTGCATTTCCTCTTGTTCGAATAGACTTGGATGACTTTCCTGATGATGATGATGTTTCAGTCTCATATTATCAGTTGCACACTTGTATTTCATTTGTTTGGTTTTCAGAGTCATTCAATATTTGGAGGTGAGAGAATTATTCTAGTTGGGTCAAATTTATTCATTTCTGCCGGACTTGAAGTTGATGTGAAGAGGGTCCAGTACCCTCAACAGTGCTCCGTAATTTAGGTGTTATCTTTGATCAGTCTGCTACCTTTCAGCTCCATATTAGCTCTCTGGTTCTGCATTTTCCTTCTCCCCTCGCATTGCTTACCTTCTCACCCTTCCTCAGTGTTACTCACACCGAAACACTAATCCATGTTTCCATCTCTATTGGCCTTGACTATTGTACTCCCTTGTATTGGCCGCGTTTCCAAATATCTAAACAAATTACTGTATTTTCAAAACTCTGCTTGCTTATGTATACTAAGAAAATCCAAAAGGTGGATGGATGGATGGATGGATGGCCAGCCTTCAGTCCCCAAAGAAGGTGCATGACCATTTCTGAAACAAAACGTAAAATCACCAACAGGAATCCTGCAACGGCGTCCAGGGATCTGCAAGTCTTTCTTGCCACAGCTGAGAGGGTTTCAAGATTCTACTATTCGTGCTTCCTAAAATCAAATTGAGTGAGTCAGGAGTGACATGGACTTCATTATGTTCCATGAAAATCAAGGCCTGCATTGCACAATGGGAAGCTCAAATCAATGGAGAAGGGCTGCAGCAATAGTGTTAGGGTTTGGGAACCATGAATTCTACTCCGTACAACTAGGTTCCACAGCAAATCAGTGATCTGACGTGCCAAACCTATTTCAGAATGCTTGAACAAGAACAGCTTTATATTGCCCCAGTCAGTCCTAACCTAAATTCTACTGAACTGAGCAACTCAACATTATAAACTCATAAATATCATTGACCTCAAATAGTTCTGCATGGAAAAATGCAAATGTTCCTCATGGGAGACTATGCTCAATAGCTACAAGAAGCATTTGGTTGCAGTCATTGCTGCTAAAGTCAGCCGGTTATTAAACGTAAGGGGGGCATGTCCTTATTATTTTTAGCAGATTTTGGTATCACTCAGCTTCCGTTACTGTATCTAGCACTTGGCTTAAGACACCCAGTGTCAAAATATGTAAGTACAGAAAATCTGGAAGGGGGGGGGGGGGGGGGGGTGATTGGCCAGGGAGGGGGGGGGGTGTTCGTTTTTTTCCCCCCAGGGGCCTGTTATATATAGCACCTTCAATTTGAAAGTCTAATATAATGCTAAAACATGAGAACAGAACTAAAGCACATACTTCTAAAATACCTCATCAACAACATGGTTAAAAATACATTAAGATACACGTCAGATTCACTGAGCAACGTGCCCTGGCTGAATTGTTCAAACGTAAAATGAAAAAGTACAAAAACTACATGGCTTTACAACCCTTGAACGATAATTCTTACTGGCACTGCAGTGCACTTATAAAAATAACTTAGATGTAATATGGTCACACACATACATGTATGATATAATAAAAATGTTGTGTTTTCTTGAAATACATACACTATTTAAATACATACAAGTCTTTAAATACATACAATATTTACAATTTTATGATTAAAAATGAGCACTCAAAATGTAGAATAAATTCTGTTTATTCGACTAAATCTATGGCCTCACATAATAATGCTTAATAATTTCATAAATAATGTAGGGTCACTATCAAAAAGCCTATATCAAAATACAAATAGAAACAGCATTTAAAAACAGACAAAAGGAGATGCAAGACATTAACTATGATTTAAAAATAATGGAAAAAAAAGTTTAAACCAGATTAAAATATGGTTAGATTTATACATTTATAGATGAGTTAAATTTGTAGTTTAAATGTGATTAAGGAATTGGTCTTCTCACCTAAAGGCTAGAATTTATTATCCTGGAAGTATTTTTACCAATATCCCTACTGTAAATATTGTTTTATATATTTTATTATATATTTTATTAATTCCTTAACTTCTTCTGTATGCTCTAGTTTTCTCCAGTTGTGCACACAACCAAACATCAATTCCGCATAATAATTTTTTGTATTTTTGTAGTTGTGACCAGTACTTACAATGACAAAGCATCTATCTATCAGTAATTTACAGTTCAATCAAAGTTAAACTAGTGGTAACATGTATTACAAACAGTTATTCTGCAGCTGTTTTCAAACTGCACCCTCTAGCTGGTGCAGGATCTGTGCAGGAAGGCAGATCCTGGTTCTCAGTAACGTGTGAAGAAACCCTTGAAGTCCAGCTTGGAGATCTCCCGCTCGTTGGAGAAAACAGCGCGGTCGATGCGGGAACTGGGACTGCCGACCTTGCTCAGCCACACTTTCCTTTGGAGGGAAATCATTATTTTTTTTACTCGGACTGAACAATGATGGCTCTTATTTACAATGTTTGCCCCAGCTAAGGTAATCCACTCAATATTCATCCCTAATACAATATAAATAAATCAATTGGTAAAAATAAACATCACGTAGCGGTTAGTCTACGCTGATTAAAAAGGCCATTTCCATACAGATGGCACGCTTATCCATCCCATTCCATCAGCAAAACATGACAAACATGCAATCTGACAGATGTGATATCAGGATAGGCACATTAACCATGTGTTAGCACTGCATGGTAACCGAAAAAAGCATATAATCAAGAACCATCGCCAAGAACGGTCAATGTGCACATCATTAAAAGAGAAGAACCTTTTTAATGTATAAGAAAATGCCAAAGTAAAAATAAAAAAATGTAACTTTGGCTAAAAAAAGTGGCTCTAACTGATGATATTAAAATAATTTAACATAACAGAAGACTTTAAATATCAAGATCAGTGCATGTACAGCTACACCATCATCGGAGAGACTAGGACTTGTCTTTTGGTCATAAAAGCTACTATATAGTTATGTAACAATTGGTCCTTATAAACAACAAAGACATTTACAATCAGAGCTAACAAAGTGATACTTTCTCCATGATCTCTGACCCCAGAGATGATTTTTATGGCAGACCATCGCCAGCATTTCCTGAGCTGACGGTACTGCTTAACGCTGATTGCACATAAAACCTGCCAGGGCCTGGCGCAAAAAGAAACATCATTTTAAGTAACTTAGCATCTTAAATTATAGAAGTATACAATACTACAACAGACATTCTTCTAATATTGGAATCTTCCAATTAGACAATAGATTGGGAAAATACTGCATCTCTACTGCCTTCCTGAGCAGGGGCATTAAGTCATTCATGCTGCAGTATTACACTGACCAGGAGTCTTTGCACCTGATCACCCTTCCTTTGAGACCTACTGGTCAAGTGCGTAGAAGATGCTGTGCATGTTCAGCGGTGAACGTGCTTAGCAAAGATCCACATCTATAAATGCATTAGACCTAATCGCATATTTTAAGCAGACGAGACCTGCGGCTCTCATTTCAGAGGGAGACCTGGGGGTGCATCTCAGATAGAAAAAGGTTAATGTTTGCCGTATCTTTTATACCCTTAAAGCTAAAGTGCGTTCAGTACCACACGCATAGTTTTTGCCATTCACCACGGTGCCTGCCCCATTCAGTGATACTTTATAGAATTGTAGTAAACATGCTACTGTAAACATTAACAAACAGAAGGTGACACCATCCAAACAAAATCAGCAATCAGTCTGCAAACTACATATAAACAACTGATAGTGTTCATTTTGTATCGGAAAGTCAAAAGGGGAAGGACTGGAGATTGAATTAGAATGTGGATACCTGATAAGATTTTAAGTGGTGAGAAATTACATCTTAAGATTCATGGATTCCGTCATATTTCAATCTGCTGTTATCTCATTTGCTGTTCCTCAAGTACCGTACTAAGACTTTGGTCTAGTACTTTGTTTGTATATGGTGTATTTGAGTGTTCCTTTGTTTTGATATATGTATCATTTAAGAATATCCTGCATGCTGTAGGGGTGGCGCAGTGGTTAGCACCGTTGCTTTACTTCTCCACGTGTGTGGAGTCTGCATGTTCTCCCCATGTCGTCATGGGGTCTCCTCCGGTTCCCCCCCCCCACCACAGTCAAACACATGCTGAGGTTAATTGGAGTTGCCAAACTGCCTATAGGTGTGCATGTTTGTCCGAATGGTGTGTGAGTGTGCCCTGCGATGAGCTTGCTGACCCATCCTGGGCTATTCCCTGCGTTGTGCCTGCAGCCTATGGGATAGACTCTGGGCCCCTCGCAACCCTGAACAGGACAAGCAGTTACAGTAAATGTATGGATGATATATCCTGCACTGCCGACTGCAGTGACGTTTCGTTGCTCTATGTGCAGTGACAGATTCTTATCTCATATACTTATCCCCCTATGCTCAATGACTTCTTCCCCCATTAGGGAAGTGTCAGCCATGTGTAACCTGCACTATGGCCCTTATGCTACATACTGCTCACTCACGAACTAAAGGCACTAATGTATCACCAGGTCACATGACTAACATGGCATCAATCTGAGGACAGTACAGCACCAAGCTGCTACTGAGAGACCATGCTTACACAGGACCGGGCCCAGATTCAAGCTCATATCTCTAGGGGCAACATTGAAGCTCTCTCAGTTGCCATGCCACCCTCCTTAAACTGTCAACAGGCATATTAGCTTGTTGTGATTGATTATCAACAGCCATGAAAAAATAAAAACAGAATTATGTCAGCTGTTTTGCTTTGAGAAAAATTGATTACAGCGTTAAACTGAGGTCATTGTCTCAAAGGAAAGGAGGCTCCCTCTTGCCGGAAAGGGGAGGAGCGGAGACTTTATAACCTTCCAAATTCAGTTTGTTGCAGCAAAATGATAGAATACAGTCATGTGAAACAATTAAACATACCCCTTGAAAATCTTTCCAACATATTTCAGCAGAGAAACAAGATAAATTTTCACGCCCTCTAGGACTGAGGTTGGGGAACCCTGGTACCACCAAGCATAGATCAAAAATGCTGCCCGAGGGCCTGAGAAGGAAGACCGGTGATGCTGTGCTTACTTAACTCATCAAAGAGAAGACTTACAGTTCGTCTGAATTACGTTGATTTGCTGAAATAGGGATTACCAAATATGCTGAAAAAGTCTATTTTTTCGAGAGGTATCCTTATCACTTATTATGACTGCATGAAATCATCGAAACATCCTTAAAAAGAAGCATATTTAACTAGAAAAGATGCTGTCAGAATGAGAAAAAAACGTCTTCCCCAGACAGCCCCATCACCCTTCCCCCTCATTTAATCCATACTCTTTCCATACCCTTCAACCTCTAGAATGACCGGATTACTGGAAATGTGAAAGCCGATACGTATTTGTGCCTGAATGCTGAGCCCTAGTCATAACACATAACGCTGAAACTAAAGCTATTCATTAATTGCACATTCCACTTGCATGCCAACACATGCCCACCAGTTATGAGGTTACCTGCATTTCTTTGAGTGTATCCTAGTGTCTTAATGTGATTTCAATTATTTATATGTCTAAATATTTATATTCTCATTACTACTTTCTCAGTTTCACTTCACTACACATTGACTAATGTTTTCCGTGACGTAACAGTAAGAACGTTAAAAGACACATCAATGGTTTAACTAAGTAATATCATGTAATGTCATGTAGACATATACACCAATGATCTAAAACATTATGATCATGCCCAGATGACATGAATAATGCTAATTACCAATTATGTGAAAACAGCCCATGTCAAGGTCTGGATTATATTGAATGGTTCACCAACATTCGACGTGTTGAATGCAAAAGAAATGGGCTGGGATCAAGATCAAAAGATCTATGCAACTTTGACAATGGCCAGATTGCTATGGCCAGACGACTGGGTCAGAACTGCAAGGCTTGTGTGGTACTCACAATCAATCATAGTGGGTGCCTACTGAGAGTGATCTGAGAAGAGAAAAACCACGATCCACCGTCAGAGTGTTGGGCAGCCAAAACTCATCAATACGGGATGTGTGTGACGGCTAATCCTGGAGTTATGAAGCAACAGAAGGGTACATATGGCAGAAATTTTTAATGATGGTTAATGATGGATTCAATATCCCAGCCAGGGACATGCACACACAGTCCCCTTCAACATCCCAGCCAGGGACATGCACACACAGTCCCCTTCAACATCCCAGCCAGGGACATGTACACACAGACCCCTTCAACATCCCAGCCAGGGACATGCACACACAGTCCCCTTCAACATCCCAGCCAGGGACATGCACACACAGACCCCTTCAACATCCCAGCCAGGGACATGTACACACAGACCCCTTCAACATCCCAACCAGGGACATGCACACACAGTCCCCTTACCCAACATTCACAGATGGACACCACACTCAGC
>JAODKE010000044.1:16055635-16070202 GCA_026779605.1 Mormyrus hasselquistii
ATGTCTAAGAAACAGGATTAAAACAAATTAAAAAAAGCATTTGTTGCCCCCCCACATAAAAACATAAAATCCCCCCCCCCCCCAAATAATCATTTTTCTCCCATAATGGGTCGAGACCTCAACCCCCCAATGTTCCAGCCAAAGTTACGCCCTTGAAGAATCATATATGCTCAAGAACAGAATCTTGGGTTTTTTGTGGGATTCTGCACTCTATAGATGGTATATGACAGGTAATCTTTCCATAAAAACAAAAACATCACAAACCTTGTTCAAGAGTGGAAATTGCAGCTACCCTAAGTCACCTAACAATGATTTATCGATGATTTCCTTATTTTTCCTTGCCAACTGAAATTCCCCGCTGAAGAACACAATCCAAACACCGGCTGAGATTCATTAAACCGGCGCTGTTTTCACCTCCGCAAGGTGGAAAAGTTGTCATTGCCATTTTAAATGTATTTACTGACTAATTAATGCAAAGCGCTGTATTTATCACAGAGGACATGGAGGAGAGCAGCGTTCCAGCTGAGAGCTGCCCGCAGCAGCCTCAGCAGATGTCAGCTTCTTGCCGTGCAGAGGGGCGCACGCCGCTCGCTGAACCTTCCATCCGGCAGAGACACAATGCCTTCTTCTCTTCCTTTCAGAACCATGAATCATTTATCGTCGGGCCTGGAAACCTTCAGCCCCTTCGACAAAATGGCCCATTTATGCTTTTGAAACGAAGAGCAGCTAATGGTCGGGCCATTAGAGCGACTCAGCTTCATACAGGCATCCCAGTGTCTCCAGCTTCTCCACCAGGAACCCAATTACCAAGCAGAGCTCTTGTGTAGTAATGAGGTTAGTAAAATGCCAGTAAAGATTATGGCTATGCAGATGCTTGCGTAACAGAGCTCTGAGAAGGAAAGCTTGGTGAAATATTTGCTGTTACACTGGATTACTGTTCCAATAAGCAGGATGGACATTTTTATGTAGCTGTTGTTTTGAAAACAAAAAAAATATATATATATGTGTTAGTAAGGATGCATGTGAAACCCCTTCTGTCACCCCATGCCATGTTGGGATTGATGCGTACAGACTAGCAAGGAAGAGCCTGTGAAAGAGGATCAAGCCCAGCTCCCTACAGCTCCACGTCTCTGCTAATACACAGAGAGAGTGATGTCACCTATGTCCTCTGCCCTGGATGACGTCACCTCTCCCCACACCCTATCACTGAGGGTTCCAGGAAACGGCACGACAAACTATTCTCCTTTTATTAGATCAGCTTGTGTTTCCTGTCAAGCAGAGATATGAATGCAAAACAACAAGGAAGAAACACAGTATATGTCATCCTGACACGCTGGGCTGCCCACACCCTGCATGGTTTATACCAAACAGCTCAGGATGAAGACAGACATCAAGCCTCCAGTACAACACCCTTCAATAAAGTGGGGATTAATATCGCGCTTACAGTGACATCTACTGGGGAAATGTGATAAAGGACTCATTTAATATTCAAGGACAGCTCAACAGAAACTACATCTTTTTAAAAAGGGCAGGATATACAGAATGCAAGTTAGGGTTTCCGCTTTCAATATGAAGAGCTAGGGGACAAATCGTGTCCCGCAGTGATAAGAAATGGGATACAGCATTTTATTTTTCATAACAGGACGGGCGACAACTCTAATGTCAAACTCATTCCCAGGAATGAGCAGTGAGGCGGCCCGAGAAAAAATGTAGCGACAAACCATACAGTGGGCTGTCACGCCCTATACAGTCACGCCCTATGACAAGGTATGATTTATTTATCAAAATTCAATTTCAGTCTGCAATCCATTCACCTTGTTTTCATGTTCTGAGTGTATTCAAGGGCAATCATAAGGGGTATTTTATGGGGAAATGGAGCACTAAGGTAAAGAAATAATTGGTGAAATCTACTGAGGGGAGGTGGGTAAGCAATATACAGTAAATTGGCAAAAGAATTGGGACACCTGCCTTTACAGACATATGATATATAACATCCCATTCTTAATACTTAGGCTTTAATATGGAGGAATTGGCCCACCCTTTGCAGCTATAACAGCTTCAGCTCTTCTAGAAAGGCTGTTCACAAGGTTTAGGAGTGTGTTTATGGGAATTTTTATCCATTCTTCCAGGAGAGCATTTGTGATGTTGGACGAGATGTCCTGGATCTAAGGGGCCAAAACCCAACCCCTGAAAAACAACCCCACACCATAATCCCCCCTCCAGCAAACCTTACACTTGGCACAATGCAGTCAGGCAAGAACCAATCTCCTGGCAACCACCAAACCCAGAGTCATCCATCGGATTGCCAGACAGAGAAATGTCATTCGTCACTCCAAAGAACACGTCTCCACTGCTCTATAGTCCAGTGGCGGTGTGCTTTACACCACTGCGTCCGACACTTTGCATTGCACTTGGTGACGTAAGGCTTGGATGCATCTGCTCGGCCATGGAAACCCATTCCACGAAGTTCTCTACACACTGTTCATGAGCTAATCTGAAGTTTGAAGATCTGTAGCTATTGACTCTGCAGACAGTTGGCGACTTCTGCACACTGAGCGCCTCAGCATGGGTTGTCCCTGCTCTGAGATTTTACATACCACTACCAGTACGTGGTTGAGTTGCTGTTGTTCCCAGTTGCTTCCACTTTATTATAATACCAGTAACAGTTCACCGTAGAATATTTAGTGGCGAGGACATTTCACGAATGGACTTATTGCACAGGTGGCATCCTATCACGGTACCACGCTTGAGTTCACTGAGCTCCTGAAAGTGACCCATTCTTTTGCAAACGTTTGTAGAAGCAGTCTGCATGCCTAGGTGCTTGATGTTATACACCTGTGGCTATGGAAGTGATTGGAACACCTGAATTCAATGATTTGGAGGGGTGTCCCAAAACCTTTGACAATGTAGTGTATGATGTCAATAGCATGGATGAATAGGCAGAAGACTTTAACCATTTAAAACAGGTATGAAATTTGGCAAATTAAAAGCATTGAGCTGGTTTACTGCAGTAGTTAATAGCGGGTGAAGCAGTGATTTACTGCAGGGATTGTTGTTCTTATTATACACACTTCGAGCACTTTAGCCTTTTATTTAGTTACCTGAATCCTGAATTTCTCTAACCTAAATTTCCAAATATATAAAATAAAAATTGCCACCCCCGGTAAGAGCTAAACGGGTATGTGTGAATATCAAGTATACAAAATTTAATTCTGGTGACAAGCATAAATGTTTCAAGGTACATTTTAATTAATACCTCATATGCTAAATTTGAAGATGACGTGTCATACAATCCAGGTAGCGATTTCAATATAAATTTTAAGATATATAAAAATGAGGTAAAATAATAACCCACCTTGTTGCACACGAGCCCTTGTATTTAAAGAGTATTTGATGAGGCTGTTGTTGTCGTACGTTACCCGCTAACACTGGCACCGATGCCTCATCCCTTCATCTGCTTCAAATTCCAACCATTTCTATTAAATTGAAGTATATCCCAAGGTCTGTTTACATGCACCACACACAGCACCCTTTCTCCGACAGATGAATGGTTTAACTGAGAATCTGTGTTGCTCAAACCCGTTAAAAGCAGCAGAACGTGAAGTAGCAACATGTTGTTCAATTGAATTTAATTCAATTCAATTCAATTCATTTTTATATAGCTCCTTTCATAACAGAGTCACCCCAAGGTGCTTTACAGTGGTGCATTGTGATACATTCTCGCATCATTTATACAAAATAATTCAAAAACTGGGAGAAGGGAGGAAAAAAAGAAAGAAATGCAGATGACAACAGAGGAGAGGAACCAAAAGCTCCCATGTAGGGAGAAACCCCTCCCTGAGCATGCTAACATTGTAGCTGCTGCGCTTCTCAAAAAGCAGCAGCTATCGGTTAGTGTGAAAACATGCAGTACTAATGTGAGGCCTAAAAGTGAGGCCACGAGCAGAGGTCACGAGCAGAGGACACGAGCAGAGGTCACGAGCAGAGGCCACGAGCAGAGGCCACGAGCAGAGGTCACGAGCAGAGGCCACGAGCAGAGGCCAGGAGCAGATGTCACGAGCAGAGGACACGAGCAGAAGACACGAGCAGAGGCCACGAGCAGAGGCCAGGAGCAGAGGTCACGAGCAGAGGACACGAGCAGAGGACACGAGCAGAGGTCACGAGCAGAGGCCACGAGCAGAGGTCACGAGCAGAGGCCAGGAGCAGAGGTCACGAGCAGAGGCCAGGAGCAGAGGTCACGAGCAGAGGTCACGAGCAGAGGCCAGGAGCAGAGTTCACGAGCAGAGGCCACGAGCAGAGACCACGAGCAGAGGTCACGAGCAGAGGCCACGAGCAGATGTCACGAGCAGAGGCCACAAATAATAATTACGCTACATATGGAGTCCTTCAAAGGAAAACCCAGCATGCAAATTTCAACCAAGCACATGACACAGATGAGTAGCTCGTGTCCGTCCAGTCGTGTCACTGCTATCGGCACAGGACAGTCAGGTGCCTGAGGTACTCACATCTCGCTGACTTTCTCCGAGGGCCCCTGCACCTGCCCCAGCACTGTGCCTTGCCTGGTGTTCTTCACCCAGCCATTCAGACCCAGCTTCTTTCCATGGTCTTCAGTGTACTTTGTTAATACAAGCCAGACACACAGCGTAACATGACATGAGTAGGACTGTCATCGTGGTTTCATCTGCATTTCTACCATGACAAGACTTGACTGATTATGGCATACTTCACTGCAGAGTATGCTGGGTATATTAATATCACAAATACTGTAATTAAAATAAATCAGACACTGTATAAATATTCTTGTATTATACAGTATAAACAAAGCTGTTCTGTGCTGATTCATAAAAACCTGGTTTAGAGCCACTGATATCACACCTTTACTCAGCATCTCACTTAAAAATTATACTTTCTGATAAAAAACCTGAAGCTCAGTATACAGAGGTGACCATCTTTAATGAAACCTCAGACATACAGCCACATGGATAATATCAACAGTACTTTAGATGCCCACCTCCATAATCGCCCTAACCACACTTGTCATTCCATGTTGGATTTTGTGAACATCTGGATTATGTGTAGAGATGTCAGTGTGTCTGTATGTGGATACACACATCCTTCAGTGCTGTCTGCACATTGATGCTGAGAAGGGACACACTCAGTGCTTGAAGTGGGAGAAAATAAGTGCAGGAACTCTAATTTTCCGACATTTGACAATTGTGCGGTGAAAAAAAAATCAAGTCTTTAGGATGTGTTGGTTCAACTATTTTAATTTAATCATTCTTCCAAGCAATAACCTATAAGCAGCCCACGCTAGCGTGATTAGTTCATGGACCACCAAAGACGACCACCACTTCCGTTTGGTGTATCTTTTTTATTGAGTTTTTCAGTGAACAATGCCATCATGATATTCACAGTATTAATTGCAACAGTTTACATTGTTTCCCTGATGCGATTGGTTGGGACTCAGTGGATACATATGATAGGGCACTGTCGTGGCTCGTGGGTAATGTAGTCTATTCTCGGACCACTGTCGCTGCGTTTCCATAAGTAACGGAATGCAGAAAAAAGTGGCGGAACCCAAAAGACAAAAATACAGAAGTTCTGGAATTGCGTTCCAGCCCACTTCAAGCACTGGACACACTTGATAAAATCCTTGTATGCTTGTTTGATTCTGATGTTTCACCAACATATTCTGGGGGTTTGCACTGTAAAGGAGGACAGACTGGTTCTGGAGAAGGGAGGGATTTAATAGTTTGTAGTCATACAGTCCAAGTCAGAGCCAGAGAGAACAAAGAGAATTCAAATGGAAATGCAAGGTGATGGTGGAGATGACAGGTGAGAGTCAGGTGATCAGAGGACAAAAAGCGAAAAGCCTTGGGGCAAAAGACAGAATCAGAAGTAACCAGGTAAGCAGAACAAGCATGATGTGGAGGGTCTGTGTGAAGAGAGTCAATCCAGCGGTCTCCTCTTGGCTAGTCCACGACTCCCGGTGAACATCTCCAGGAGGACAACCTGGATCCCCAGGGTTGACCTGTCCTTGTCAATGAAGGACAGGTCCACGATCTACTACGCTGGGATCCAGGATCACTCCTCCAGACCGTAACCCTCCCAATTCATGAAGTACTGGAGCCCTGGGTCCAATGGCAGATATTCAATAGGCAGACAGTATACACAACACCTTCATCAGTTGGGATGGGGGAGACAGCAGTGCCAAGGAGACGAGAGGACTGACGGCACGCAGTAGGGAGACGTAAAAAATTGAATGAATGCAATGCATGGATGGAGGTAACTTCAGGGGTATTTCCTATTTCTGAGATAGGAAATCGGCTCACAAAACAGGGCACCAACTTACGCCACGTGACGCATAAAGACAGATCTCATTCACACAGCCAAAACTTCCCACTTAAAAGGATGGTGCCTGGGAATGGGACCTGTTGGCACAAAATATGACATAACTTCTTTCTGGACCAGAAACAATGGGTGAAAAATCTGTAACAGACACTGGCAGGGAGTTGCGGCTATACTCAACCCATGGTAGGCAAGTACTCAGAAAGTGGGAGGCCAGCCAGCGCAGCGTTCTTTCAAGGTCTTGGTTACTGTTACATGATACCATACTTCAACACGATGTTAAGTTTGCTAACAGTCTCATTTCAGCTTAGGGAAGCGCAAGATAAGGCGTCATTTTCTTGACGGCTATATGAATTGTGTTTTATTACAGTTTGTATTTAAGCATGATTGCGTAAACATGAACGATATAATATTATACATTCTTTATATAATTTTGCTTTCACTTCGGCTCTTACGCATGTGTAAGCTATTTTTATTCTATATATGGTTTCCGTAGCCAACAAATAATCAAATGAATAATAAATAATATAATAAATCTATTACAAGTCTAATCGAAATTCATGATGTTCTTACCATTCTGAAGCAGACACCTACAAAAAAGGTGAAGAGATGTTTACTGTGTCTAAGTTAAAAGGGAAACTGCATTAACTGCAATATAAACTGCAAACAGTGCACAGGTTAAGGTGCAGTAGCCCAGCCAGAATTGTTTATTGCAAGAAATTCATCACGAAAAGAAAGTTAATCATATTAGTTTTTAGTTTAAATAAAATAGATAAACTCATAGTAATAAATTCGGGGATTTTGATTATACGTGCATACTGTGTTTGTAATAGTCTGAAATATATACCAGCTGGCACCGCTGGTCTCAGCAGCTATAATTAGGCATTCGTGCATGGAAAAGGCAGTGCATGCGTGCGGCAACAGCAAGCAATGAAAAAATGATAATAAAAGGAGGTGCCTACCCTGCACATTTCCAAAAATCTCAAAATCTACGGAGCAGAGTTTTGTGTCCCCACTGGCAGCGTTTCCCGACATTATAAAAAAAACGGAAAGCGACAGCAATCCTGGACACCCTGGAGAAAACATGTGCCCGATTCCTGCTCCGATGTCACAGCCACTCTGGAGTGACACTCGAATAAATGCGGCTTGTCACACGCCTTGCTATCACCATCATTAGCAGTTTTGTAAAACTGCAAACATTTCGAATGGATCCGACTTAAATCGCAGGGCGATCATTTACAAAATATGATTTTCTGACATTATTATTATTATTATAGCCTACTTTAGCAAACACTTGATAGTAAAGTTCAAAATTTTGCATTATCAACAATAATAGACAGCCAAACTTTTGTTCTTTTTTATTATTTGATTTGATGGTTGTTATATGTTTTCCGTCATTGGTGTCACAATACTTTAGATGGTTTTTCTGTCATCAAAAAATATAAGCCAATGAAACCAATGGGATATATAAAAACACATGAGAGTGCGTGTCCACTGTCAGACCCCATCCACTCTCAAGCCCCTACGTCATTTCCATTCGAACGACATAATCCGTGTTGTCGCGATAGATTACGATTTGCCGACTTCCGCTATAGAGTTAATCCTTCTTGTCGTGCATATAATTCTTAAAACGCGTTATGTATTGCTTAACAGTTTAAAAATGAATCATCACATGGAAATACGCGTGTGTCGAACTCATCTCCTTACTACCGGCGACTCGTGTTCACCTTAAAAAAGTCCTAAGGCTAGTGCTCAGTCACGTAATAAAGCAGCCAAAGTCTGTTATACTGTATTCTGTTGACATTCAGTTGGGTTTGAAAAATAAACAGCTTTCCTTTTGCTGTTTTGTGAGAAAAAAAATATTTTTATTAAAAACAACAGTCTTTTAAAAATGTATAGTCAGATACTGATTGGTGATAGTCACAGTTGGTCTCTGTGCTCTTTCTGAGTTCTGGCACCCCAGAGGTTACAAATTAAGCACTACATACAATACAATACAGCAAACAGCTACAGTACATGTCTGTGTTACAGCACAGAGTACAGCACTCAAAAGTTACAGTAGAGAACAGTACACAAATGACCTATTTGCCTTTCTGAAGGTCCAGAAAATACTGTAGAAGTTACCATGAAACTGTCAAGCTGCACTCACTGGCATCCCAAAGATGAGGGCATGGTCAACTTGAGCTGCACAAACCTGGCAGAAACCATCTGTCCACTTGGCCTCCTTCTTCTCCTACCTTCAGTTCCTTGTGGATCCATTGTTCCAATACAAGTAAACTGACCCATGGCCATTTCATCTATTCGATTTAGTGTGTGAACAATCGACTCTTTGCGTTTCCACCTGCGGAACTATGTTAACAGAGTTCAAGCTGTGCTGACTTGAGGTAACGGATTTGAATGCCAGTGCTCTGGAAATGAGCACATGATGTGATATATGGAAGGATTTGTTTATAGTTTCTCAGATAAAGTTCAACAATTCGGAATCGTGTGAAAACAGGTCAATGGTGTTTCTTGCTTTGGGAAATGTCTTTTTTTTTCGTATATGTGGTCATGGTTTTTGATATTTAGTCAGTAGGCCCAGTTATAATGCTTAAGCAATTGAGTAAAATGCCAGGCTATAAGTATAAACAAATGTCTCAGAATCTTAAATCTATTTTAATGGTGTCATAGAATGTAAATCAGACTTTACCTCAGCATAGCTAAATATGTTGAGTTTGGTACATGAAAATGACATAAACCGTAAATCTCAAACACTGCAATCCTACATACAGTATGTAAGTAGAAAAGGTGGTAAAACAGGTTGATATAAAAGATTATGTAATTCTTCACTATGCCCCCAAACACATACACCATATACCATATTATATATACCGGTCCACTTTCAAGCCCAATTGAGCCACACAACCTGTAACAAATATCTTCTCTCTCAAGGTACATGCGTGCAGTTACCACAAATGCACCTGCTGAAGAAAAAAATATATCCTGACAGCTCTTGATGTATGGTCATTTATTACTAGTGGGTTAAGAAGGAAAGTCCTATTCAAAGGTACATTTACCAACTGTTCAGTTGCATGGTTCCAACTATGTTGGTAACGTTATTAACAACTATGCTTCTGGGATGCATATCCCAAGTTAGCAGGGGAGTTTTAAACATTATGAAATCTGTGATACTGACACTGGGAAGAACAGAGACCTATTGTCAATGTTCTTCTTACAAGTATTAAAGTTAAGTGTGGCGAAGCTGAAAGTAAAGTAAAGTATAGTATAGTATAGTATAGTAAATACATAAACCAGTAACACAATTATCATTATGGGTATGTGTGTGGAGTTTGCATGCTCTCCTCATGTCGTCGTGGGGTTTCCTCTGGGTACTCCACTTTCCCCCCACCAATCCAAAAACATGCTGAGGCAATGGAGTTATCAAAATGCCTGTAGGTGTGCGGTAGAGGACATCGTGTATGAGTGCCCTACTATAGGTCGATGCCCCATCCTGGGTTGTCCCTGCCATGTGCCCGCAAGCTCCGGATAAGCTCCGGACCCCCCGTACCCTAAACAGAACAAGTGTTTTCAGGAAATGGTCACATAACAAAGAGTTCACCAAGGATGGCAGAGGTAGGCAGCCAGTATCCAGCCTCTCCTACCCGATGCACAGATGAGCTGTGGATTATCAGAGACCAGGTAGGATGGACAACCTGCTGAATGCTGGAACCCCAGAATCAAGGTTGCCTACTCTATTCTAAGGTCAAACAGTAGACTAAATCAAGTCCATGTACCTGCTATTAAGACACCAGAGAACAATTTAAAATTACTGAAAAAATGCATCCTATGGCACCTTCAAATGAGTTTTGGCATCCAGTATTGCCCTTGGAACAGGTTTACAAGTTATTGCAAAGGAAAAAATAAATATATTGAATTTGCTTTTTAAAAAGAGGCAGATTGTAACATTTTATAAAACTGAAAAATACATGAATACATATCAATTTATTTGCATTTGGGTAGATGAAAGATACCATTTTTAACAGTGTATAAACTACCATGACAGATAAATACATACAGTATAAAAATATAACAAAATCAATATCAAAATATTATCTTTAGCACAGAAATGATAAAACAGAAATAAAAATGACCGTCGATTGCTTGCTGGTAAAACAGGTGTCTAGCAAAATAAGTTTTCTTAGCCGAATATATATTATGCTACATGCAACCATCTTCCAAACGCTTATAGTGATCAAGGTGATTGGTTACAGGTACATTGATCCTGTTTGTGATGAGTCATACTTTAATGCAGGGTGCTGGGAGTACCATGTAAAATTTAGAGCTACAATAACGCAGTTTTAATTGAACGATAGGGGGAAAAAATCAGCATAATGCAGACTTTCACACAGTTACACTTTATGTGGAACAGGCCAAAAGATTAATCTTATATTTAATTACAGGTAAATATAAAATGATTGAAATAAAGTTAGCATTTCACAGAATACAGGGCCAATATGCATGTAGTATAACATGTAACTGCACTGTAAGGGACAACTGCAGATCTTTCCTGAAATAATGGCAAAGAAGCACGTTATTCACTATTACACACTTAAGTAATACTAACGCAACTCCACCTCCAGAAATACCACTTAGAGTATCCTTACTTACATGCAAGTATTGGCATTAAATCATAAAAATAGCATTAAGTGTGCATCACGTTACGGAATGGTAAAGCCAGCAAGCTGTTTTCATCAGTTTAAAAAGTCTAAATTCCATTTATGTAAATTTGCCTGCATTTGTACAATTTGCCACCCGGAGTACAGGAGAAAAAAGTTCTGTTTTATACAGAACTATAGAACAAATCTTAAATACATCTTAATACTGGCAGTAGTTAACACTCTTTATAGTGGTAATGTTAAATTTTTCAAATTAAGAAATATGGCTTACATTTCATTCACTCTAACGGGACCAACCGCATAAAATACAGAAAAAATTATGAGAAAGATTCTAATATTTCTGGAAATTACTTTCTAGAGAAAATAATTTATTTAAAAATCTTGAAAACCATATACATTTACCATTTTTCTGTAAAACATAAAATGAATAAATAAGTGGAATTCAAGTAAGTCTTAGCACAACTAATAATCCATACTACGAAGTGTTTTCATCTTTAAGGATATCACTTTCAAATGACTTTTTTTTAGCCAGACGCTATTTTTCTTTTCTCTTTGATACCCCAGCAATGAACTGTAAATCCCAGACTCATTCACTGAACATAGAAAAATTGATTTCTTTATAAAACATTTTTAAAATAATGAGCCCTCAATACAGGAAGATCATTTATGTTTAGGAAAAAAAGCAGAGATACCCTCACATACCTTGACAATCAACATAAATGCATTTTTTCAATATTTGTCAAACAGCTAGCTTTGTGCTGGTGGCAGGGAACATTAGTTTTTGGTTTTATCACTAGTACCTCAGCAAGGGGCTGGATACCGCTGTGAAATTTGAAAAGCTGAGAAGATACCTGCTAGCATAACTTATTTTCAATAACTATCTTACGCAATTCCAAATGTACAAAATGTATGAACCTTATTATGGATACAGGCACTAGAAACTATGCTTTTCCCAGTCAAAACTTACTTTTTACTATTTTTAATGAGATTATCATACATTATTGACTTTTTAAAATAGTACAAATAAAATAGACTTATTTTCATGCATATTTATCAATTGTCCTTATATAAAGCCTACATTCGCTCACAATCACTTATTTTAATTGCATGTGTTTTGTTGCAAAACTCCAGTAAACCATTATTTAAAAATATGACTCAAATGTCCAGGCCATAACTGTACAGTAATTCCAAAGGTTTTCTAAATTTTTCAATACATTGACACTTTTTATAGCAACTACTAAGAAAAATAGAGTATTAAATTAACTGAACCAGAGGAAACTATTTCAAAAAGAATCTGTACTTGTCAAGCGGTGAAGTGACACCAGTCTGGTGGAGTTGTGGTTAAGGAGGGCCTCCTCCGGATCTAAAGCACTTACGCATGTAGCGTTTTAAAATCCACAGGTTTGTTCTTATTACATTACCTAAAAAGCAGACAGTAAAAAAACACCAGGCTCTGTTGGGATTTGTAGGTCATTTTATCAGTTCCTACATACAAAATAATCTACCTTTCAATGACAAATCCCAAAGATATAACCAACTACATAATCAAAATACTTCAGCAGAATGCATTTACAATATCTTTAAAGGTATAAGGCACATTAAAATATTTATGGCATACACTGAGAAGCTTTAGTAAACAGTGTGTCCCCTTTGCCTGTTGTTTTAGTTTTTCACAGTATGAAAGTCCTGACATTTTTAAACCACAGAAAACTGTAGTAATGGCCACTATGTGCAATACAGAAAAAAAAAGCAAAAATTGAAGGTGTTTGGCTGCAAAAGCTCTCGAGAAACTGCATAACTGCAATTTCTGACCCAACATAAAGTATCACATCCTATTAATTTATACCATTTTCTAACAAACATTTCTCTATTTAAAGGAGGATAATGGTCACATTTTGCTTTGCCCCTTATGCGGTGAAATATTCTGTGTTGAATTCAAATAGTTTCTATTATAATAATAATAATAATAATAATAATAATAATAATAATAATAATATGTTAACTATACTACTTAACAATGTTGTACATTGGCAATTTCATGCTGGCTTTCTGAAACAAGGAACATCATAAAAAAATGTCAGAGAACAACAACTTTGACACTATTTCCTGTAAATTATAAAACAGCAAAAACAGCATATGCAGTCATATCTTTTCAGTCCATTTAACCAAGAATAGCTAAGTGCAGTTGTGATAAATTCAAGTACATTAGTTTTATCTTTTTCAGTAAGAGAACAAAACTGGTCGTTCAAGAAACAAAAAAACAACACACGCTCAGACACAATCACTCATGTTAACTTAAGCAACCAAACAATTTTAACCTGCGCTGTCAATGTCACTATTGACCTTTACCCGTGGTCTGAGGAATGGGCGAGCTCGTTTGTTTTCAATCTAAGCACGTACTTATGAATCATTTGGAAAGCTTGCTGATAACACGGATGAGGGCCGCATTTTCATCTTTTAACCGCTGATTGTCAGCTCTGAGGTCAACCAGAATCTTAGAGAGAGAGAACATACACAAAAAGTAAATTTACATTTCACTGGTTGACATAAATGTCCAACAGCACTCTCGTATCCTCAAAGGAGTTTCCTGAACTCCTACCCTTATTAAACCGGATTGTTATATTTATTGATTTATAGAGAAGCAGATTTATTGAGGCAAAGAATGGTCATGTTTTAATACTAGGACTATGCACAATCTCTTTAGTATAGCATGTTAGGAAAAGAAACAACTCGTGATGCAATCTTAATTAAATTTAGATGTCATTCTGAGAATTTAAACATATGTGACTGTCAGCATGTCACAACGCTGCTCTAATTTATAATAATCGGTAAATCAATAAAAACACAAGGTATTTAGAAAGCAGGAAAAGTAAACTTGGTCATGAACATATTTAAGAAACATGTAACACTTTGTTTTTATAAACAGTATTTAAGGTTATTTTGCATTTTATGTCACTGAACACAAATCTGCAGCCTTCCTTACCTTCAGTTCATCTTCCAATTCTATTGCCTTTGTCTCCAATGCTTTTTTTTCCTATGAAAAGCAACATCTTTACAACAAGCACCATTTTACATTTACCACGTAAAATGACTAATAAAACCCAATATACATCAGCACACCGTTCACTGCTTCCTTTGCTGGCGTTGAAAATAAAAGTACTCACATATCTCTCCAGCTCCAACAAGGCTGGTCTGTCTGAATTCTGCTCCTGATTCTGAAAGAGTCATTCACAACCATTAAACCTTAACAGTGACACTGTTAAAGCAAAGCCACTGATATGCAACAGCACACACAGACGTCGCTCCAAAGGTCAGTGGAAAGCAGATGCCTTTCCCTGGTGCTGAAGCCCTAGCACATGTCTTGTATTCCTCCCTTTCTTCACAAATCCATGCATCTATCCTTGTGTCCTGTAGTCCTGCACAGCACGCCAGTGACACAGCACTCAGGCTGCCATCCCCCTATCAGCACCGCTGCCTCCTCCCACTTGCACAGCCCTCTCACCTGCCTCGGTCTCTGCAACCCTCTCACCTGCCTCGGTCTCTGCAACCCTCTCACCTGCCTCG
>JAODKE010000044.1:16070302-16082399 GCA_026779605.1 Mormyrus hasselquistii
TCTGCAACCCTCTCACCTGCCTCGATCTCTCCAACCCTCTCACCTGCCTCGATCTCTCCAACCCTCTCACCTGCCTCGATCTCTCCAACCCTCTCACCTGCCTCGGTCTCTCCAGCCCTCTCACCTGCCTCGGTCTCTCCAGCCCTCTCACCTGTCTCGATCTCTAAAGCCCACTCACCTGCCTCGGTCTCTAAAGCCCACTCACCTGCCTCGGTCTCTAAAGCCCTCTCACCTGCCTTGGTCTCTCCAGCCCACTCACCTGCCTAAGTCTCTCCAGGTCCACTCTGTTCTGATTGAGTTGTAGTTCTGTCTCCTGCAGCTTCTCCCTGAGCAGCTCGTTATCCTTTAACACCTTATGGTACAGCTAAAAGAAGAATGACAGAAGGTGGTTAGGTTTAGAAGTAATAACGTTGTAATAAGTAATAACGTTGATGACAATTGCTTATCATTGCAATCACACAATAGGTTATTTGACTGTGCCAGCACTCAGGGGTTATTTTTTTTTCCGTGTTACAACTGCATGATGTGTGTATATTGCTCCACAGTTTTTGTATAAAGTGTATTACATTGCAAGTTGTTTATGCTGATTGATATCATTGTATAATATATCTATTGCTTTACTATACACTGCAATGTCCAACCATTTTTACAGAGTGAGCCAATTTTTACAAAGAAATGTGTGTGTTTGGGGCAGAGGGAGTAGGTGTCACAATCTACTAGTAATTCTTGCCGATCGCCTGCTTGGTGCTCATTGCTGTAATATATTTTAATAAAATTTATATAATGTGGAAGGACTGTTATTCTCAACTAACCAACGAATGTTCAAGGAAGTAACAGTATACGTAACATTAAGCATTCTTCTAATACAAATTCAAATTCTGTATCAGGTTCAAATATTCATCTACTTTTTACAAAACTAAAAAAGGCTGATAGCGACATTGCATAATCTGCTTTTATGTCGAACGACACAGAGAAACGCAAAATGAAATGATGAAATACAGGAAACAGCAGATGGACCTACCACTTTGTAGTCAGGTGAAGTGGACAGGCTTGTGAAATCGTCCGGTTGAGGCTCACTGAAAGAGTGAATATGCTGGTCAAGCAGCTTCGGTACATTTCTGCCTAATCTAGCAATTAGAGATTGGTCTAACTAAAGCCACATGGTTTAAAGTCTGTAGGTCTGGTTTGTTGCCCGGCAGAAGCTACCTGTGTGAGCTGGAGGAGTCTGTGAGGGACTCATCCATCTGATCACTGTCTTCCATCTGAAAGACAAGTATAAAGCAGTACTTTGATTTGAGAGGTTGAAAATACTTTTCTACAATTATTATTAAACGGTGCATGGAAAGGAATTGGATTAATGTTACACACTGTAAAATAATGAAGTATTTTACACAAGCCTACAGTATGTGCCTATAAACACAAGGTCGCCGGTTCAAACCCAGCCTCAGCAAGTCTGTGGGTCCTCGTGCGAGACCCTTAACCCCCAGCTCCCTGGGCGCCCCAACAGGTGGCTGCCCTTCGCGGACAGCTTGCTCTACAAAGAGCAAGTTGAGGGAGGCGTAAAGACAGTTTCCCCATGGGGATCAATAAAGGATCGTTTGTTATTATGAAGTTTCTATACCAAGTTTGTACTGTGTATTCAATAATGAAAAGCAATTTCCACTAAATTAGAATGTATGTGCATGTATGTAGATTGCATGTGAAACTGATTTTATGAGATTGTAGCTGGACCTATTAACCGTCTGGGGACGAGGCCATCGTCTGTGACGCCGCGTATATTTCTCGTGTATTTCAGTTTATATCTTGCTAAAATCTTTTTGTAGAATCATGAAAATACGCTGAATAAATCCGTAATCTGTCTTATTTTCAAAACTTCGATTGTCGGAAATATTGACGTTTTTAAAATTAGGTTAAATAGGCAAAAAAGTAAACCATGTCACTTTGTTTTACCTGCATCGGGGGTGTGTCGCTGTCACCCGAAGATCGCTATTCACATTCTAAATAGCCGCATTTCCGCATATTCAAATCACATTCGCATGGAAATTTGATGACCAACGCAGTGGTGAAATGCAATACAGAAACATCCCCATCAGCACCATAAAAGGGGGGAGACGTGGCCAGGTGACAATGGCTCATTCATACACATGAAAGTTGCTCAATGAAAGAAGCCAGAAATGTGACATGAGTTTGGTTTTTCTTGTCCTCATGTTGCAACCACACCATTTAGTCATCTTCATGTAGCAAATAGTTTGGTGATCAGACATCTGGGTTCAAAGCAAATTGGCACCATTGCTAACTATGTACTTTATAATGTTTCTGCATGTGTTCCAAACTGCATTTTGCAATGTCTATACTTTGACGTAAAATTACAAATGTAACATAAATCTGATATATTTACAATATACATTAAAATTAAGATGAGTGTAACGCCAAAATAAATATGCAAGAAATAATTTATTTGCCATGAAATAAGTTTATGATATTGAATGAGAAGTGTGACCATGCCCCAGTCAGTGAAAGTGTGTCCCCAACCCATAGACCCCAGAGGGTTAATATCAGGGTGATCATGGCCGGTTACCTCTCCGGAGTGAACCTGAAGCACCCCGGTGAAGCGCCGTTCCTTCCTCCCTTTCCGTCGGTCCTTCACTCCCAGCCGTGTGACCTTCTCCTCATCCTCAGCACTGTTCTTAGCAGGTTCGGTGTCTATAACAGCAAGTGAAGCAGACGTACAGGTTTTAATGAGCAGGTGTATATATAGCTGCAGTCATGCAAGTGCAGTCATGACCAAGCAGTGCTGTCATAATCACTCGATTACGCGCCGATTCAAAATTTGCCTTTGTGATCTCCTGGCCGTATAGAGGAAGGAAGACTGAGCATAGTGGGTCAGTGTCCAAACAAAGAGCGATAGCATCAGTTACATGGAAGCACTTCACGTCAAACGTGAATGAAAATGCAGTCCCCGGTCAATATTGCAGAGCAGAACTTAAATATCAACACACCACGACTGCAAAGTACCACATAATAATACAAGGTTAGCCATAACTATAAGCTATGTGCCCTTTAGCCTCTCAGAGTAGCCTAACCTACGTTTGGCATCAGTTTGACTTAAATTATTTAGCTTAACATACTTTCTATGATTCCTTTTGAAAGCTGCTGTCTTAGAGAGTTAGATAATCTAGCATAATGCACTGAGCGGGAAGGTTTTTGTGTTTATTGAGCAGATGACAGGAAGAAAGCAGAAGAAACTGCTCTGACCTTCACAGCCAGTTATATTATTTGTAAAAAAAAATATAAATAAAAATTTAAGAAATGACGCAATCTGTACAGCCTACCCGATCCTATTCGTCTGGGCTGTTCATGTATAGTGTATATGTGCGAATGTGTGTGCCAGTCGCATCATTGACCTCATATCTGTGTCGCGCACTCAGGCATGGTTAGCAATCCCACTGCATCCGTACCGTGCGCGAGTCTGACTCCAAGCATGCAAGGCACGATATGCTGCCATCATAATATTCAAACAAAGTGGACCTTGGGGGTCAGACATGCTCGGGGATGGTACAGATCGGCTGGTGAGCACACCGTTAGTTACTAAGGCCCTAAGCTATGGCATTCTCTTCCAGTACATCTTCCACACAGTGTGTGCATTCAAAAACACAGCTGTTCACTCTTGTTTTCAATTATACTATATCTTAAAGTGCAATTAAAAAAATCATATTTCCAGCTTCTAGACCAAAAGTGAAAGTGTAAATTTTCTTCCATCCAAAACTTAGTGTCTCTTAAATGGTGCCAGGACTGACAAAAGGGAAATGTTCAATGATTTTATTTATCACCTATAAAAACAATGATATACTGCATTATATATTATTATTTTATTAATATTCATTAATTAGTAATATTATTCTTTTATTCTTCTTTAATATAATTATTCTTTAATGGGATATTCTGAAAGATTTTGAAAGATATACATTGTGTTTTCAGTTTTTCAGACTCACCTCGTTCAGCAGGAGTCACGGTCACAACAGGGCTGACTGCCTGAATACCGCGTGGAACGTCTGAACTTTTGCCAATGCTCTTCTCTGCCTCCTTCAAGTCTGTGAGCGTCACACCCTGCAAACCATCCAACGCATACAACTCAGTTCTGTCTGGTATTGCTAGCAGCTTTAGTTTTTATGTCTCGTGCTCCTCACTGCGTCAAGCTCTTGGTTATTTTGGGTTTCAGTGATAAACGCGGCACAGTATGTTAATGGCTCCGCTTTATATTTAAAGAAGACCCGCTACACGACAGCTTAGGGTGGTAGAGACCTGGGTGGAGCGTCTTGACTGCCGCAGGAGTCTGGATCGCGCTTTCCTCTGCGACTCAGACTCCTCGTCTCTCATAGAGGTCTGGAATCTGTAGATGGAAAACTACGCATCAGGGGCATGTTGGGAACACAGTACAGGCAGTGATGGCTCAGAGAAACTCTGCAATCGGCTATCCTGCCAGCAGCGACATCTGTCGGTAGCCGTATTGGCACCTGTGAGTGAGCCTTCGGACAGCTATCCGGTTGCCTGACTTACTTGCGCTTGTCAGTGTTGCCGGCGCTGGAGCTTTCAGAGGTAGAAGATGCATTTCTCTGAAGGGTGGGCTGGACTCGTGCTGTCCTGTTCTCCCTTTCTTTCTCCTTCTTCTCATTCTCTTCTTCACACTGGGCAGGTATAATAAAAGAAGAAAAAAAAAAAAATCACCTTTAATTTTAAACCACACAGAAAACGTAACCACATTCTCTCTCCACCGGCAGCTGCTTCTACACATCTATCTCTCGTTTTTATGGCACATTCTATGGACACTGTATTTATATTCCAGCTAACAGAAATAATTTCATATTAAGTCGTAGGATACAGAAGACGAATAGCAGCTGATATCATTCCTAACCTGCAGGACGTCAGAAACTGCAGAACATTTAGTAAATTGCCATCTTTCAGTTAACACAAAACCAGATGGTGAAACATACAGTATTAGACGGCAGACACATGAAACAGAGCAGACTTACAAAGAATATAAAAACACTTATGATATAGGCAGATATTTGGCAAGTAAGAAATAAAAGTATGAATCTGGCAACTGTGAAACAACCAGACAAAAATGGAGGAGTGACTGGCCTCTTTTAAAAAAAAAAATAAAAAAAATCTTATATTCTAACAGTATCATACCTTTCATAAAGACAATGAAGAACCAGATTTATTTTTTTAATGTGGTAGTTTTAATTAATTTTCTTTAAAAGTAATCATTTCTCAGTGATAATTTGGAGATTCCGGTTATTCTTGAAATAAATTTAAGTTTCTGTGTTTTCAGAACTAAAATAGATACGCGTGTCGTGCACGTGTCATTTCTTTCACACACGAGTTCACTGCAGTGCCCCATGGCTATTTCCGCTTGTGGATTGTGACAACAGCACATAAGGAGTAGAGCCGGGCGATCCTGAATGTGAAACGGGGCGTGAAGCCTCCAGTGCCGTCACACACAGACTCGGGGTCAGGAAGCTGGGCCGAGGGTATGAAGTCTTGCATGTATCATGAAATAAAACCTGACGGCAAGAAGTAAGGCAGTGTTTCTCAAGCCAGTCCTCGGGGGCGCCCAGACGGTCCATGCCTTGGCTGCGGTTTGAGAAACGCTGCGGGAAGCTTTGGCTCCCCGTTCGTTATTACACTCGACACTGTGGTGCCAGGAGGAGGAAGCATTATAACACGAATCAGGTCAGGCGCTGTAATTATCTGTGCAGGTGAAAACTCCAGGGGACATTTTCCAGCCTCATCATTCTGGGTCCCGGAGTACGAATTCTGTTAAATCCGCTGAGTGTTAATAGCAAACCTGTGCTGTTAATGCTAGAAAAAATACATTTTCATTAAACATAAATAAAATCATTTGTGAACGTGCATTAATGCATGTGGTCTTCAATATAGTACATTACCAAAAATTCATCCCTTTAAAATCCTGCAGGGGGCGTACATCACACTGCTCTTAGGTAAACTAGTTCCTGTTCTGCTTAATATGCTCAGCATATGTGAATGCTACATTCTCTTCCTGCGTAGTGTCTTAAGTTTGCGTCAGCAGCCATACCACCTGCAGGTCAGACTAGGTAATCCACTGGAAGCTAAACAAGGTTTTGGCCTGGCCATTACTTGGATGGGAGACCAACTAGCAGAAGCTGGGTTGCTGCTGGAAGAGGTGTTGGTGCGGCCAGCAGATTAGCCCATCCTGTGGATCCCAGTGCCGTGACAGGGACACTGTGCTGTAAAAATGGTGCTGTCCTCCAGATGAGATGTAAATCTGAGGTGATAAAAGACCTCTGTGCATCTTTTGGTTTCCTAGCTAAAACTGTCCGCTGTGGCCCTTTAAAATCCGGCCTCCTAATCATCCCTTATATCTAATGGTTGAATTGCCCCTTCACCGCATTAGTGACTGTGTGGTGAATGTACCAGCACAGAATGGCTGCTGTCGCATCATCTAGGTGGCCACTAAACAGTGCTAGTGGTGGAAGCGGCAAAAGCGCTTTGGGTGTCTTGAAAGGCACTATATAAAATGTATCATTCTTAGATTTTACTGTCTAGCTAGTTGAAAAGTTTAATTCATTTGTCTGTTGGAGTACATATGACTTCACTATGCAAGAAAAAAGAAGCCAGCTTACCGTCTTGGAGACAGTAACAGTAGGTGGGAGAGTTTTTTCACTTTCTGGGCTCGACATGGTGGAGTTTTCTGAGGGGATGAAAGCGAAACAGAAACTGTTGACTATTATGCCCAAAAATTCAGCTACAAGCATCTAAGAGACAGAGGAAACTGTCTCTGAATCAGCTAAAAAATGTGAATCAGTTACCACATCAGTTAGAAATGAATACCTTTGTTTATACTTTTGTCCATGGAGATGAAAGAGCCTTTACTGAGGCCCACGGGATCGAACCCACTGAGCTACAGACTGATAGGTTCTTCAAATATTATTTAACCTTGAACACTTTGCTTGTCAAATTCCCCCTCTTAAGTAGCAGTTAGGCCCTTATGGGATGATTCTCCCATCGGGTTCTTAAGTCAAAAAAAGCACTTAAAAAGTTACGCACATTTGACTTAACCCGAGAGTAGCTGTGCAAGAAGTGAAGAAGAACTGAAAAAGGGGGTCACACCCTCAATGTTACTGGCACTGTAACCGAAACAGTGACATACACTGGTTTTTGCTGCTATAATGTGGTTAATATATTTTTATTTTTGTTCCTAGGGCTGGGTATCGATTCAGATGTTCCGATTCGATTCGATTTCGATTTTCAAGTTCTTAATTCGATTCAATTTCGATTTTCGATTCGATTTCAATTCTTGATTTGACAAAATGAATATAGATTTAATACAAATCCTACATTTATTATTAATTAATAAAAGGAAATTAAGAGCCACAAACCTGTATATAAACACTTTTTAATTTTAAGGCAACCACACACACACACACACACACACACAATCTGGTAACTCTAATGAACCTCGGCATGTTTTTAGATTGGGGGGGGGGGGGGACTGGAGAACCCGGAGGAAACCCCCCAAAGACATGGGGAGAACATACAAACTCCACACACGGAACCCAAGCGGAGACTCGATCCTGGGTCCCAGAGGTGTGAGGCAACGGTGCTAACCACTGCACCACCATGTCACCCCCCAGTGAAATACAACATTTCAATTTTGCAGAGCAAGTGACATTGCCTTAAATTATTAGGCAGACCTATATGAGAATTGTGTCATTTGTAGCTGAAATTTAATGATTCCTCAACCATATTCCCCAAACGGGTCCTACTGTCACAGTTTTAAGATCAAATAATACAAAAGTAGGTCAAATGTAGATAGATTAAATGTTTTTAAATCTTTCAGCTTCGTTGCATGTAACCCACAACAGACAGACAATCAATCAGTATAAGAAGATGCACGATCACTTCTTTGATTGTTTTTTATTGCCAATTGTTTTACTCTGCAACCACTGAACTATAATAGAGGAAAAATTGACATTTAAGAAAATAATGTAATTTCAGTCTGTTGTCAAACAAGCAAGCTTATTTTCTAAAGCATATGTCCCTTTTCAGCTCATGCTGGCTTTCTGACATTTTGGAGTGTTTCCGTGGGAATTTTTAGCCATTCGTCCAGAACAGCATTTGTGAGATCAGGCACTGCTGTTGCACTTGAACGCCTGACTGACAATCTCTGTTCTAGTCAATCCCAAAGGTGTCTGATGGGGTTGAGGTCGGGGCTCAGCGTGGGCCAGTCAAGTTCTTCCACACCAAACTCCACCAACCACGTCTTTATGGACCTTGCTGTGTGCATTTGGATAGAAAGGGGCTTTCCCCAAACTGTTCTCACAAAGTTGGAAGCATAGAATTGTACAAAATGTCTTGGTAAGATGAAGCACTGAGAGTTCCCTTTACTGGAACTAAGGGTCTACCCCAACCCCTGAAAAACAGCCCCATACCATCATCCCTCCGTTACCATATTTTACAGTTAACATATTGCAGTCAGGTAGGTAATGTTTTCCTTGCATCTGCCAAACCCAGACTCATCCATCAGACTAACAGACGGATTTGTCACTCTAGCTGCTCGACCTTGGTAGCCTGTTCTCAGCACATAGTTTTCTGCTGGAGTTAATGTCAGAGGAAGTTTGGGGCTCTGCAGTTATTGAGTCAACAGATCATTGGCGACTTTAAGCACCGTGTGTCTTGATACTTGGCGACCCCCATCTGTTACTCTACATGATCTGCCACTTTCTGACTGAGTTTCTGTTGTTCCTAAACACTTCCACTTTGAAATGACACCACTTACAGTTGACCGTGGAATATCTAGCAGGGAAGAATTTCACAAGCTGACAAGGTGCCAGCCTATGGTGATACCATGATCGTATTCACTGATTTTATACACGTATGGCAATGAGTCTGAATTCAATGATTCATTTAGGAAATTAGGAAAAGATGCCATGAGTAGATTAAATCGAAGGCCCACAGAGGCCCAGGCGAGGCACCTGAGGAGGCCCGGGGCGAAAGGCCTTACCAGGGCTGCTCTCTCTTTCCTCTTCCCTCAGCTCCAGGCCCCCAGGGACCCCTTTTTCCTTTGACTGGTCTTGCACGTTCATCTTCTCTCTGCTGCTCATCCGGCACACGGAGCTCCTGAAGCACGAGTTAGCAGACATGAGTCACGAAGCTCTGGCAAAATATTATTCATAACTGTAGGGCACTCCTGGCAAAAGGAGAACCAAAGGCATTCGGTGTGTGTTTTACCATCACAAATAAAAGCACTTATGTAGTGCAGGCTTTGTAGGGCGCTTCAGCGTAAGCCAGGGAGCATAGGGCACAAGGCGTGGGACACCCCAGACGGGGCGCAGCCTCAAAACAAATAACCCCACCTTGTGGCCATCCCAAAATCCACATCTCTGACATGTGGGAGGAAATGACTGCAGGGCCCGGAAAGAACCGCAGAGCCCGGCGGGACTCATTGACGCAAACCAATGCAGAACGTGAAGTGAGGGATAGAACAGACCTCCGGTTTTTGCTGGACGTGTTGGCAGCGGCAGGTTCCACCACGTTCTGTCGCTCGTTCACGGACTGTTCACTGCGCCACTGAAAAAGGGAGCTTCTCCGTTAGCAGATTTTCACCAGCGCAGACATCATTTCTGTCGTGTAATAGAAATCACGGCAAAGCAGAGTATTTAAATGACTGACGTGGGCCTGCTTCTCCGAGAGCTCCTCCAGCAGGGTTTTCATGTTTTCATCAGCTACATCAAATGGAGTCTGACCCTGGAAAAGACAGACGAGAGCATATTCATGTCAAATTAGCCCTTACTGGCTATATGAAATCTGGTTGATATTTTTTACGAGTTCACACCTCATCTACTGACTATGTCCCCTGTCATCTACTACCCCTTGGTTATGGTTCTCTTCCATACTGGATGTTCTAGTATTTTTAAGCCCTGGTCTTGTAGGAACTAAGTCCTCATGATGTCCTTTGAATAGCTTTCTTTCTTAGGTTCTTGCAGTAGTTCTGGAATGTATTGTGTAGATCAGTGTTTCTGGGACACCCAGACATTCCACATTTTTGGTCCTACCAGGAGATGGAAGGGAACAAATAATGGGAACACTCTGGCGAGAAGCTGGGTGAAAGCAAAAACGTGGACCGTCTTGGGGTACCCAAGGACTGGGGTGAGAACCACTGGTATAGACCTTGTTCCAGTGCTAACTTGCATTGGTTGCTGGTCATTCACTGGAAGCTCAGTCAAGCTGGCTCCTTGATAGCTGCACACTGTACTGCAGTACCTGCTTCGCTTGTATGACACTTTGGACTAAAGCGTCTACTAAATAAATGAGTAAATCTAAGCGCCGCTCTAGAGCTCCTCACTGCATTGCTGCGGGCCTCCATGTCGCAGAGATGCTCGGCCAGGATCCTGCAGGCTTCACCCTGCCCCCAGTGCGCTGCCGCGTGGAAGGCCGTCCAGCCATCGTTGTCCGTCAGGGACACATCCATCCCGCAGTGACACAAGAGCCTAGGCCAAGAGGGAGGATTTTCTCAAGACAAAAACAAGCCAACATTTTCAAATATCAAAAGAAAGAAATGTAGTGCTAATACCGGCCCTTCCTGCAGCTCTTAAGAGGAAAAAGATTATTAATGTACATTTATTATAACGATATATTTAGTTTGGTAGCAACGCATTTTCTTAACCTGCAGGATTATAATTATTATTACCTTGACAAATCGATATTAGGGATTTTGCTTTATCATTCATGTATTTAATTGCAGACCTAGGCCTAATTATATAAAATCCGGACAAACCTTTCGTAATAGTCTATTTTATTGATATAAACTCTAGCTGCTGCTATGAATCTAAATATAGGCTACATCAATCTAATAAAACATGTCTGTTACATTATCAATCTAAATGTAAATGATTTTTAAATAACAATGAATAGAAAAACATTTATTTTTACAAACATTTGTTGATGTAGTTCTATTTTATTAACGCTTGCTGCCACTATTCAGCTAAATACACATTAATAATTTAATAAAACCATCAATACCATCAAGCTAAATGTAAGTGCTTTTTTAATAATAATAATAATAATAATAAAAAACACCTTTAAAACATTAGTAAATTTACAGTTTGAGAAACACATCCTGTGTGGTGACATCATTGTGACCACCAGAGCCCCCCCCAACCCCCCCCCCCAGCATGTCGGCCAGGTATAAGTATCTGGGGGCAGCACACACTTCTGAATCATTTGAGTTTTTGAACAAAACTTTTAAAATGTTGTTTTAAAATAATGTTCTTGCATTGTTTTGTTTGTGCCGTGATTCAAATAAATACAAAGATTTACCAGCACCTTTATTCCTGTTTGTAATCATTGACATAACTATCAATGCTTATCGAAAATGGAAAAAGTAGCCCTTAAAATGTACTATTGCGGTACTAAAGACACTGTGAAAAATTTGCGTGCACCTATACAGTATTTTGTGGTGGTGCACCTAAATCAAAAGGCGCACCAGTGCAACCAATGCGGAAAGTTAGTCTGGAGCCACGTATACACAGCCCTCATGAGGTAACACTGCGATCATATGAGAATGAGAATGGCACCATGAGTCAGACAAAGTTCCCTCCGAGTCATTTCATCGTCTGGTACATGCGTCAAACGGCATTTAGATTGCCTGTTGAATCCTGTCGTCAAAAAACACAGATTTCATAACAGGAACTAAAATCACGCATTTGGAATGGTGTTATTCAGAACTACGCATTATGTTTTTGTAAAGGATCTATTTCTTACACATGAATATAAGAAAGTTTGATGTGAAATGCAAAAATTGTTCTATAATTTTTAAGATGTGTCTTACAGTTGAGACAGTGGCTGAATATAGAAGCAAATAAGATTAAATCACACCTGGATGCACAATTAGAAGTCAGCAGACAACCCTAAATGGCATGTGGGATGATGGCAGTATGGTTTAATTAGTAGGGCTGGGCAAAAAAAATCGATTTTCTGATATATCGTTTTTTAAAATGTAGTCGATTCAAAATCGATTCTCAATGGACACGAATCGATTTTTTCGATATTTATT
>JAODKE010000044.1:16082505-16116141 GCA_026779605.1 Mormyrus hasselquistii
GGCTGGATGTGGATTAACGTCACACCCAGGACAAAGCAATTGCAGGTTAAGGGCCTTGCTCAAGGGCCTAACAGGGCAGAATCTCTCAGGGCATTCCCAGGATTTGAACCACCAACCATCCAGTTGCTGGAACAGATCTCTACCCTCAGAGCCACCACTCCTTCCACGCTAAGCACCTTAATAAATAAAGTTGTAGCAAAGAACATAAAAGCTTTCACTAAACCCCGCAATACAACTAATCTGTTTTAATTCTTTACAAACCTCCTAACACTAGCAGATTGTCAAATATCAAATACCACTTTCCAGCTTTAACAACAAGGCTTACTGCAAATCTTCAGACTAAATCCTCAAGTACTGAAATACGAGCAACCGACACGGTACAGCAAGTTGGAACTGGCCATCAACACTACCCGACATAAACTTCAAACATTTGCGATCTCATCAGGAGAATTTCAGAATTCCGGGCATAGTAGATCTTCTTCTTCCAAGCTTACAATTGAGCCCCTGGAATGTGTTCTGCACAATAGACAACCTACATTTACCAACATTATTAAGACTCTGGACCTGGAAAACCAGTTTCCCTGCTATGGCCCCAAGCAAAGTTTCCTGCGGAAACCCCTTACGTGCGTGCACACGCATCCCAGTGATCTATCGCCGTCAGTATCCACACGTCCACAAGCAGAAACCCAAGTGCCCTGTGCCCATCCAGCCTTCTCACAGCTCCAGAGATCATACCAACATCATGAAGTCAAACCTCTGCGTTTCTCCAAAAAGGGCCCCAGTAGAACACAACTGAAATTATACTGGCCATGATAATAACAACAACAAATTACTTGTTTTCAATCCCAAGCCAGATATGATCTCTCTGTCCCACCAAAATAAAATGGTCATTCATCACTCTCTAGACATCCATCAAAACTGGTGGAGTCTCCTAGACTATTCAGACCAAGCTATTATGTCTCCAAAACTGATTCACAGATCCAACATATATGTGGCTGGAGTGGAATGTCATTCGTCATCGCATTTAATACCCGGAGAGGAACTTATGAAGGGTGTGGGCCCTGTTTGAACGGTAATATGAGATTTGGTGAAACCCACAAAAAAAAAATCACGAGCGAAAAAACTTCCAGACCTCTTAGCTTAACACAAACAAAAACAAGAATTTTGTTCCTCAGAACTATTTGACAGTGCTCACAAGAATATTTAAACAGCATCCACATTTTTAATAATAAAGAGACAAGTATTCTGGCCACGCTGAAGGCAGTTTCACACCAAGTCTGTTTTTTGCATGAAGAAAGGCAACATCATCCCGAAAGAAACAAATGTATTTCTATGAAGGCTTTCACACCAAGTCTGACACGTTCTCCTTGGTGTTGAGCAGTCATTTTTTTTATTATTCAGAGACTAGATTTCTACAGTTTTTGGATGCATTCAAGAACAAATGACCAATAAGATGTCAGTTTTACACGTGATCAGTTTTTTTTTTTTTTATTTAGATTTATAGCACTAAGCACTGATTTTCGTTTTGATATGATTTTTATTTATTCGATCCAAGCTATTGCAGACACTGACATGCAGTGCCGGTCCAACCCTGACGATAAATAATTGCCACGCCGGGGTGGGTGTGGATCTAGGCGACTCCCCCCGTTTCCCCCCTACGGGCAGCCCTGTCCAGCAGCAGTTTATGTCCTGCTCTTTATAATAATGTAAATAGTTAAATTAGAAGGTAAAAAAAAAAATACTAATATTTTAACATTAGGATCAATTCTCAAAATTCTCCATCCATTAGAAAAAAAATCGGTCATAGCAGCTGTTCTGCTCACTTATGTTTACGTTGGTTTCTCATTCGTTTTTTTAAGGTTTCGTGATATGCCTCTTGGATTATATTAAACTGTGACTATTTGTAAATATTTACTTTTTGTCAGTTATAGACCAATCAGTATACAGTCAACATCCAAAAAGAAAACCCAAATCATTAAGCTGTTTTCTCCATTACTATAGCTAATTATCTGTTAAGCAATGATGTTGCTGCCTTGTTTTCAACACTAATTTTGTTTATCGTGAAGTACCACCTGAAACAGTCGTAAAGTATAAGCTTATTTAGAATTGGACGCATCCAGTACCTTTTCTTTTCATTTACTTGCTGAAAAGATCAGTAAAACTCACTGTCACTGCTGCTGCTGCACTGCACCGCTATGACGATTTCTTCAGTACGTGAACTTTCATCAGTCGGTTGCGAAAATGTTACATCATGTTTGCTAAGAATGTTTCCGATCTGTCAAAATTTGCATCCAGATACTTTGCAAATCTATGTGTTTTTGTGTCATGTTCCATGCAGCAAAAAAAAAAAAAAAAAAAAACAGTGACTCACTTGATGACCTCGATGTACCCTTTGGCGGCCGCTACATGTAGGGGCGAGGCTCCCGTTTTGGGGTGTCGGAGGTCAGAGGGCAGCCCCTCAGAAAGCCACGCCCTCGCATCTCTCATGAGGTGCTCTTCCTCCTCCCTCTTCACTGTAGCTACATCGATACCTGAAAGGAAGGCACAGAAACCTCAAAACAATTAGCTACATACTGTGCGATTAGCATGGCAGGATTCCATTCAGGAATCGGTGCCTTTAAGGAACCTTGCAGCTCAGACAGCCCATCAAATCTGTGCTTTGAATTCATTATAACAGCCAAAAGCCATGGAAAATGGAACCTGTATATAAATAGTATCCCATTGTACTGTGTGAATCATCACAACCATCCCTTTTTTTTTTTTCTTTTTTTTTTTTAAACACGCTACTCCATTTCTGGCAAAAGCATTCCTTTAGGAAATTGTCAGTTCCAGAATTCTATTTAGCACTAATAAAGAAAAATCTCCTGGCCATAAATCAATAGAGCACACAAACAATCAAGAAAAGCTACTGCGTACCAACAACTTAAGGAAAACGTGAGGTTCAGTGACCTGTTTATTGAATGATTACGAATAAAAATGCACAAAGTCTTCCGTAAGACAATAATAAATGTATTTCTACAGCCATGCACCAGGATCCACTACATCAGCAACGTCCCTGTCATCCTCAGCCTTGTCATATGTTTCTCTTAGAAAAAGTGAAGTTCAAAATCACTTTAGAAGCTGTATTGATCTGTAAGTGGGAGGCTGGCTGGGTACTTGGTAAAACTAGCCAAAAAAAATATCCCGACCTAAAATCACGAGGCTCTGCGTCAAAATGCCAAACCTCTTAAAAACAATGGCAGACGACTCAAGCCCCTTCTGTGGTCTCCACAAGATGCAGACTGGCATTAAAATGTCTGGTGCTAGAGAACAGAGCTCTGTGTTTCAACGCCCAAAAGTTCACGCAATCTTCAAGAACACCATGAGCCCAAAACTGTGCCTTACTCACCATTTACAAGTACAAATGCACCTTTGAGTCACAGTTTAACACCTACAGATTTTCACGAGCATCCCTGGAGTCACACTCTCGCAGCCAGGAGCTGTCCCTTCAGCGCGTTCATGTACATCACCCACAGCAGCTTGCTAAAATGTGACTGTTTGAAAGCGGTATCATCAATTTCGTTTTGTAGATGAAAACATAAAGAAGATCAAGGCATCAAATTAAACACACAGCAATATTTGCAGAGTGTTCACTCCTGAAAACCTGCTGTGTCATTGCTGAATATCTTGGTAAATAGCTTACAGAGAGTCGGTTGCTGGTCAGCATACGCAGTATGTTAATTTGCTTTAAGATGCAGACTTTCCAAAGCTAGATAATTCTATCATTTGCTATCTGGGGCACGGAGGAGGTCAGAGGGCAGCAGCTGAAGCCCCAGATTATTTTAAAGCCATACTGTTTATTACATGTTTATGAACATGATGTATTTGCATTTATTACTTTATTACTTTCTTGAATACTGCGTCTATGAGGAACTGGTTTCGGTTTGGCGTGTGACAAAACAACAGCCCCTAATTGAGCACCGCTGTGTTTGTTGTGATGATGCTAAATATCAGAGAGCAAGACAAAGGGGTTAGTCAGCACTGGGTACTGACAACCAGCGTGACCAACGCTGTCCTTGTGATTTCTCCTAGTGAACAAGGGACCATCTGTATTCTGTTTTTATTGTATCTGTTCCTACAGTCCATCACTACTCTTTATTGACAAAATAGAAAAGAAAAAAAGAATAGTTAAAAATGTTCCTGCTTCGGTGATAATCTTGGTCATACGCTCTGTTCCCGTTACTGATTAAATCAACAGATTCTCCTAATTCATCTTTCATTACACAAAACTGACAGCTTAATTGGACTTATATACCCAAAATTCAAACTACGCCACAATTTTCGGAAATGTAAATACTTGCTGGTTGATGCCCACAAGGTCAAAGAGCATCCCTGAATGAAGACCTTAATCTGGGCCCTATGATCTATGACTCAGAGATTGTGCAAACACTGCATTCTCTAACACCATAGCACGACATCCTGAAAAAGTTGCATAGCCCACTTTTAGACAAGCTAATTGGGGCAGCTAGATCCTTCCAGCCTGAATGTGTCTAAATGGGAATGGGAATCTAAGCAGAAATGTATTCTTTATAATTAAAATACCAAGGATTTCAACAACTGCTCCGAATTATTCTTTTACACAACGGTCACTCTCCAAATATATGGATATGGCCAGGATACAGTGACACAGGAAACTGACAAAATGCAACCCAACAGGTGCTGGCATCATGACTAACGTCCTGTAAATCGTCCCAGTAAGACAAGCACCCCCCCCCCCCGTTCCATACGGCACAGCTGGTGACAGAGTCAGTCAGAGCACTCACCCCGTTGCAGGGTGTGTTCACGCAGCAAGGCCTCTGTGTCCTCGTCTTCGGCGATATCCAGAGGGACATCACCATCACAGTTCACCTTAGACACATCGGCACCATTCTGCAACAGGAAACTAGGACAGGAAAAGGCCCATTTAAAAAGAGATACGGGACAAAGAATCGGGGGAGTTTATTTAATAGGGAGACTGTGCAGCACAGGACACCAGCCACATGGCACAGGACACCAGCCACACACACTGTCATCTCCAGACTGTGTTATAGGAGGACCACATGGCACAGGACACCAGCCACACACACTGTCATCTCCAGACTGTGTTATAGGAGGACCACACGGCACAGGACACCAGCCACACACACTGTCATCTCCAGACTGTGTTATAGGAGGGCCACACGGCACAGGACACCAGCCACACATACTGTCATCTCCAGACTGTGTTATAGGAGGGCCACACAGCACAGGACACCAGCCACATACTCTGTGATGTCCAGATTCCCACAGGATGCAGCGACATGGAGTGGTGTCCAGCCTTCATTGTCAGCCTGATTGATGCTGGCGCTGTGTTCCAGGAGAAAGACCACCATCTCCATGCTCCCGTCTATACAGGCCTGAGTTGAAGAGTGCACAGGCATTGAGACACTCAGGAGGACATAATATGCATGAAAGATTTAAGGGGGCTGTAATAGTATTTCAATGATGACAGAACTTGCGATAAATAAACAAATGCTGAAGTCCATATTAGCTATACAGTTGCTATGTTCCTTTCTGCTTTGATAAGTATACTGCAAGCACAGACCCCAAACATTGATTAAAGAAATGAAATTAATTTTTGCTTCTACTGAACAAATTGCGATGAATACCAAAACCAATTAAACAGAGCATTATTTTAAATATGACATAACTATAACAAACTAAAGTTTAGTTACCCCTTTCAACTCTTCTAAACTCAACAATAATGTCTCAAAAAATAATAAAAATATAAATAATGTAATATATGTATCATGGTCGTATCATGATTCTTTTTCATGCTGGTTTTGAAGACTATTTTGCACGGAGCTGAACATTAACCATGTTCCATATTACTGATGTCGAATTCTTTTCAGGGAATAGCTCCTCCATGACATCACGTTGCTAAGATAGGGAATGTGTTGCGTGCTGCGTATCGTACATTGAGACAGGGGCACAAATGGGGAGAGGAAGAAATCCAAGGACTTCCCTACGGTTTGCTATTACCACTGTTATCAGTGTGTTGAAACAGATTTGACTGACAAATCTAGATGCGTGTACGGACCATACAGCAACTGGATGGAATGTGCAATGGTAGCACTATGCATATTAATCGCTCACAATCTAATACTGTTGAATCACAGTGCACCGGGACAGGATGCCTCTGCCAGGAGTTCGGCAAGTTCTCGCTGCCCATAGCTTGTCTCTACAAGCTCCATTTGAAAACTGCCTTTGTACCTCGTCCTGAGTAATGGTGTCCATGCAGCCGCCTTTCAACAAACAGGGCAGAATCACACTTACGGGTAGCATGCTGGCATATGTCCAACAGGCAGCCATGACCTAAACTAGGCGGGCAGACACAGAGGTGCGACGGCATGGATCGCAACAGAAACGTTAGAGCTGAATCCTGAGCATTTTCATGTGAGCTGGTGATGGGTTTCCTTAAAGATCTGATAATACTGTATGATGACTGCAACTTCATAATGTTGTTTTTCAACGTTCAGTGTCCCATAACGCATTCAAAGGACATTCATAAGCAGCATGTATGTATACCTTAACATCTTCAATATACAATAATAACAAAAATAATTGTATAACCATATAACGTTTGTCATTAATGTACATGAAAGCCGGTAATATATACTTAGATGCTTCTCGTAAATGTTCTACACTAGTGGTCAAAATTATGGAAACACTTCCAGTTTTTGGAGACTGCTGAACTTCATTCAACTCCTGCTCCTGTTACTTATTTATTCGTCCGATGCATACTTGTAACATTCTTTGACTCTTTAGAAACATCGCCTGCACCATTTACGGTAGGCATTTCCACAATTTTGGCCACTAGCGTATGAATGCATCATGGAGGTGCAGTTAATGTGAGACGTTACCAAACATTCTATCCTGTTATGATTCAAATATGGATTCAAGTCCACACCTGTATGGCATTTTATTACTTTAACAGGACAGGCTAGAGCGACACTCTTCGCCCAGTTAGACACGGCAGTAACTCCCACCTGGTGCAGTGCGGTGATCCCATCGGCGTTGGTACTGTTCACGATGCTCTCAGAAGCTTCCTCAGCGTCCTCTTTCTTATCCCCGATGTCTCGCAGCAGCTCACTGGCCTCCTCTGTGTCCCCACTAGCGCAGGCTGCGAGAAACTCAGCTGTTCTTTCAAACCGCACCCGTCGCCTTCACAGGGAGAAAATAATAGACATGTTCCTCGATTAAATCGTGAAGATTCGTCTGCAGGCAAGTCACGGAGGACCACTCACAGTGTATTCAAACTCAGAACTCGTAGTGACCTAAAGTCTTCAGAGGACACACACCGTCGACGGGGGGCACAGGCAGACAGGTCGGCCTCAGACCTGACTCTGTACATTAACAGTGGCACATCCGTGAAAAGCACCAGCTGAAAACTTCCCCCGTCTCTCCGGAGTCACGCACCGCAGGGCTCAGGTATCACTGCATTCCCTCCTGTTATCCCACCAACATATACATGATCAGAATGCTGCTGCGGTTACAGCTTCCTGAGAAGTCAGGCAAGCTGCACCTATGCACACACATCTGACAGTGCTCACAGATAGTCTTGGGCCGATTGTTAAATTCGGTAAAAATATTGCAAATGTATTTTGGTTTAATAAAAAAAATCATTACTTTATTCATTTGATAAGAAAAATATGTATCACATGAGCGATCAAGCTGAATAAGTCAGTCAAAAAATTGACAAGAAGAAGAAAATGCCTGCGCAGAAGATATGTGCAAATATGTGAATGGGTTTTTGTTGTGAAACCAATAAATTTGAGACATTTTTACATAATTCAGCAAAGGGTCCCAAGAATTTGTGAGCACAGTATATGCAGCACCAATCAGAGTCAGAATATGGCGATCAGAAGTGTGTTTCAAAGGTTTTCCTGGGAGATTTCTGCACTATTCATAATTAATCTGAACTGTGTGCAGCATGACCTGTGAATGTGGCGTCAGATTCCACGGCTCCTAACCACAGAAGCAGCTGGAAGACGCCCCCAGAAAGGAGGTGCAGAAGTACCCCCACATCTAATTTTTGATACTGCCCAGATATTATACCGAGTTACGTAGTATGTTTAAAACCATTATTATTCTGAAATCTAGGTGATCCCGCAGAGCATGCATAAAATGAGATTCTTACATCATTTTGGAGGGTGGTGTGTAGCATAGCGGGCTAAGGTTCTATGCTTATGACCAGAAGATTGCTGCTTTGAGCCCAAGCCTCGGCAGAATAATCACATTAACCCCCGGCTCCAAGGAAGTTCACCTCTCCATTTCACTCGTGGAGAGCAAAAAATCATTTCTACATGGGGGTTAACAAAGTATCACTATTCAATATACAATAAAACTGAACTGAACTGAACTGAACTGAACAATTAGCTGGGGGTGGGATCCCGGTGAATTTTATCACGAGGCTTTTAAGATGCCACAACATGCCATATTACCGTAATACCACCTAAGCCTAGTAACCTTTGCAACTGTTCATAAAAGGTGTCCCTTTTCACGACACTGTTTCTATTTATGTTTCCTGTCACACATCTGCCCTCGCCCGGTCTAGTGGAATATCATCGCTGCATGCATGCACACAAGTGCAGACCATACACACACTTGGAAAAGTGAAATATGAACTAGACTTTATGTATCCTTTTAAAAACATGGTCTAAAAGAAATAAATGATAAATCATCTTCAGACTTTGCCAGACAGTCTAATAAAATGACCCATTTCCAATAAGCACGGGGATTTCGCACTACTGCCAAACCTCACGCTTAACATTCGTTCACCTGGTAATATGTTGCTTGTATCGTGTAATCGGATGCGAGCAGCATGACATCAGTCACCCAGTAAACAGCAGTGCTGAGGTCTGCGAGGCAGCACCAAGGAGCTGTGCTCACTGCCTAGCAGCGTGGCGTGAGCAGGACAACAGGGGCTAAAATCAGCTACAGTAACCTCTGGCGTTACATGAACTGGAACCCAAATCTGCTAAGGAATACAGGGTGACCACTCAGGGCTGCTCCCTGCGTAAAACCAGAGATTCTGGCTGTACATCAAGAGCAGCCAAACCTTCAAACACAATGAGTGGGATTTACTAGCAGATTCCCGTGGGTCTGGTGTTGTTATATCGCAGCATAAAGGACACAATGAAAGACTCACTGAGTCCACACTGAACAGAAAGTACCTGTGTTCTCACAACACAAGCCGCTTCCACAAAGAAAAAACATTTCAAAGAGTTTACAGAACCACCTGAGAAACCTGGCGGAATGGTGGCTGATGGAAGTGGTTGCTAGGCAACCCTTTCTGAGCAAATAATGGAACCCCAGGGTCGCAATGAGTATAGTAATGAGTATAGTATACTGCACAGAGTGATGTCCTTAAATAAAGCACCAGATTCACTGAAAATACAGTTATGGCACCAACTGAAACTAAGAGTGTTAATCCCAAAGACCTGGTCGAATTTCCGTTGAGGCTGTAGGAGATCCCAAGGCCTGACGATCGTCCCTGTGATTAATCTGACGCCCAACTCACTTCATCGACTAAAATACCAAAGATGTGTGCTTCACATTTTGGGGGAAAATGTTACAGAGCATCCTGCCTGTTGGTGCCAAATGTCAGTGGTTAATAATGTGTTACTGCTCTGATAATTTTATCAGAAGAGCGCACTACAAAACAAACACTGATTATCAGATGAACAACATTTGATTTTTCTTAAAGGCATGGACAGTTATTTCAAAACAATGGGCAGCATGTACTTGGCAACAAATACAGAATATAATGGATATCCCATCTATTGGGACATAGGTCATTACCTCCAAAATAAACATTAATCGACTGATTGCTACACAGGCGTGGAAATGAGTTTATTTATATTTGCATGCACTGTCTAAAACCGTCAGCAGATGGTGCTGTTTACAATTTCAGTATAAGTGGAACAAACCTGCTGATACTGTTTAGAAAAGCAAGAGGTTTGTTTAAACGAAAATAGTAAGCATGCAATTTGGAACACTTGTTACTACTGTAATAAATCTATAATCTGAAAATACATCAAAATATTTTTGCTGCTTTATAACCTGTTTGTGTGTGAAATCCTTGATTCTATTTCAGCAACATCTAAAGAACCATAAACAACAAAAAAAACGTTCCAACTTGATCTTAGCTAAGTAAATGTTAGTTAAAAGTATCTGGGTCATATCGCAAAAACTGCAGTGGGTTAAATACTAGAACCGTACAGCACTCTTCATAGAGCCACGCAAACAGCGGCGCTTCTCTTTTGTGTACATATTCTATTAAAAGTTAAAAGGGAAGCTAAAGATAATGATATAACATATAAAAAACAACAACCTCAATACAGAAACAGATTAGAAATAAAGGCAGTTCATTAAAATTGGAAAAATAAATACAGACAGGTCTACAGTAATTAGATATTACAATTAGTATTGTGCAGTATCAACGGTAAACGATATAAATTTGGCCAATGGGAGAGATTTTGATTATACCGCCCTACCACAGAAATTTACGCTCCTCGCCGCAAAAACGATGTAGTCGTTTTTTGAAGTCGCGTCAAATAACAAATAATTTATTATTTATGTGATTTATATGAACATTATTTATATGACTATTGCGGCACCTGGTAGCAGAGTCCTGCACGGGTCTGATTTTGACAAACCCCACCCGCCCATACCCGTCATACTTAAAACGATATCCGAACCATTATCCGACAGAAATAAAATAAAATTCCGCACCTGATCCGACCTACTATAAACGCCAACACCCAACCTGCACCAGAATGAAAATCAGTCAGATAGCCAAAATTAAACACAAAAGTTTATTGCCACAACAAACGATCAGTGATAAGTGCAACATCAGTTGAAAAGGCAAAGCCAAATGAAAACACTGCTTAATTACAGCCTAATAAACAGAACAAACGCTAGTAGCTGACCTCCAAACTCAAATAATGTTTGATATGCCCACATAGCCTTACCAGCTTGCAATCAAATGTGCTAATAAAACTAATATTACATAAAATGTACATTGCAGGCATAAAAACCCGAAACCATATCAGACACAGTAGAATAGTTTTCACCCGTTTCATCAAAATTTGCGGGTCACCCGTCGGGTACCGAACCCGTGCAGGACTCTGCCTGACAGGACCTTTATGGCAGAGATGGTCATTCTAACATAGATGGAGTTATGACACTAGTCAAATTGTATTAGTTTTGTAGCTTTTGGTTCTGCGTCTTGTTTTCTGCTTACAAAACCAACCTGCGTTTTTAATACAGGATAAAACCAGGGAAGTTACATGAAATGTTTTCGTATTTTTTCTATAATTGCAGACTTGCACAATGAATACTTTGAAATGTGTTAACAGTTTATTGTACAATTTCCTGCTGTAATGCCTTCGCTATGGACATATTGTGGGACACAGTAAAATCTCACAATCAATGGTGGAAAGCTGTAGAATGAAAAGGGGGTCCCCACTCAACAGGTCAGGGGGTCCCCCGGCAGCCATACCGCAAAAAGAGATAACAACATCAATTACTCTTTATTGATCTCCATGGGGAGAATTTCCTTTTGCCACATTTATAGGTGAAATCAAGCTTGACGGTGAAGGGCAGCTACCAGCAACAGCATCCAGCTCAGGGACATAACTATTCTTTCCAAGGCCAGACTTGAACCAGTGACCTTTCGATTTCAGGCACAGAGGCTTAGCCCACTGAAACACATACTGCTCCCAAGATAACAACTTCAACTGAAGTCTTTATTTGGTATCACAATAGGGCTGAATTATACGGGGAAAATATCTAATCTACATTTTTCTGATAGACATTACGATCCGATTTGCGATATAATTCTTTATGTCAAGCTTCAGTTCAATATTCAGTGTGTAGTAAATTTAAAACGTATAATGCAGCATGAGATACCATCAGTATTAACTGGTCTATATTCTAATGCAAGGATGAGAATCTAAAGATGTGTTGTGTTAAGAAGAAAAACAATAGCGATCTCACAGGTAACGCTGATTACCCCCTAATAACACTAGAAGTGCCTTTTACCACGTCAGAGAACAAGCAAGAACTACTTTGGCGTATGGAGCCTAATGTGTTAACAGCAGCAAATCTAACACTCCCAACCAAAAAGCTGTAATATTCATAACAGAGTGGCTGTTCTGTCCTGAAACCAGAAAGCTGGAATTTTTTAAACGTAGCATGCATTTTATAAAACTTAGAATGAACAGAAGTTGCTTATTGGTGATTTCATGTCAGTCAAAGTTTCCGCTTTTTAACAACTGTATACAGTTATTTTCTATACAAACCAATTCAAGTGAAACAAAACAAAATGTACTTGTTCAGGGCTGCAAGTTCTTTCAGACTCTCACGCAAGAAATCTTATGGCAAATCTATATTATTCCATTCTACACTTAAAATTAGCTGCATCAAAAATGTTGGGGCAGTTTCAAAACCTACAGACTATTTAGAAGGTAATAAAACTTAAATAAAACATTTACATCTCTCTCCATGCAGCTGACCAAAGTAGGCAACCCTGCATTTTATTCGAAATGAGAAGTAAAATGCAGTTTTCGACTGAACCGGCTTGTTCCTTTGCTTTGTTACTCGGATAAATACAAAACAAATGAATCAACATTATTTGCATGTCTTTTTGTATCTTTTCTAAATTAGACCGCATGCCCATACCCAACTGTAATAGTGATTAAAGTGATCTGTTCTTCTAGTATTTCTGTTCAATCGCGTTACTGCTGTGGAATTAAGATTAATTTCACAAGATTAATCTTTGGCAATACTTAAATTAATAAGCACGAAACCATATGACATAAACACGACTTTATTGTGAGTTTTATGCCTTTTTTGGGGGCCACCGATTCCACTGCTGTGAGGATTACTGACCGTCTCATTGTTGTTTTGACGGGTTAGCGGTATGCTAATGCTATTGCCCATTAACAAAAACAAACGGTATGATACACTGAGGTATGTAGCTGCTGGTGTTAAAAAGGAGGTCGCCGGTTCTATTGATGATAGGATCTTCCCGAAACAATCACGGACCATGAAATAGGAAGGCAATTCACTTATAGCTCATTAGCGGAATCAATTTTTCCGCACCGTGAACTTAACATTTTCCTTGGGTTTCACGTGTTTGCTGTTTGTGGGCCTATACGCCTTTCTCCAGATTGGTGAGCATGACTGGCACGCGAGAAGCACGGCGCTTGTGATTGGTGGGAATGACTGTCACACAGGGAGCACAGCATGAATTTGTAAAACTATTCTCACAACGGTTTTAAACCCTAGGTCTGACGTGCTGTATGATGTATATCCAAAATCGCAGCCTTTGCGATTTGTTAATCGCGTTGTTTCAAATCGCTATTTGGATTTGAAATCGATAAATCGTCTAGCCCTATATCACAATAAATTCTTCTGACCTATTAAAACCAACCGGACCAATTTTCAATTTTTACACACGGGACCCTAATTTCATTCCCCAAAATTCTCGGTTTAATCAAATTTAAAATTATGCATGTTGAAATTGTTGGAAAGTCAAGAAAAATCTTTACATTAAATTTCCCCTGCTTTCTCAGGCACCCAAAAGTAACACATTTGTGTTTTCTTCTCTTAGAAAACAAAATCTACTCTACTGACGAATGGACTAACGGGTGTTCGTGTTTGTAATGCGAGGCGATGGTCAGACATACATTTCTCTAGGGTTTAAAAAGCCCGACATTAGCAAATGCCTCCCTATGGCTTCTAGCCAGCAGCCTGTCTCATAGATGCCCAACACCAAAAAGCAACAGCTACGTAACTGTCACGGTGAGTAACTGCTTTTTGATTTCGGTACCATCTTTATGCGAACATTAATTTCTGGGAAGGTTCACTGAATTTCATACATTTGATTTTTAAAAGGTATTTCAGCTGTGTGAAATAACCGTGTAGTTCTTTAGATCCCATGCAACCCCTGCATACCAATAAGTTCCTGATTGACTGTATGACATAAGTTTCAAGCGGGGCAAGAGATTCAGCAACAATCAGCACGATTTCGAAACCGGGAGAATTACAGCGCTGCCATAGCTTTCGAAAGTCGCCTAAGGTCGTGTAAAGCAAACACTTTACTACGAAGTGCAGCTGATTTTGTCTGAATAAATAAATAAATAGTTAGGTAGTTAGTTAGTAAGTAAGTAAGTAAGAGCGACCATTCACAACACTGATCCCTGACAGCAACTCCGTAACCCGCCCGGCTGACGGAGCCCAATACCTTCGCCCGACGGTGCTGTCTGCTCTATCGCCCTCGGTTCCGGTCCTTCCGTCTTGTCCCAGCGGGCAAACTGGTTCAGTCTCGGTGGGTTGTCGGGCCTTTGGCTCGCCCGCCTCCCACGCATCGCCTCGCCACCTTCGCCTGGGCACCGCCGGTTCCCTGTCTGTCATAGAACCGGCCCAGCGTTTCAGCTGCTCCCGACGCTTGGATTTAGCTGCGTCTGCCATCATAATTCGTGGGCACCCCTGGTCCCTTCGGTCCGATTTGACTGTCTCTTTTTCCGGTTCAGGCTCAGCGTCCCGCTGTGTTTATCTGTCACTGGCACCGACAGCGGCACCTCACCCTCCCTCGCACAACTTCCTCGATTTGGTTTCCGCTCCCCGCACAACCAGCGAGCAGGAGAACCAGCGGCCGCTGCAGCCAACGTCGCGTCATCATTAAGCTCCGAACCCCGCTCGTTCGCGCCGCACGGACATGCCCAGTAACGTCATCTATGCCCGACCGGGCGGCGTACGTGCATTCGTGTGTGCGTGCCCTATGGCCTGGTTTAAAATACAAACGCGCGTTTTTATTCACTGTCTTTAATCTGTGGTTCCGATTTAAAAGATGTATATATCAGTTATTAATGCAAGCTATATTTGACTACAAAACTGACTAGAATTTGCGTTTTTACATGTTGTTGAGTATCTATCAGAACCCTATAGCACTTTATGAGTATAGGCGTATGGCCGTGGTATTTTAAAATAATTTGACATACTTTAGTTGGCTATTTACTATACTAGATGCACTACCAGAGTCTGGCACACCACAGAATGGCCGAATAGCCCGAAAAATATAATTTACTTTACTGATAAATAACTTCTTGATATTACTCCGACAGGAAATTTGAGTAAACTGATGGCGGGCAGGCTCTTAAAGGTGTAGAGTGATGTGTTCCTGATTCTCCACAGGGGGTTACTGACTTAGATAGCATATTCTGTATCATTATTGTTATTATTATTAATATAATTATTATTAATAATAGGATGATGGCAATTCCTACCAACTACTCAGACCATCCGACCCAAGTCTGTCAGCCAGGTGGGGGAGCTGCAGTGCCCAAACACGTTTCGGTCGATATCTTTATTATTATGATTATTATTAATAATAATAATAACGGGCTCAATATTAAGCAATGAAGCCCGGCACGGTTAAATTTCCTCCGGATACATTGTTTTTTTCTTTTAACAGAAAAGGTTGCAGTTAGTAGAAATGGTAACGATTTTCCCACATAAATTGATAGCATATGTGAAAATGTGGCCTGTGAAAGTGTATCCTGTGCCCTGTGCTTCTGGGGTGCAGGCTGCAGCCTTTTCGTGATTACATGCGGGATTGGTAGTTGGAAAGACGCAGTAAAAACAACATAGAAATCATCATACACAGGAATATGGCATAAGAGTAATGAAATTTCAAATATTTATTTAACAAATGAACAACACACTATTTCCTCAAATGATTTTGTGCCTTGTTAATGCACACCCTGAGAGCACAACACTAATCATCCAATGGAGGTCGCTGTTGCATCATTGATAAATGTCACTGGTAAATCACCCATTTCTCAAAAAAAAAAAACTTGATACAATAGGCCTTTTTAAAGGCTTTGATCTGAAACAAAATGATGACGGTTTTTCATATTACTACAGTGCCCGAGAAAATCCAATGCAATTCAAAATAACAACGAGAAAGCCCAACGAAATTCAAAATAAAAACATCTAGTAGAAAAACACGCTGCAAAGCAACAAAGGATATTATTCAAGTTCATAACGCATATGCAAACACACTGAAAATGTGTAGAAATGTGTTTCAAGATCAGAAAACACTTTCATGACGATGACAACATATGCAAACCACATTTTACAAATGCGCTGCACATTCAGATGTGCTGCAAAAACAAAAAACAACTGCAATTTTGGAAACATGCTGCAAATAGCCACAACACGAGGAAGTGTTTCCAGAGGACGCTTTTTTCGGGTGCACTCTTCCATTGAGCCAATGATGCTAATTTACATGTGAAAAGTTACAGTGGAAACCGCTGATAGTGATCACGGTTTTAGTGATCAGCCGATGATAGGGGGTACAGGATTACTTCTGTCTCGTAAATGGGTTTTTTCACCCATTACACTCCCCCACCTCAGCATCTCCTCTTTTGAATCTCACTCTAGTGGGATATGTGACAGTAACAAACTCCACATCGTTGTTCTTTATCAGCCTCCAGGCCCACTAGGAACTTTCATTGATGAGCTGGATTTTCTTCTCTTTCTTCTTCTACTCATTCTCTTTGGTGACGTCAACCTTCGGAGAGACGGGATACACACCAGCGGACTCGTGACAGTTCCGTCGTCCTTTGGCCTATCTCTTGGCGAATCTCCCCAGACCTACAAAGCAGGCAACACTCTTGACTTGGTATCATTCATATCACTTTCCATGTTCAACATATTGTCTGCTCCTTTACATGTCCCTGATCATCATCTTCTGTCCTTCAGATTTCCACTTCTGACCTCTTCCCAACCTCCTATAAGCCCCAAGTCAACCCACAAAAATCTGTTCTCTTTCTCCATCTTCCCTCTCCTCTGCTATCCTGTCCTCCTTATCTCTCCCTAACTGTGCCAATCCATGTCCACTAACTGTTGAATCCGCTGTCATTGACTTTCTCTCCTCTCTCCACAACTCTATTCATCTACTCTGTCTTCTGTCTTCCAAGCCAAAACGTGCTTCCCCCTCGACCCCATGGCTGTCTGAAGCCCTATGAAGCAATTGGAGAGAACTAAGAGCAGCGGAAAGAAGATGGAGGAAAACACATCACAACAATGACCTCCTTTCTTATCGTTCACTTCTATCTACGTTTGCCACTGATTTATCTTCTGCCAAATCTTCCTTCTACAGAACCAAATTCGAAGAATCTGCATCTAATCCGCGCAAACTTTTTGCCATGTTTTCTTCACTACTCAAATCCCCATCCCCTTCTGCTTCCCCAGCTCTCACATCAGAAGACTTTGCATTCTTTGAGGAGAATACCGCTACTGTCAGAAGCTCCTTCCCTCCAACTGACAAGCTGCCCAGCTGCTCACAACATGCCTGCACTGCCCAGCTTCTTCACTTCACTCCACTTTCCCATGAGGATGTGTCTCAGATCCTGACAGTCAGCAACGCCACCACATGTTCACTCGACCTGATCCCTTCTGGCATGTTGCAGCTTATTTCCCAGGATCTTCTCCCACACATCACACACATAGTCAATGGATCCTTAATGACTGGCCATGTTCCGACCGCCTTCAATTTCGCAGTCGTCACCCCTATTCTAAAGAAACCCTTTTTGGACTGCGCAGATATTAACCACTACAGACCAGTGTCCCTGCTCTCCTTTCTTTCAAAAGTACTGGAACAGGCAGTTTATAACCAACTTAATGGCTTTCTCTCTGAAAATGCACTTCCCGACCCTCACCAATCTGGATTCAAAGCGGCGCATTCCACTGAGACTGCACTTCTTGACATATCTGAAAAACTTAATGCAGCCAAATCGACCAATCTGTCCTCAGTTCTGATTCTCTTGGACCTGTCTGCAGCCTTTGATACGGTCAACCACCAGATCCTTCTGGATACTCTCTCCAGCCTTTGGATTTCAGGTACAGTCTGGCAATGGTTTGCATCTTACCTTGATAACCAGTCATTTCAGGTGGCATAGCAAGGCTCCCAATCAGCCCCAAGAAGATTAGCCGCTGGTGTTCCTCAGGGCTCAGTCCTAGGACCCCATCTCTTCTTTTTATATATGAGTTCTCTTGGGAAGGTCATATCTGCACATGGGCTCTCCTACCACTTTTATGTAGATGACACTCAACTCTTTCTTTCCTTTCCACCTGATGACCATCAGGTCTCAACTCAACTCTCAGACTGATTGACTGATATCTCCTCTTGGAGGATATCCCACCACCTCAAACTAAACCCCAGTAAGAATGAACTGCTGTACATCAAAGGCAATTCATCACCGAATCTTGACCTTGCCATTTCCTTTGAAAACTCTCTTATTGTTCTCTCAAAAACAGTAAGAAGTCTGTGTCATTCTGGATGATGTTATCATTCTCGTCACACATTAACAACCTGTGCAGGTCTTGCCGATACCTCCTCTACAACATTAGAAAGATTCGTGTCTTTCTCACGACAGACACTACTCAGCGACTCGGCCAATCCTTGGTCATCTCCAAGTTGGACTACTGCAACTCCCTTATGGATGGTCTTTCACTGAGGGCAACAAGGCCACTTCAACTGATCCAGAATGCAGCTGCAAGACTCATCTTTAATGTCTCTAGATTCTCGCACAACACACCTCTTCTTTGGAACCTGCACTGGCTACCTATGGCTGCCCGCATCAGGTTCAAATCCCTAACACTTGCCTGTAAAGCCAAGACTGGAGCAGCTCCTCCTTACTTAGCAACACTGATCAGGAATCATGTCACTTCTCATCATCTCAGAGCATCAAGCACTGCTCATCTCGAACCACCAACACTTAAAAGAGGACAACATACATGAAGATTTTTTTTATATATAAAACGTACCTATAGTATTAACTTGATCTTGATGACAGTTGTTGATTTTAGCTCTAGCTTATAGATCGAAGAACAGTCATGGACTACATAGCAGTGGTTGTAAGTCTCTGGAAAAGTTTCTGCTAAATGCTGTAAATGTAAATGCAAAAAAAACTTGGGACAATTATTCCTGAACAAATACTGTTATAGTAATCAAGACAGTATACATTTTGGGTCTTTTTAAACATAACATATGAAAAAATTAAAACAGGGATATATATATTTTTGTTACTTTGATCGCTCTATTTTATCTTGCGGTAACCGGTCTGCTTCTGCTATAGCTACAGTTAATACCTGCTATAGTTAATACCTCGTGCACAGAAAATATGACGAGAATGACAAATATAGAATTATTGAAGCTTATAGTAAGCCGCTAAAAACGAGCTACTGAGATGCAGCAGTGAATCTACAATAAGTTATATTTTATGTACAGTACCATATAGGGCTGTCAACTTGGGTCAGCCGGCAGGCGTAAGATTTTGGATTCCAGACAACTCCGCACACGCATTTACACCAATGTGACAGTTCTATTACCTTGTAAATAGCATGTAGGATTTGCAAACTACCCCAACGCTTTTGATGCAGCAAATTTTAGGTTTATAATATAATAATATAAATTTGCCGTAAGATTTCTTGCGCGAGCCTGAGAGTCTGAAAGCGTGAGTGTCACGCCAGATGCGTGACAGTTGGCAGCCCTGGTGATCAATTTCACCCAGACAGACGTGATAATTATAAGCGGTTTCCACTGTACCTTCTATTTGAACAGATTGCTAGAATAACTTTATTATATGAAGAAATAATCAAGAAGCTGTGTGGTAAATGGTAGATTTTATTTGACTATAACTGCTGTTATATAATAGCTACACAGGTTAATCACAAAAACAGATGACACTTATTGTTTACTGTAACTTAAATCTATGCCGTTTGACAGTTAAAAATAAAATAAAAAAAAACGTTAAAAACATTATTACAAGCATGTGACCATCCGAAAAAATGTACTCCGGAAACACTTCCGTTGTGTTGTGGCTATATATTTGCAGCGCCTTTCAGAAGTTGCAGTTGTTTTCTGTATTTGCAGTGCGTCTGTGAATGTGCATGCAGGCGTTTGTAAAATTTGGTTCGCATGTGTTGTCATTTTAAGTGTTTTCTGAATTTGTGTAGCGTCTACGAATTTGCAGTGCGTTTGCAATGTTCCTTATGAACATGATTGATATGGATTGTTGCTTTGCAGCGTGTTTTTCTTTTAGACGTGCGTTTCTTTATTTCGAATTGCATTGGACTTGCATCTCGACCACCGTATGTATCCCTTTTAAGGAAGATCATTCAGGAACAACCCAGCTCTACGTGGAAAAAAAGAGAATTGAAATCTTATCACAAAGTCTAAGTTACTATGAAAATAACACTTCATAGACAATATATGTTTCCTCAATTTGCTAGTCTGCTGTAGGAATCAAAAGACAAAAATGTACAGCTCTGTACTCATGCACCTTCGTAGTGTATTGTTATAAATTAACATCGGGTCATTGTGCAAATGTGTAAATGCTGAAATTAGCATTTTCCTTAAGATTGTGCTAATTAGATTAAAAAGCCACCTTTTTGTTAGTACTTTACAGTTTAAAATTATATACTTTTAAGAACCCTATATATACTGGAGATTTTCCTTGACATTGGTAAAATTAAATCAGCACACTACTACATATACAGCTTATACTGGATGTTGACTGCTGAGTCTCATTGCAGCAGACCATGACCAGAAAACACTGCTGGACCATTGCAGGAGGATGCGGAGTTAATCTTGTGCATTTGGGGGTGGCACAGTGACTCAATGAGCAGTGCAGAGTTGGCCTGATCTTTTCTGTATACTCCTGTTTCCCCCCTGTCCATTCCGCATAACTGCTTATGTGGAACAGTGTCTCCAAATTGCCCATCCAGGAAATCCTGTCTTGTGACCTGCGCTTCTGGGGGTATGCTCCAGTCCTGTACTGCAGTGCTCCTACCGGGAGCAAAAATGTGGACCAGCTGTGAGTCCCCAAGGACCGGATTGGGAGACACTGTACTGCAGTGCTTCTACCGGGAGCAAAAATGTGGACCAGCTGTGAGTCCCCAAGGACCGGATTGGGAGACACTGTACTGCAGTGCTTCTACCGGGAGCAAAAATGTGGACCAGCTGTGAGTCCCCAAGGACCGGATTGGGAGACACTGTACTGAATACTTGAACACTGAAAATGGATGGATTTTTTTTTTCTGGAAGGCATCATTTCCAATCCCTTTTCTACGTCAAGCTGGAATTGAGGTATGAAGGATGTGACTGTTTAATAATTGTATACATAAAAAAAACTGATTATGGTAATTTAAACATTAATGAACTTCAGCCCAATGCTACGTAAAAGGTTTGGAAGAGAGAAAGATGGATGAAGTTTCATGAATACTGAAGAATGATGCTCTGCATTGTGAATAAACAGGTGAATTATATTACCATGTCCACTGATTAGGATGGATTCAAAACTCTTACTTGGTGAATCACCTGAAACGTATTAAAAAATGCTTCAAGATTCAAAACGTCAGCTGATGGGCAATGAACCATCGGAGTGTAGTTTTAAGTTACAGTGATCGTATCATCCATGTGGCAGTATGGTAGTGTGTCTCATACATCTGGAACTTGGGTTTGAGTCTCTGCTAAGGTTCCATGTGTGTAGTTTTTGCATTTTCTCCCCATGCCCCCCCCCCCACAGTCCAAAAACATGCCGAGGCAAATTTGAGTTACCACACTGCCCATGGGCGTCGGTGTGAGTGAATGGTCACCCTGCGATGGGTTGGACCCCCACCCCGGGTTCTTACCTGCCTCGTGCTCGTAGCCTCTGGGATAGGCTCCGGACCCCGTGACCCTGAATAAGATCAGGGGTTTCAGGAACTGGATGGATGATACATTACTGACTCCATGTTTGTTAGTTGTTAAAATCAGCAGCTCTGATGGTTGTGTGAGGGACTTGCTTAGGTAGAGAGCTGGGAGGGAGTAAAAACATGTCTGGGGGTCCACAAGGACCAGGTTGAGTAACACTATAGAAGATAGAATTTGCAAGCCATATGTAGTGTCAAAGAACTGCTACATTCGCTAGAATAGACGGCATACGAGCTCATTTTCTATTAAGTGTAATAGAAAGACCTCCTTTTACAGTACGGCATTCAAATGACCATAGATTACCCTGATAATGATTATACATAAAACCAGATTCCTAAATGGTCCATTTCCATCACTGACATTATGCTGGATTCAGAGAACTAATGCACACACTTACATTTCCAGTTAGCTGTAGCCATTACATACTGGCCGCACTGCATATTTTGAGTCTGCAGTATGACTGATTTGGTATTGATCTGGACTGGTGGATACTTTTCACTAAACATGTACTTAGTGACCCAAAGGCATATAAAGGTAGATATCAGTTATGAGTAATTAGTGCAGGGACAGGTCAGCTCAGCTTGAATGGTCTGTCTCCACATTTCAAAGTGTGCTACTCTGGTGAATTAGTGCCGTCACCAAATCACACTTGGTTTAACTGTCGGGTGACCTGTCCCACCCTATTCTCCATTCTTGTGGGATCACCAACAGCCCTAATTGGTGTGGCAGTAACCGGGGCGACGTAAGAACACTGTCAGTGGACTCTCTTGTTTCCTGCTCAAAGTATAATATACAAGGCAGTAATACGAGTTATTTGACAAGCATATGGTTAATGCTACACTTAAAATATAGACTAACAAAGACTAAATCACTTAATACAACTTTAATGCCGTATCTTATATCACACAAATGCAAAAATAATAATTACGTGGGGCCTGGTGTTCCCAGGGTGTGTTTTTTGGTACCTCATTCCATGGACATCCATTATCCATTTAGTTACACACCAGATAAAGGAGTTCAAAGACGCACGGTTTAAAAACTCAGTTTTTTCTTTATTTAGTTTGTCATTTTACAGTAGTTACTCTTAAGTAGCTGCCTTGATTCATATTTTTGAAGTTCACATCCTGCAGACCCTTTCAATTTGTCTTTTCAGTTATTATACATTTATATCAATTTCATGAAACAATGACAGAAAATTATGAACACAATGGTAAATCAAACCCAAGCCTAAGAAATGGAAAAATGTGCTCCTGTTTCAAGGATTCCAGAATTTGGCAAAAGTCCAAGCAATTATCAAAAGCCAAAAATACTGGTCCAGTCCAGTGCATTCGTCCAGTCCAATGTGGTTCAGTCGAACACAGGACACTTTTACAGTCCAGGCCAGCCCAGTACAGTCTAAGACAATTACGAGTGCAATAGTTCAGCAACAATATGGTTCAACACAAAAAAATATATATATATTCCAACACCAGTCCTGAACAGCCACCACCTAGTCATATTCAGAACAGCATTACGTTCACATGCCAAGTGCCAAAGGCAGTTCACCTTCCGCTCAGTAAACTACTATACACACAAATCTCTCCAGCTACCTGCAGGCAAGGCTGCCTTGGCCAACACTTATTAGTAGACTGAACCGATTCAGTTTGTTTTATCATCGCGAAGAGTGGAAAACTTAAGAGGATCGTCAGCTGTTCAATTTGGCTTCAACACTGTAAACGGCCTTACAGATAAGCCCAGTATGACCACACAAAGTAATTCCGTACCACACAGGGAAGCAGATAAAATACATTTGCAAACATGTCATAGACCTTGCACGGTCTCATTCAGTTCTGTACCAATGATCCGAACCGGAATAACTCAGTCCATAACAGGTTTGTGTTGTCCTCAATGGTACAGTACAGTTACTTTGTAAGGAGTTCAGTGAGGTGCAGTGTGGTTAGGTCAGGTATGACCAGGTCAGTCTGAGTGCATCATCTAACACCTTGTGTCCATGTTCACCCGCTGGTGAACATGTGGGACGCCAGCAGTGCATACCAAAACTGGCACAGGAGGGAGACTGCAACAGTACAGGAAAAAATACCTAGAAAACACTGGGGGCCCCAACGACGACTGGGAGTGTGTGGCAGCGACTGACCTGATAATGGCACATGGGATGGGGGGAGAGGCATCAAGTTGGGGTTAGCTATCTACCAGTGTCCGGAAACGACCACGCAAAATTTCGCACAAGTTTGGAGTAGGAGGTAGTGGTCTCACTGTGGGGCTGGGGTTTGTATGAACCTCTCAGCTATTACTGCAGAAGCTTTTGCAAGGAGTGGGGGTGGGCAGACAGTGGAGCTTGGAGGGGGGGGGGGGGGTCTGCAGATGACCACAAACACTGTCGCCGTCTCTCGCTCGCTCTCTCTCTCTCTCTCTCTCTCACACGGTACATGGATCCAGCATCTACGCACAAGGTTTTCCGACATGTCCTCTCACTGTACATTCTTTGTGGTTTAGAGGGACATCTGTATGCAGAGCAAATGTGCAAGTCTGAGAGCCTGACATCAGTCACTGTACAGACCCCATCTGGTAGGAGTTTGATGAACGTTCATTAAATTATAGTAAATTACATATATGCACACCTGGTGTGCAGTCTGAACATGTAGCACGTCTTCTCTGAAAGCTCATTCGAAACCACAACAACTTTAGCAAGAGGTTATTTTCTCTTTCACTTTCCCTTAGCAGATGTGTTATTCTATCCATCCCTCCCTGAGTGCCCTTCTCTCTCGCTCTCCCTCGCTCTCCGTTTGTTGTTAGCTGTTCTTGAGCAGTAGTCTATCCTCTGGGCAAGAGAAAGATGGCAGCTGGCAGGCTTCTGGGGCGATGAGGCGACAGGAGCGCAGGTCGACGCTCTGCAGAGAGGCACAGCGGCGCAGCAGGGGCAGGCAGTGCTCCGTCACCTTCGCACAGCCTGCGCAGAGAAGGGAGAGAAAAGCCAGCGAGAACCAGGGAGTCGCAGTCGCCCCGCCCACTGCTCTGCGAGCCAATGAGATGGCTGCAGGTACACCGTGTGGGGTGCAGACACGAATACACCATGGCGATAATTGTAATAATCATGTGGACCTCATAAGACAGCACTGTATACAGAATTAAAATTAAGCCTGCCTGTAAGCTGGAAGAATTATTCAGTAATACAAGAATGGCACATTGCGTGCGTGAGTGAGTAAGGGAGGGAGGGCAGCCGAGGCACTAATTCCCTTTAATAAGTATAAGTGTGGGCACTGAGCCAGATGAGAAGCTTCACTGTGACAGTCCGCACAGAGAACCTCCATTTTTTTTTTTTTTTTTTACACACGGTGCCCGGTGCGGGCTACAGGCTCGAAGAGGCTACATTCAATGTGTCACGTGTCACGACTGCAGCACACAATGACGATAACCAAAAAGATCTGATAAACGTCATACGAAAGCTTTGTACGTGACGCGTTTGCTGAAAGCAACTGGAGGTGGCCGGTTTATCTTTACCTGCCAGGCTGATGTGAGTGAGACAGTCCCTTATTGGTGATGTGGGCGAGGTCAACGTGTGGACGGTCTGGTCAGTGATATTGCTGCACTGACTCAGGTCCAGCTTGGTCAGGTGGGGTAGGTAGCGCACTAACAAGCGAGCGCAAGTGTCCGTCACATCCAGCCTTGCCAGGCGAAGCTCTGTCACATTTTGGAATCGTCCTTTGCTTTCGATGTTGCCTAAGGGGCGAGAGAGAGCTCAGCATCTGGGTCATACCATGTCAAATCATCACTCTTTCGGACCTCGTCGTCACGGATATTAATAATACTTGGCATGCTGATTTGGTCACGAGTAACGCATGAAACTGAAATTGGGCGTGTCTGGGATCAACATTCGGGGAGATTTAAGCAAACAAAATTTGAACTTTTTTTTTTTGGGGGTGGGGGGGGGTATGACTTTCACTGGCTATATTTACCTTAATGTAAGCTGCACACAGTGGTCCTTATACTGTTTTAAAGCTATTGTCTTACTAAAGCTAGAGTATAATGCCATGAACATCTCTCCAGTGCTAGGCATAATTTCTTCAACACATCCTAACCACCAATTATTATACACAGCCACGAAATCACCTCTGAATGCTTGCAAAGTCGATTCCCTCAGTGTGCACTTACACTGGACTGATTTGCTCACCTCACTCACCACTGATGAATGCAGGGCATTTATTAACTATATTTACTAGTCACGTTGGCCTTTTCAATAGTTTGGCAAGTACAGGTGTCTGCAGTGACATTGATGAAGCTCCCATTAAATTTCAGTGTAGCATATTTGTAACCTTAACGTTATTACTTACATTAACTACATTGTGCTTGTTATACTATTTCATGTCAGTTTGGCTGCCATTAAAAAGGCCAATTAGTGATATTAAACCATGTGATGCTACATTTACATCGATATCTCAGCAACACCTTAAAAACCAAAGCAAATTCATAATGTTCATGACATTATGCTCTAGCTTTAGTAAAAAGTTGGTCAGTTTTGTAAATATCATCCTCCTCTTGTCTATCCCGCAGTCTGCAAGACTGGGGCACCTCCTGATGCTCTGACAACCAGCTTACTCCACTGTCCTCTGTTTTTCACATCGCTCAGCGTTATTCCTCTCCATTCTCTCTCTCTCTCTCTCTCTGTCTGCCTCTTCTTCTTCCCCCCCTGAACGGTTCCTTGTAGAATTGTTTTGGCGAGGCCTGACGATCTGGAGACGTGCCCGTACCGCTGCGGTTTTCGCTTCTTTACTGTGGTGACGAGTTCTTCATAAGGGCCAGTGTACTGTCTGATTCTGTCTCGCACCGTTTCATTTGTGATGTGATCTTTGTAGGAAATGCCAAGGAGTTTTCGGGAACACCTCAAATAAAGGTTTTTTTGTTATTGATTTTTTAATAATTTAATCAGTTATTACATAGTAATTATTCAAATGGGGATGGCATATTATTTGTTCAATCTATAGAGCTGGAAAATAGCTTTAAAACAGTATAAGGACCATTTCTGTACAGCTTACATTAAGGTAAATATAGCCAGTCAGTCATAGCCCCCCCCCAAAAAAAGTTAAAACTTTGTTAGCTTAAATCTCCCTCAATATTGATCCCAGACACACCCAAATTCAGTTTCATGGGTTACTCATGTGACCAAATCAGCATGTTAAGTCTCGTTAAAATCCGTGACGAGGTCCGAAAGTGACGATTTCACAGGAATGACCTCCCCCCCTCCCCCTCCCCCACACACACACACACACACACACACACACGTGTGGAACCCAAACTGTGTTTTAGTAACTTACAGCAGATTCATGCAATTAATGCTCACACTAAATAAGGAACTAAAATGCTACGCTGGACTGAATCCAACACATCTTAAGTTTTGTTCACAAAAAAAAAAAAAAAGAAAAAAATCGTTAAAACCCCAGAAAGAAATGAAGCGTCCTCAGAGCTGTAAACGCTACGCTCACCCCGGAGCAAAAACATTATCCAGGACTGACGCAGCACACTGTACAAATAGAAGTCAATTAATCAATTAAAAAAAGCCAATCATTATCGCCCTTGACTTTATCAAATTCAATCCAAACCACTGGAATATTGCATGCAGAGAAAATCAAGCAAATTCAGTATTTTTCCTTCTGCACATGTAAATGTCCTGCGTTCTCGGAAAGTGTCCTATGGCAATAATGCGGATAAATCTTACCTGGCTTATGTTGGACTGCCCCCCCCCTCCCCAGACTGTATGCTGGATAATTTACACTGACGGGTCCAGATTTGACTGAAACCTGCTGAATCTTCCCCACTATATTCCTCCCTGCACCTCTATCAAAGAACACGTCTCGAGCACCAGCAGCAGACATTACAAACAGGTGACACCATTTTATCTCTCGTACTTGGGTGTCCCATGTCAGACAGCAGCACGTGAGGCTGTATGACCAGGCGTGCTAAAGCGGGCAGGTGCGGCCCTGTGTCTCCGGCCGGCACGAGTCTGCCTGCATCACTGATGGCCTCACACGAATCTTAAAAAGCAAGGAGAAAAATCACCATGCTATTCATTTTAGAGAAGCCAAGAGAATCGATTATTATAGGTTTATGAGCTATGGCTGATCAGTACTACTTTTACGACAGTGTTTGACGCAAGATCTAAAGAAAAGGACATATTTGCACGGCTGTATCACTGTTTTCGTGCGTTTTGTTTGATCGATGCCTTTGGGTTTCAGGCTGTTGTGCTTTGATGAAACAGGAGTTGTGTATAAGATTATATCGCTAAATTTGTTAAAAAGACATTTGCTAAACGAAAAAAAGGAAGTGAGACGTAGCTGTGGTTTGATGGTTCAGTTAGGGGCGAGGACTTAGCTTGACAGGAACTAAATGAACCCGACATACAGCTGTACAGTTAAGCTTTGGGGAACTAACATTAACATCATACCATAAAAACTCATTTATTAAACAGAACAATTTGAACAACAGGTCTAATGTGCCTTACAAAAGAAATGGATTTTAATTTCAAGAATTTTATAATATTCTGAATTGAACAAACACCTAGTTATTTGGCAACCTGAGAACTTGTGTGGCATTACCATGTGGTCATTAAAAAAAGCCACTATATACCATGAGCGTCATTGAGCTGCTTGCAAGGTTTCACCGTGACGGCATGCGTTACTAGTTAGCCTTCGCTGCACACTGCCAGCCAGCCGTATCAATAATGATGCGCTCACTGGAGTGCAGCGCAATTAAGGCTAGGATAATGCAGATGGGACTGGACACAAAAACAGCCAGTTTGCCAATCAGTCAAACTCGGGCAGCGTGAGAAAGAGGCCACAGGGCGATAATTAGGCCCGCACGTACATCAGGAGAAGTTAAAAACCTGTGCGTATATCAGTAGGCGGAGTTCAAAACCAGTGCATATATCAGTAGGCGGAGTTAAAAACCAGTGCATATATCAGTAGGCGGAGTTAAAAACCAGTGCATATATCAGTAGGCGGAGTTAAAAACCAGTGCATATATCAGTTGGAAGAGTTAAAAACTTGTACATATGTCAGTAGGCAGAGTTAAACACCTGTGCGTATATCAGTAGGTGGAGTTAGCAGCTCCTTCAGCTGGGAGTCCTTCAGATCCTCAACTCCACTGAGGTCCAACAGCCAGAGGCAAGGACAAGCTGCTTGGCAGAGCGCCGACACGGCGGACCAGGGGCAGCCGGCGACGATCAGCTCACGGAGACCTGCAGAGACACGGCAGGGCTCAGCCACCTGTGTGTGTGTGTGTGTGTGTGTGAGAATCTCACTACAGCAGGACACTGCATTTTACAAAGGATCTTCTCACTTGGGTCAAGCATGAGAAAATGGGGTATTATTATTATTGTAGTGTTTAATGTAAGGTCAGCACATGATGGTTCAGGTGTTAATGATGTGAGTTTTTGAGCTTGCGTGATTGAGGCTCTCAAGGGCCCAGTAACGCTCACATCTGGTACTGGACCAGAATAAACACATACTTGGTGGGGGGTGGGGGTGGGCAGATTTACTGTACCTTAGTAAATCCAAAATAAAATGAAATGCGGAAAAATGAACTGAAATATTTACAAATACATATTGTATTTTGCCCATTATAAATAACCCCATTCAACCTATGCACAGAAAACGCCGCATATCCAAAATTATACTCCTCACCATCACTGCACCCTAATCTAATGCTGACCACGTCCACTACACTGTGGCGTAGCTTACAGGAGAGCGATTAAGGTCGAAGCGTCACATTAATACAGCACTGGGAGCCAGGAAGACGGCTTCTGTCAATCATAACAAATCTGAACAGAAACGGTGACTGGACTGCAACAGCGGATCTTAATTTAATCAAAGTCCGCACGTCACACGACATTTCCAATAAACAGATCACGGCAGCCGCTCTCATCTCGTCGACATCACAAAACTTTAACAAAATATATCACTGGACCGCACTTGTAAGGCGTGTTAAACTGTGCGACTGAAAATCCGTTGGGCAAAAAGAGAAGAAAAAAAAAAAAAAAGAAGACGTTTCAATCAATAGAGTCACTGGTAAAATACATTAGACTGAATTCTGGTGCTGATGTGTAGATGCAGCTCACAGCCCACAAAATGACCAAGTATAGTTCAGGGGACTTCAACTTTCACAAGTCACTATCAAATCCAATGGTTTAAAGCCACACTAAATTTATCTCGCAAACAATCTAGTTACATAGCTAATATTAACACCCGCTACTCTAATGAGATCAGATCTTCAGATATCTTCCAAGATAACACATAGTTGCATGCTTAAGATTTGATGCAGATGCACTGTATGGACAAAAGTATTTGGACAAGTATTTTAATCACTGAATTCAGGTGCGTCATTCAGACCCGTTGCCACAGGTGTATAAAATCTAGCACCTAGCCAAGCAGTCAGGTTAACAAGCATTTGTGAAAGAATGGGTCGTTCTGAAGAGCTCAGTGACTTTAAGTATGGTACTGTCATAAGATGCCATCTTTGCAATAAGTCAGTACGTGAAATTTCTTCCCTGCTAGATATTCCAGTCAACTGTATGCGATATTATTGCAAAGTGGAAGCATTTAGAAATAACAGAGATGAAGTGGCTGACCATGTAAAGTAACAGATCAGGGTCACCGAGTGTTGAGGCTCAAAGTGCGTAGAAGCCTGTTGACTCAGTAACTGCACGATTCCAGACTTCCTCTGTCATTTACCCCAGCATAAAAACTTCATGGAATGGGTTTCCTTGGCCGAATAGCCGCATGCAAGTCTCAAAGTGGTGTAAAGCACGCCACTACTGGACTCTGGAGCAGTGGAGACGTGCTCTGTGCAGTGACAAATAATGCTTCGAGTCTGGGTTTGGCAGATGCCAGGAGAACATTACCTGCCTGATGGCATTGTGTCCAATGTAAAGTTTGGTGGAGGATAAATAATGGTATGGGGTTGTTTTTCAGGGGTTAGACCAGGCCCCTTAGTTCCGATAAAGGAAACTTTTAATGCTTCAGGATATCAAAATATTTTGGGTAATTCTATGCTTCCAACTTTGTGGGAACGGTTTGGGGAAGGACCTTTTCAGTACCAGCATGACTGTGCCCCAGTGCACAAAGCAAGGTACATAAAGACATGTTTGTGTGAGTCTGGTATGCAGAACTCGACTGGCCCACACAACCCCATCGAACACCTTTGGGATGAGATTGTGAGCCGGGCCTTCACATCCAGTATGGATGCCTGATCTCACCAGTTCTCTTCTGAATGAATGGGCAAGAATTCCCACAGATAGACTTCAAAATCTTGTGGAAAATCTCTCGGAACAGTGGCAGCTGTTACAGACCAAGTCCACATTGATGCCTATGCATTTAAAATGTGATGTTATAAAAGTTCCTGCAGGTGTATGGTCAGGCGTCCCAATACTTTTGTCCATATAGTGTACGCTTCACTGGTTAATGGAAAAGACGCAACAGGGAACATAAAGGTGTAGTAAATGCAGATTTCACCCAATGCAAATATATTTTACTGAATGGGAAAAGCGTCTGTGTGGAAATAAAATTAAAATTCTTCCCAATTTTCATGCGCATATAAGTGAATTATCCTCTTTAGGAGAACACATATTCTTCATGAAATCGATCATTTTAATCAAAATATAAGCTTCACAAAATTATTCGGAGAAGCTTCTGGTAAACAAATTCAAACCGTTACTTTTGTATTGTCCGTCCCTCCACCCACCCGCTTATCCTGATCAAAGTCATGGAGATGCACTTATACAGTTAATTGCATTTCATGGGGTTTCTGTAAAGAGTGCTGCTGTGCTACTATTGGAAACATTACCGGTATTAATCAAGCCAATTATAAATTCATTACGGTCACTACCATTTGACATACACAACATGAAAAGTAAAAGAACACAGCCACTACCCTCCACTAATTTAGCTGCAATTTAATATTCCTGAAAGCTGCCCAAGAGTAAAATTAGTAGAGTGGGAGAGGTGAGTGGAATTAGACCAGAACAATGATATGACACTGCTAATGACAGATGGTAGGCTTCATTTCCAAAAATGTATTAAAAAGGAGTAATCTATGACAGAGGTTACGCAAATGCAGCTATCGCGTTTCATTGAGCAACAAAGCGCGTGTCCGTTAGCGGATCTCAGCTATCACATGCTAGCATCTGTGTTTCTCAGGGGCTCCAAGCATCAAACAGCCACAGGCAGACATGCAAACATGCCTGCGACTTTCAAATTCTGCGTGTAACCATCAGCACTGTCGGCGATCAGATGTGGCAGGTGGCATTCGGTATTTAGTCTTCGGAAGGATTCGGCTGGGGCTAACAGACACCCAGGGGGTGGAAAGAAAACATGAAGTACCCTGCAGACGGTTAATGAGCCACATGAGCTGCTTCTTGGAGATGTTGGTGTGACCCAAGTCCAGGGAGACGGGCTGTCGTCGGATTATCCCACTGAGCATGAGGGGGGTGATAGATCGCCGTCGGCTGAGGTCGATCTGAGTCCAGAGCCGCTTGTCACAGCACCTTGGGGGGAGAGCACTGGGAAATGAGGCTTATAGCACAGGACACACCACTACATATAGCACAAACTGGTATTTTAAACTGGTCGGGGAAGAGCTTCAACCACGTAAGCGGTTCACATTATCCAGCAGTCACTTAAAGATTAAAAATGTGCTTTAACACTGGGGATTCGGTTCAGGTTTCCAGCTTTGGTCGGACTTTCACTCAATCTAACACCATTGTCCATTAGCATGCTAACGCCAGAAACAGCCACGGCGATGACAGAATTGTTCAGCAAAGCGGCACTCTGACAGTCAAACCCTCTTAGAGCAGAGTATTTTGCACATCATACTAAATACAGTTAAAAGCAGGAAGCATACATACATATACCCAATACATACATATACCCAATATACCACACAAATGAAAGCTCTGCGTTCCATCAAGACAGATGTCAGATTTTAAACGGCTTGCTTAGTCGAAGCTTCTCTTGGCTTTTATGCTAACAGGAAGAGTTAGAGATATGAAAATAAGCGGATTGCCAACTGCATTTACCTCTGTGGAATTTTGTGGAGGAACTCATTCAGTCAATATTCTATGTATATTGAGAGGATCTGAAGACAAAGTAAAATGCTAAAAGGAGAGGCACAGTGTCTTCTCTTGGCATTTTACTCTGATATTGAGGATAAACGAGAAAATACTTCCAGTCTATCATTAGGTCTCATGCCGTAGTCCTATCTCTTACGCAAAATGTAATATTCCCATCTATTCACTTTTGTACGTGACTCCCAACCACAAAACATACATAACATACATGTTAAAAAAAAAAAAAAATGCAGTCTGACCCCAACTGGGAGCAAAGAGAAAGCTATAAGCGGACGTGTGCAAGGTGTGCAGGTACCCTCTCACGCAGGAAGTGGAACAGCACATATCTGGAAGGTTTCAGAGCTACACCTGGTATTACTGACCTTCCCTCCAGACAGGAGGTACGCACCCACCCTTTACCGGTACTCCACACATTTATAATTTCTTTTGAATTACTGCAGATCTTGGCCGTGCAAAAACAGGGACCAAAGTAAAGCAGCAAATTATATTAATTTCTATTAACAAAAACACACACATACATTAATCTGAACCAAGTTCTGGAAAAAAAATGTTACTGAAGTGGAATACAGATCAAATTAGATTGACTTAAGGCTTAAACCAGGGTTCTTCAAATCTGGACCTCGATTTCAAATCCAGGCCTTGTTTTCAGTTCTCCCAGGTAGTTAGTTTAATAATTACTGATTCTGATTGGTCA
>JAODKE010000044.1:16116241-16136473 GCA_026779605.1 Mormyrus hasselquistii
TGATTCTGATTGGTCAGAGGCTTCACACCTGACTGACAGGTAAAGGAAGGCTGGAAAACCAGCAGCGCTCGGACCTCGAGGACCGTGATTTGAATAACCCTGGCTTAAACATTCTGAACCAGCAAAAAAAAAAAAACTTTGAAACCTTTGGCTGAGATTTGTACTTTAATATTCATGTTCATTACTTTGCATGGTACATGTCCTATAGTTGAAAAATATATTGCAGAACCAAGAAGTCTCACACTTACAGAAAAAAATTGTTGACAAATAAGATCAGATTTATGGCAATGTTATACTAAATCAATCTGTCTCACACACACACACACACACACAAATGTATTTATGACCCTAAAAACAGAGCATTTGCACTGAAATGACTGTCTTCATTTTCAGTCATGTGACTGTGATAAATTTTACAGCAAACATTAAAGACTGACTTTTGATGACCCTGCTAATAGTCCAAAATATATATGTGTGTGTGTGTGTGTGTGTGTGCGCGCGCCCATACTCATTCAGAAACACAACCAAACATAATCGGCTATTCATTTAAATAGTTATTAAACTTGTGAGCCATTATGGAAGAAACTAAGTGATTTTGTTTGACGATAACATTTGTAAAAGAATGTATAAAACACTCTAAAATTGTCGTTTCTAATATGAATTTCATAATGACAGGTCAAGCAATACTTCTCTACCTAAACCAGATAATTTCACTTAGCTGCATGCATCCAGTGGTAACTTGTGGATCTGGCTTGGTGGAATTGGATCAAAATGCTAAAGATAGAGAAAAAGATGCCAAATTATAACAAAGGGAGGAAAAGAAAACAAAATGTATTGGCACCATATAAAAAGATAACAGTGAAAATGGTGGGTAAGGAATAACTAAGCTTCATAATATCACTGTTTCAGGTGATGAAACTGAGTTTTGAGAAATTATATTTATAAAGTAAAGTAGAAAGACCGTTTCTGTTTTCAGTGGATGAAATGGACAAAAGGCAACCTAGAGAAAAACTCAAATCTTCAGTTGCTTTGCAAGCTTGAAGACTTGAATCAGACCTCATGAATACAAGCCAGCAAATACATATAGGATATACTGTTGATATTCAGGTCGATTTTAACTGAACAGCTACGGTTTAACTTCCTCTATTCTCTATAAATCATAAGCAATAACGACAGAAGATTTATAACCTATAAGCGCAAAAGTGTAAGCTCTGGATCCAAAATGGGAATTCTGCTTGAAATTCCTCATAAGGAAAGGGAAACACGTAAACAGCACTGGGCATGTTCAGATGCAGCACTTTTATGCAGACACTCTATCAGTAGGTATCAAAGTACAGTAATCAGCCAATCACTTTCACTACTGCCAACCAATCAGCAAAGGCGATTAGGGCCAACACTCGCAACTATTTTTCTATGGATTACTCTAAAGACTATTTTACCAATTGGTCGATTAATCGAAATGATTAATTTCATTTTATTTTGACAACAAACTGTATGTCATTACAGGTTTTTAGATTATGAATGATGGCTTTTCAGACATTACTTTCACCCACAATTCAATAACCAGATTAGTAATATGTCTATTATATATAAAAAATAATGAGATAGTATTGTGATGCCCAAAAGTTATAATCTGTATACATTCAGTGTATCTTTACACTTATTAAACTCGGCTAGTGGAGTGCCACATGCTCCTGTTCTGGTAATTCGTGGACTCAAGCGGTGAAAAGAGGGAGAGCTTAGCGACCACAACATTGTAAAACAGGAGATATTGCGCATAAACAAGGTCAGAAGACTTTGACGGTGTGGCTTTTTGCCGATTAAAGTCTGACACTTTCTGCTAAGTATTTTAATTTGAATTTCTTTTCACAAATTATTTTCTTTCCTTTATTGTCACCTCAGTTTTAGCTTACGATCACACTAATCAACTGGCCCAACCACACTGGCACCTTAGAACAAGCTCAAATTGCAGCCTAAAGGTTTTCTCAAACATTTATTCAAAGGAGATTCTAAGGTAGCGGGCAGACACCTTTCTGGCATTAATAACGAGTATGTTTAGCAGCTACAAGGACAAAACACATTAAAAAGCTCTACGTACGTATGGTAATTTAACAATTATGAATAGACAATACTGTGGTTTTGCGGCTCAATATCAAGAATATCACTTGTACGTTTCATCTTCTAGTGCTTATAGAGGTAGCGCTGCCATGATAAGCCAGTAAAACTTTACAGTGTAGAACCACCCTTTAAGTTATAATTTGAACTACTACCATAATTATGCAGTGTTATTAATGGAAAGTAATTCTTATATGACGAAGCATTTTAGAAATCATAAAGGTAAATTTTATAAATAATAAAAAACAACCATGCTTCGATTTAAAATATCGATGTCAACATATTTTCAGCGTTGACGTCATCGGCTACGTCGACTAATCGTTCCTGGTTGAGCGAAAACGACTTACTTTGGCGTAAGGACTGAAAAAGGTTCAGACCATACCTCCCAAAAATTGGGACAAGTTCCCGCAGAAGGAAAATGACAGAAGCTCTCGAGTCACTAAAACGTTACTGCAGTGGGAAAGAGCGTATCATTTTTTAACTCATCGGATGTAAACATCAGTTATAATGGTGCTATGCGCTGAGGGTTTACCGGTCCGTCACATTCCTAAAATCACTATTAAATCTGGCTCACCAACAGATCATTTTTCCGCATCATTTAAATACACCTTAAAATACCTCATACACTTTTCTGCAGACATCACCCAGCCCTGCTGCAGGTATACACGCTACCAGCACCCATCAAAAGTTTTGCACACCACAGGTTTTTTCCACTTTTCCATTTATATCATAAAGAGCAGACTTTTTATTCTGTTGCATTGGAAAGTATGAATGAAAATTTCAAGTCAAATAAAACAAGTTTCCTTTATAACATGGAAAGAGTGCATGGTCTTTTTAACAAGATGGCGGCGCGCATGGACACAGCGGCTCGGGGCTCTTCGTTTAAAGTGTTATTTTGTTTACATTACAGCCTTAAATGCCAAAACTGGCTAAGGGGACAAGTGCAATATGTTGTTTGTTTGTAACTGTTTGTTTGTATGAAAGTAGCGTTCAGGCTCTTTCAGAGTGCCTGTGTTTTTATTTTGCACTGGAGAATTGCACTTTAATTTCGTTGTACAATGTCTCATTGCTACAATGACAATAAAGATTCTATTCTATTCTATTCTATTCTATGTCTGACATTCTAACTGGTTGTGTGGTGATGGCAGTGTCAAACTCTAGGCTGTCCTTTAACTTTAAATGCACCGATATCATCTCATGAAACAGAGAAGTACTTAATGTCCCTTGTAGGAAAAAAATGCCTTGGACTTTCTCTGCTGTTATAACTGCTAGAGGAGGTTATTTGATGAATCAAATATGACATTTTCTTACTAATAAAGGTACCCAAACGGTGAACATAGCGTAAATGTATTTGTCAGCAAAGGATATTGAGTGTATTTTTAGTAAGTTAAGTGAGTAACATAGAAATGTAGAAAATCTGTGTGCAAAAACATTTGAATGGTACTGTATATGCACGCAAGCATAGCTGAATAAAAACTGCTTGTATTTGTGATGCTTGACGTTTTAACACATTTCCTAGGGTGTTTTTCCCTCGCCACGTGGCAAAGGGAACCTACAATATGCCTGAGCATAATTCTGAGGACTTACTGAACAGCGTCACATAAGAGCCGTCAATACATTGACCTAAGTCAACACCTTCACCCACACAGCATGTCAGACCTTTACGATCTGCGTTAAAACAACGTATCAGCGCAGCTCGACAGGCAATTTGATGATAGTTAGGGATATCAGCATTCAGCTTTTTAAAACTTCTGAAACTTTTGTCGTCAAGCTAGAATTCGGTACAAATCGGAAACGTGGCGTTTTCTTAGTATCGATACTCATTTCCAAACTTTCTGTCACACAGTAACAGTGAGCCATGCCAGCTCAAGCTGTACAAATCATTGGCAGTTGTGTGTGGGCTCTTCACACTCGCATTATCTGCAGCTGTAATTCTCTCCAGTAGCAATCTAGCCGTGTACAAGGCAGAGCTGCAATCTGCACACTCCTCCAGTAGGGTGAGCAGATAATCCATCACAGGAAGGACACTCATCTACCTCAAGTTTTACTTTTAAAATGAAAGGTTCCTGTGCTTGGCTAAATATTTCAGTTCATTTTGTGCTTTGACCGGATCGTTTCCCTGACTGAAAGACTCTTCCAGCTGTGTGTCACACTGACATTAGTGACACATGTATGATTACAGGAGACTGACCAATCAGCACACAGCACTCAGTGATTAAATTAAACGCACATCCTTTTAATTGAAATGATTAAAATGACGTTTACAAATCCCGTCCTACTTTAAAGTGTCCGCCTGACGTGGACTGCGCGGTAATTTCCAGATATGCATGTTATTTCGATAAAGTTGGCCCCTGCGCCGCTTATCCAGCACTGCCTTGGCAGAGGGCCATTGAGCATGGCCAGCAAACCACACTTCTGCGCTCCTGCGAGAGATTAACAGCATGGGGCAACCATATAAAAGCAGGGCAGGTGCAAAACAGAGGAGCTGCCCATATCTAGTAATGAACAAAACCGGAACAAACGGGTAAATCATAAGCATCCTGTGGTCTGTACTAGGAAGCGGGGTTACCGGCTTATGGGGGTAACTTGTCGGATTTAAGGTACCACCATATAAATGGACTTCATATTCGTTCACTTACATTTTGCCCAGACTACCTTAAATCCAACAAGTTACCCCGATAAGCCAGTAACCGCGCTTCCTAGTACAGGCCGCTAGGCTGCCATAATGCTGGTGGATAGCCAACAACTTCTTACATGGTGGGTCATTTTTAAGACACAGAATTTATTTCATGGCAGGAACAGAAGGTGGACCAATGATAGGTTAAGCCACTTGCAGAGTGACAGCATATTTCCCATTGGTTAAAGCAAATGTCATTTCTCCCATCAGTTTGTAAAGCATAAGCAGGCTCTGAATGATAGCAAGGAAATTTAACAGCTCTCTCTCTCTCACTCGTTGTTCTTTTTCAAGCATGAATGGTCGCAGCATTTTCAGAGTTCCATCAATAGGCAAAGAAGCTTAATAGCCTTTTATTAATTTAATACTGCAGCTTCACGCCAAACCAGAATATCCACCTGCGTGCAAAAACAGCGTTGAACACCAGAGACTTCATTTGGTAGCACACTTCCTGGACACGGACAATAAAGCCTGATCAGCATCTTCCTACAAAGTGCAGCTTAACCGAATCGTTATACTGAAATCTGCTTATCGTTTAAAACCCAATTTAACTGGTCCGCTCACAACCCTCAGGTGGCCATTTCTCTTAGTGGAAGAAAATGTAATTTGGGACAGTGTTTGATATCAAATTGCATATTTTTACAGAACACGGTTTTGGTCATTTAGACATTTTCTCTTTATCCTTGACACTAATATATTAATATCTTCTCTTATAAAAGACTATCCAAAAGCACATGGTTCATTTTCTTTTGTGTATTCTTGATTCTTTATAATTTCATAATGTCAGCATTTGGCAGGCCTGCTATACATATGTTATAGGGATACACTGATTGCATTTTTTCTGTCCCATTACCAATACCTGGGCAATCATTCTTTTATGTATAAGGCTTAACTGAAACTATATATATATATATGAAGTCTCTCTGGTGTTCAACGCTGTTTTTCATTTATATCGAGATTCTTATCTTGAATGGTCTTTATAGAGGAATGAAACCTTGACTGTAAAGGCCGATTCATACTTCTGCGTTGAATGGACACCACAAGTATGGCATGGCCATGGATCCTACACTGTAGCCTGACATGCACCTCCCAGAAATGTCAATACACGACGCGCCAACGGAGACCACAAGGACCGCGATTGGTCTGGTTGGTAGCATCCGTGTGTTTTATAGAAGCAAAGAAAGCATACACCCAGGTGTACTTATATAGGTGATGGGACCTATAGTGTCATTTATCTGACATTAAATGAGTTATTTGTTTAATGTCAGATATAAATAAGGCTTTAGTTCCATGTTCTCTTGTGTCTCCAGAATCTGTGCTGAACTTTGTTGTCACGGTCTATGTCTGCTAGCATTAGCAAACTCCCTGTACTCTGCACTATGCTGCGGATTTAGGTGTTTGATCAAATCCCTCGCGCTAAATGACGTGCCGTCCCTTCCGTTAGCAGGACAGCGCTTACAGTCTGCTTTACTTCTGTCGTCGTCCCTTATCACAAAATATGTCCAAACTGCTGATATCCTCCGCATATACTCGCCAATGATGCCGAAGGCAGCGTTCTGTGCATTTATCCTTCCGGAATCTTTCCAGTTGACAAATCTTTCGCTAGATGCTAAAAACTGACTGGACAGCACAAAAAAAAATAAAAAATAAACTGGAGCGGTTTGAGTTTTAACATAACGTTTCAATTACGCGGTATCGGTTTTTGATATTGAACAATTTTTACGTGTATGAGCATATGCGTGTAGTATCGGCCTGATACCCGATGCCGGTATCGGTGCATCTCTAATATGTTTGCAAACCTCCCAAGTTTCACCTATATTTAGGCATGTTTTGCAGTCATTGGGCATCTTTGTGATGCGTTTACATCTACACAAAACAAATGGACCAGAAACAGATACAGCTGCATGCTACGACTGACCATAAAGAGTCCATATCCTACAGAGTGCCACAGCATTACACAGATCGCTAGTCTAACGATTACTTCCAGTTTTACAATGCGGGTGTGAATCTGAGAGACTCCACAAACAGCACGGAGGGGCGTGTCCGTCAGTGGGCGTGGCTCTCTCCAGCAGGAACACTGAAGGGAAGCATGACTGGCACAGAGAACTCACTATCCGGTGCCAAAAACGCAGGCGCGGGGAGCCGCAGTTTACCTCTTGACAGCCAAAGCACAGCTGCCGAAACGACAGGTAGATCGCCTGGAGGAGTGTACTCAGAGCCGTGACCTCAATATGACTGAACGCCTGTGTGGCGACCTGAAAAGGCCACGGCGCCGAACGCGCCTGGGCCTCAGCTCTCCGGAGAGAAACAGACGAATAGGTACGATACTCAGACGAACAAACACCCAGTAAGTGAAGGGAAGTCAGAACCTATAATATACCAAGAGCTGGGTCCACATCATACAACCAACAAGGCCAAGCTTTAATTTCAGAAAAACCCACTTAGAGACGGCATGTCACAACACATAAATAAAAGGCAGGCAGGGATAAACTTAAATCTTATTCGTCTTGCTGGCCCAAAAAAATGCTGACATTATTAAGGGAGTGTGGACATTTGCATATGTATAATACTTCGGGATGGGAGAATAAAGAAAAGACAAGCACCACAGGGGACAATGGCTGCAAGGCGCGGTCTCGCTAAAATCGCCAGGAGCAGATATCCGAAGAAGCAGACTGCACCTGCGTGCCATTATACAGAGATCCGCTTACAAATACTTATTTAGCTATGCGGAAAAACAGCGAGGAAAGGTGGACAAATGTAAAAACAAGGCAAAGAACTAAAGATTGAAGTGAATGAATCGTTAAACGATGATGGTGGCAGTCATTCCCACGTGACAGGCTCTAGGTAGCTTTATTTATTCCCGAGGCATGGTTTTCACACCTAACTGCGGTGGTGAATGACCACACGCCCCTTGGCAACGATCCAGCAACGGGGAAGGAGACTCACCAGCGGCTCCAAGTGCGGCAGACCCTCATGCAGACGCATAGCTCCCTATGGTTGAGGTACTGGAAGACACTGAGCCACACGTCCCGTTGCATCACATGGGACTCACCACAGTCCAGGGGCAGGCAGTGGGGTTCAGGGCAGGCTGGCGGGGGGCGGATCAGATGTCGCGCCATCTGTATGGGCCGGGGGGGCGAGAGCATGACAGGGGGACTACGCTTCAGCAGCTGAGAGCGGGCAGCCAGCTGCGAACCCACCGGGACACTGATAGAGTTACCAGTGGGTCCCACTCCTCCATTGGTAGTTGTGTTTTGCTGGTTGGGCCCGGGATGGTTCTGGTTCTGGCTACTGCCGTGGACCTTGCTCCCTCTATTGACACCCTTGCACCGGCGATGATTAGTGCTTACGCTGCTATTGGCATTCTCCTTTTCCTGCACCTCCCGCTCTCGGGCCCCAGCCCTCGTACGCCCATTCCGAGTTTCTGAACCGTTACTCCGCTTGGTCCCTCCACCTTTCTCCATCTTGATCAGGGGGGCAGGGAAAGAGGAGGAGAGGGGGGAGGGAGGAGGTGAAAGGGGTGGCTTCCGGTCCCTGTCTTCCTCCAGCTTGTGGTGCCGGGGCTCGCCGTCACTCCCGCGCCGGGCTTTCTTGGTCTCTCTCTGGTCATCGTCGTCGGCATCCTCCAGCTCCTCCTCCTCAGAATCGTCGCTGGTGCTGAAGCCCAGTTCGGCCAGTCGGCAATCCCGCTCCCGCTCCTTCGCACGCTGAGGATTGAAGGCATTGACGCCGTGACTGTTTGGATTTGGCGTGGACGGTTCCGAGCCTCCGCGGTCCTCCGAGCCCGACTGCGTGTCCGAATCCGAGTCGGACTCGGAACTTGAGGAACTGGAGGAGCTGGACTCCGGCACGCGCTCCAGGAGCTGGCACATGCGCTTGAAGCGCTCGAGTTTCTCCCGCTGGTGCGAGCGTTGGTCGGTTGACTGGCTGGTGGAGAGCAGCGCTGGCTGGGTCGTGGCGTTGGATAAGCCTCCACAGCCCTGCGCCGAGTTTGACGTAGTGTTAGGGCCGCTGGAATCTCCGGTGTCTGACGAGTTGGGTTTTTGTTTCTGTGTGGAGGAAGAGAAATGAGACAGAATTTCACAGAAAATCCCTAAATGAAAATAAAATGAGTAATTCTTCATATTCTCCGCTTCCTTTCATTCAGTACACTCGAGCAATATCCAGAACACCTACCCCTGTCATTGGTTTGAAACTGGGTACCCTAGTTACAGTTTCTATTTGGTTACTGGGTGATAATTCAAGACAGCCAACAAAGGAGTACTGATCTAAGTAAGTCCATGTTAAATATAAATACAAATATAATGTAGACCAGTGTTTCTCAACTCGGTCCTCTGGGACCCCAGGACAGTCCGGGTTGGAGATCCCCAAAGAGGAGACTGAGAAACACTGATTTAGCCTACATGGACACAAATAAACATCCAAGCCAAGGTAACAAACACCTATATCAAGAAACTGTTTGTGAATGATTAATCACATTACGGGCTGAATTATTTCTTGATATTTCAAACCTTCGTTTTAAACTGGAGGGTTGAGAGAAGCAGTTTGAAGTTGCAGACACCACCAGGGCATACGATGAATATTCAGAAATGCCAGGAGAACCTCAACGGGGCACCTTAGTTTTCCCCATCGAGTCAAAAATTTCAACTCCCTGATTAAGTAATAAAGGAGGAATACGGCGATAGGAAAACTCCTGCTGGACACAAATCACCTCTAGGCCAGATTACAAAAAACACAGCAAGCACTCACTTTCTGAATCACCACCCACAACCAAACAACTAAATGACACACTATCTGCTATCCGAGCTTATTTGTTTTACACAATCTCTGATGGTAATCTCTTGAACAGAAAACAGTAACTCACTACTGGCTGGATTTAGCTTACACCCACAGACGGCCTCATCATATCCAGAACAAAGCCAGCACTATGCGAGATGGAAACCATACAGACTGTTGTATCCATACTTGGGGCTTTTAGCTGCATTTCTTAATTAGAGAATCACTCAGACTGGCTATCATTCAAACCGGATATAAAACTTTAATCCATCAATGCGCACGTAAATGTGACAAAGACTAAGGGGTACTACACAAATACAATTAACTCGGCACTGTAGTAAAAATCTTTGCTATCTCAGAACAACATTAATCACAGACGAGGCAGCCCCCAAACCTCAGCGACGCGTCAGGATGTCCAACGCCGTAAATGCATCAGGTGTTCATTTCATGAAATTACACTTCCTTCTCACTGCCGTTTTAAATTATGCCCGTGTAACACTGGAGTCGGGTGATTCACAAAAGAGGCCTACAGTACTGTGAAATAAAACTTGAAGAAACACCTAATGTACAGTATGATTGCTCATAGAGGATTATCATAATCATTTTACATTATACTTTAATACCATATGCTGAGTCTATTCATTTGAGATAGCGCTTGTATACATGAACTGCTTCGATTTAGTTATTTAGGCATCAGGGTATCAAGCAAACGAGAACCAACCTGAGAGCAAATAGCAAGTAGTAACTAGGATGTTGGGTTACATCTCTAGGTGTGTGGAGTTTAAGTCAAGGGAGGTGATGCTATGATTATACAATTCCTTGGTAAGACCCTATTTGGAATATTGTGTGCAGGTTTGGTCACCATACCTTAAATGTATCTTGCTATCTTGGAAAAGGTACAACGTAGGGCTACGAGAATGATTCCTGGTCTTAGAGGAATGTCTTATGAGGAGAGGTTAGCTGAGCTGAATCTGTTCAGCCTCGAGCAAAGGAGACTTAGGGGGGGCCATGATCCAGGTATATAAGATTCTAACAGGTCTGGATGCTGTTCAACCAAATGGCTACTTCAATATTAGTTTAAATACTAGAACTTGTGGAAATAAGCAGAAGAACATTTTAAACTGAATTTGAGAAAACACTTCTTTACACAGCGTGTAGTTAGACAATGGAATAGTCTTCCTGTTAGTGTAGCGCAAGCTAAAACCCTGGGTTCTTTTAAATCAGAGCTAGATAAGATTTTAACAACTCTGAGTTGTTATTTAAGTTCTCCCCAAACAAGCTTGATGGGCCGAATGGCCTCCTTTTGTTTGTAAATTTCTTATGCTTTTTAATAAAACGCTGTTTGATCAGTATCGCCTCTTGGGTGGGGGGTACACCTGCATGTACGTCCAGCCGCGCACCTCCAGTCCCTCGCACCCCACCCCCACGGCCGGCCCTGACCAGAAACGGACGCTTATGTGACCTGCTTCGCGTGTAACGCCACTGCTCCAAGCAAACGTACCTTTTTTAAGTGTTTCTCTCTGCCTCCTTTTGCCTGAGATTAGGAGAAAATAAGAGAGGAGGGACAGGTGTCAGTACTGCAGTGCAGAGCCGGAAAGGTGCCCGACATCCTGCTAGCCAACCGGGGGGGTCACAGCAGGACACCACCCGAGTCTGACGCCACAGCGGCACCTTCATGGCCGTCGGACCGCGCCCCTGTCCCCCCCCCCCACCATGCCCACCATGCCCACCGACCTTCTTCTTGGGGGCACTCTCCAGGGCCTGCTCCTTCTCCTTCTTGCGCTTGTGGACTCCCTGGCCGGCGTCGTCAACGGCAGAGGGCTTCTTTTTGGTTGGGGGAGGCTCATCCATAAGCTTCCATCGGCTAACCTCCCCGTTGTCCGTCCGCCGCTTCCCCAGACCGTCACCCTGGTCCTGAGAGGGATGCGGAAATAACGGAGAGGGATGCGGAAATGAGGGACATGAACAAACTGGCAAGGGGGCAATAGGCTTCCCTCGAGTACCTTAAGTCAGACTCCAACACATCACCTCAATACAGCATCTCCATATCAGTGTTATAGAAAGAGGGGCGTCTGTATTTTTGACGTTATTAAAAACGATACCTTCGGGATTTCTAAATACCAGGTAGTACCATAATACCGGCATACCGCCCAGGCCTATTACAGAGTTTAAAAAAACAGGACCATGTAAATCAGCATGACAGCAACCCCACAGCTGACAGGGGCAGCAGAAATCCTTAGGAGGATAATTCCATGAAGGGGTTAACCTTAGTGTACTTCCGGCACAAAGAATTTTATTAAAATTTCATAATTCGGAAAGTTCGAAGATACTAAACAGACTGATCGGCTAGACATCTGAATACCCAACAGATTCAGTCTGATTTTTTTTTTTTTTTTTTTCCACTGGTATTAAAGGCTCAGATTCGCCTGCAGTTCATTCACAGACAGGGTAAGAGCAAATGGGCCGCTGGTGGGGGAGTTAGGGGGAGTGTTTGTGTGTGACGCCTTCAGGGAGACCCCCTACGTTCGAGGTGCCGTCTCTCACCTTACTTGTCTTGCCTTCTTTGTGACACTTGGGACATTCCCAGCAATTGGGAATTTCGTCATTAATGATACCTTCTGCTTTATTCATCTGCGGAGAGACGTGTCAGACAGGTCAGGTTACCGCCAGCACGCATGCACTGGCACGTAGACGCAGCCATCATGACACACATGACGTTAGGAGATGCAGCTGAAAAAGCAGCTCCATGTGCAGAGAGACGTGCCGCTTGACTGTGCTGCGTCGGCCCATGCTAAGGCACTAAACATGAGCGACTGCTCTGATGCCTGAATAAGCATGACTGTCTCGTTTGAGCATAAATTATGTAATGCTTTGACAAATGTGTTTATCTCCACATACGCCATTGAACTAATCATAAGGGCTTCTGCTGAACAGGTAACAGGGCTGGGCTCCAGAAAATATGTTCAATGCAAAAAGGAAGGAAGGTTTTTCTATTCTTTTATTTAGCTGCCGGCCGCTGGAGAAACTCGCTCAGGAGCCCAACGGTAAAAATCATTCCGTCAGCCATTGAATTTGAACCAGCAACCATCTGATCACAGGCCGTAAGCCGCTGAACCACAAATCGCCCAATACTGTTGCCCAAATATCAAATATCACCCAATATGATCATCTCAATCTATAAATATGATAGTTTGATCCTATTTACGCACAGCACAGTAATACTGCCCATAGTGTCACGCCACGCTACATACACTTAACAGGACACGGCGTTACGTGCGGCGAGTTATTGTTGGTCTCCTTGATCTAACAATCAACTCCACTAGCTGCTGTTTAAAGCAACAGGGCTGCCTTGGCGACCAAACCGAAACAGCACATCTTCTGTTTTTCAGGCGGAGGAAACGGCAAGAAAGCCGTCAAAACCACTGTCCTGCATTTATGAATACAGCCCCCAACCAGACGTAACTTGGAGAGGTAAACCAGTTAAGAGTCATCAAAAGGAACCACAGTCCATCTACAAATATGGCCAGTGAGGTCTGAATGTGGTTTTATCAACTGGGACTAGGAATTAGCATTAGAAAACGTAAACCATGCAAGTACATGCATTACCAATACAGACCCCACATAATACATATTCACAGCACAGCACAGCACAGCACAGCACAGCACAGGCAGAGAGAGAACTACCTTCAGGCACCCCGGGTGGATGATCTCATTGCAGATGGTGCACTCCATAAGTGAAAGGCTGAATTTCTCCTCCTCCGTCTCCACCGTGTCCTCCTTCCCTGCCTCGCCACAGGAAAGACAAACGGCTGTGTGGGGCAGCACAGGCTACCGGGGGGAGAGGAAGAATGCAGTGTGTTACTCCCCAGGACACACGACCTTACATACAGACTGGGCACTAGGGGACCTAAAATTATTATCACGGTATTTTTCACTTTTTGGATGGTGATGGTATTATATCACGGTATTACTCTCTTCCCGGTCTTGCGAGTAGTAGTATGTCCTGTCCCTTTGTATAAACTAATGCATTATAAACTATTTAGTTATATAGGCAGTATACTTTAATCGCAATTGCAGTTGGGTATGGGCGATTTTTATAAAATACTGCGTATGAAAACCGCACAGCACAAACATACTGGTTACATATACTATATAATGACAAGTATTCAGATTACAAATGGAGCTTTGAAGACAATAAAATGCTTTATTTTTATAAATAGGCAGTTGTATAATTAGGCTGTAGACTTCTTGCGGTAGTGCAAATCCATATGGTGGCGCACGATCGCACCAGTATAGACTATGACATCGCTGTACCGCCGGCATCTACAGAGCATGGCTATACCTGGCCACTTGTTACTTCCTTATACTGGAGGGAGGTTTGTTGTTGCGTAATTCGGCTACGGGATTCAGTACGATGCGTTAAAGAGCCCCCACTCCGATGGACTATCAGAGCCTCCGCGGTCTTACCTTAAGTCCAGGGAGAGGCCAGGTAACGGCCATTATCACGACGTGTGGTATTATGATGAAAACAAGCATCATTCTAAGCATTTGTTAAACAGAACTCAACTGTACTCCTAGTGAAAAGAACACAGGCAATTCTGCTATAAAACACAAGCAGCTCATATGCGATTGGTGAACAGGGGAAAGATCCTATCAAAGATCATTAGATTTGTATTAGGGGTGGATATTTCAGGAATTACTAGTCGGATTTCGCCAGTCATTACTCAAACAGACATATGTGTACGGAATTGAAATTATATACTGCTGCAAAATAATACTGTAAAACATTAAAAATTAGCTTGAATAAATTAAACAAATTAAAGCGAAGAGATGGTTCATGTGCAGTAGCAAACAGTAACATTTGATAGGCAATTGTTAGAATTGTGTTAAAAAACTGCCCAGGGCATAGGCTGTCTTACAGGCTGCTTTATTTATTTCCACACAAAATGAGATGTTCTGTTGCAGCAGCGAGTGACAACACAAGACATTAAAAGTAGCTTTGAAACTACAGCTGAATGATATTGGAAAATTCACATTGTGACATTTTAAATCTTTGCAACAAATATTACAATATTTACAGAACAAATAAAAGGAGCTGAAACAAACTTATTTCCCAAGAAAGTCTCTGTCTTTCCTGGAAAAGGCAAGTCAGTAGTTCACACTCATGCCAAAAAGTGTCTACTGGTACAAGTCACAATTATTTACAATTTCATTAAGAATGAATTTCACAGAAACATTTGCCATTACAACCGAAATGTACATACAAAATTAATAGCAGCAGCATAAACCAATTCTCTTATATCTGGTGCTGTACCGACAGACACAAAGAAGTGGCAACAAATCGTCCGTTTTTGCTCAATATCATTTCAATGGAAATACAAGATATTTCCGACAGCGAAGGACATTTAAATGTCTTCTGGTGATCAGCTCTCATCTGCCTCACTCATTTCTGTTACATTTCTCAAAAAAATCACACCATATTACTAGTGAGCAATAACAAAAATGACTATGATGTTGCTCGTGCAAAAACTTCAGTTCCAACTTAGAAACTGGATAAAGCACAAATAATTATACTGCAGCTAAATAAGATATAAAATGGCTCATCAACTATTCAATTTCAAGAGTTTATGATTTTTTTTTTTTCCACGATTTCATGCACATTCTTGGGAATTTGAAAATTAGACATTGCTGACTCATCCCTAATACACATAGTGGATTTGTACTAGATCTGGGCGGTACGACCAAAAATCTACATCACGGTATTTTTTATATTATATTGGTTTCAAGGTATACGGCGGTATTTTTTTTTAAAAAGTACGACTGAGCGTTTACCACATTTTTGTTTTACATTTTTTGCGTTGTTCCCACCGTTAGCTGTACTATTTTATTGTTAGCCATTGCGTCAATACGCTAGCTTAATGATAACATTCGGCTAATGTGTTTGTTGGCTAACTGCTTATAGATAAACAGCTAATATTAAGGTGTGCGCCGGTCAAATTAACATTTTTGATAAGTGTTTAATGGTTCAGTGTTGCTGGAACGCGAGCTTTACTGACCGCGTGAAAGTCCTCAAAGACCGGGATGTCGGTGTTTAAGACGTTTCACCAGGTATGATGTGCTACTTGACTTTGTTGCACTGTTAGCATAGAGGCTTATCGACATCATTGGCCTTTCCATGCTCGCCTGCGAAATACTTCCGAACGGCACTTTTGTGGCGCAGCAGTGAAAAAAGTCGCCCCTTAAACGGCTTCCAGCTGCACCACTTTCCGAACGTTGCGAGGGCTATTACAACCGATTGAATTAAAAAAGAAACTGCCCCAAAAATAGGTTAAGTTAAAAATGTTACGTCACAAAAGATGAGCAAAATTTTATCAGGTTAGTGATTGTCGGATGACTTCCATCCATCCATTTTCCAACTCGCTTATCTGGATGTCACGGATGCTATGGGCACGAGGCAGGGAACAACTCTGGATGGGGGGCAGCCCATCGCAGGGCACACTCACACATGCACACCTACGGGCAATTTAGTAACTCCAATTATCCTCAGCATGTCTTTGGACTAAGGGGGTAGTAACCCCACGACGTCATGGGGAGGACATGCAAACTCCACACACACGTAACCCAAGCGGAGACTCTAACCACCACACCAGCATGCCGCCCCTTGACGGATTACTTGATTAGAGGAAAAAAATACAAAGTAGGAAACTTAAGTACATGCTAGACTGATTTAAATCGCAGTTTTAGTCAAATTTCTGGTGTTGAGCGTAAAAGAAAAGCTTTAACATTCAAAGACGAGCTTGATCTTACAAAGTACTTTGTGGTTTGACTGGGTTTCGGTTAATCTGCCCCAGCTCACCTTTATCCATAAGACATGCCCTTGCGTGATTCTACATGACGCAAAAAAACGCATCTATCACATCACAGCAGAAAAGCCTGCAATCCTGATGAAAAATACAATATAACCATCTTTGCGTGTTATGGGTGTCAAGACCTGTACCCTGACGTACAGAGCCGAATTCTTAAACTCGCTACTGGACACTGGAAACTGCTTTTCAGAAAAGATCCCATCATGGAAACATCCTGCTGCGGCTTTTCCCTAGAAAGTCAGGCTATCGCCGCTTCTGCTTAATTTAGCCCATAGCGCACAGTGATGAGCTATATCACCAGCACACTTCACTGCAGAACCTGTGGAGCGCACGTTCATGCTAAGCATGGTTCAATTTGCTGCCGCACTGACTTCAACACCAAATGGACTTTAAAGATATATTTAGTATAGAGAAATCCATTTCAAACTATATTATTCATTAGACAGTGCTTTCTGATTACACAAATACACACCAGTTAGCTGCACGGCTAGTCCTGCAACGTTCACATAGTCAGTCGCGTGATCTGTTTTGTAGGGGTTGTGCAACCAGCCTGCTGTGTTGGAAGCTTTCACTCGACAGTTAAGGTGCAGCTGCATTACATCAGGCGTGCACTGGCTGCACGGCACATGAAAGTGCGATTAAAATTTGTGTGCGTCTTGCGCTAGTGCGCTGGAAACCTACGCCTCCACGTCCCAGTGAAGGTCCATTACAGCAGATCATCCGTCTGAAGAACATTCACTCGTACACAACACGCCCCGCGTGTTCCGTTAACACCCACCGCCGTGCACTGCCCAGGCACCCTCCAACTCACCGCCGTGCACTGCCCAGGCACCCTCCAACTCACCGCCGTGCACTGCCGGAGAAGGCAAGACTGCTTCATGCGGCCAGGTCCCCCGAACTTCTTCATATCCTTGCAGAAATGGCACTCCCCACACTCAGTCCGCATGCAGGCCTGGCAGCGCCTGCAGCGGGTCCGCCGTCGCCGGGCCCCCCCCAGAGCCTTACTGCCTGACATCCCCTCTGCAGTCAACTGAGGAGGAGGAGAGGGGACAGGGAGACAAGGGCAGGGGAAGACTGTTAGCGGCACGGCATCTGTCGCGCACAGCGAAAAGCACAGTGCCTGTGCAGAACTGCTCTGCTGCTGTGAGCACACACACAGGGGCAGGAGAGCAGTACACAGATCACCACAATCACCACAAGATTCCCAAAAACATACCTGCTGCTGGCACACATCCACCCTGGAGCGTATTCCACCCGATTTACAGCAAGTTTAAGCAATATTCGTAATTCGTCAGGAGCGCGTGTCACATCATGCATGGAGATCGCTCATGATGCCCCACAATGCACTGCAAAATGCGGTGTGCGAGTGCCGTATGCCGTCGAATCGAGCTGGCAGAGAGAAAATCTGCTCAAGGACAAGTTTGTTGAGCTAAACCTATGAATTAAAACAAACAAAAATCTGGATTTATGCTGGATCAAGAGAGCTCTAAGAGGGCTAACCCAGAGAATATGCTACTGTGCAGTGTCAGCTGTGGGTCAGTACAAGAACCCAGCAGATATTTCCCTAAGCCAGCCAGGGGTGAGTTTCCCCGAAGGCTTTTTAACGCTACGTCGTTCATAAGTTCTATGCGAAAAGATATATCTTATGAACGGCGTAGCATTAAGAAGGCTTTAGGAAACTCACCCCAGGTCACGTAAAGCCAATTAAAAACCAAATTTCTTTTCCAAACAAAAAAAATAAAACTTTATACAGATGCAGCTTGATGCTATTATGCCTTCAAGCAATCTGGCAAGCGGTACTGGGAAATTATTGTGTGGAGCCATTATTATTATTAAAGTATGTAAACATTTAAATGAACTTTCAATTTAGATACCAAAACCGATCTGAGGTACAACTGTATTCTTCACAATTATGATCACTTCCTACCCACATATTTTCAGAAAATTCAATAAGTTTCAAAACAAGCCTTTGGGCATCTGGAAGATTGTACTTGATGCCAATCTGCAGGGTCGTGTGTCTCTCTCTCAAACACACACACACACAGCGGCCTCACTCTGATGCAGGGCTGAGCCCAGTCGACCTAACAGCCAGCCAAAACACAGACAAGTTACCAGCAGGTAAAACAAAACCAGGACTAAACAGTCAACCAAAGCAAGCACTGTATATGAGTATAAGAGCAGGTGCAGTGATTGATTCAGTTCAAATCTTAGAAACATATACACTGTACACACAACACACATTACACGGTCTCAGTTTCAGGCATGCAAGTTTTCAAACATGCGTCTAATCAAATATCGAAAAACGATAGAGAATTATACCCATTACGCTTTCAATAAATAAAAACAACACGCAAAATGATTAGTAAGTAATAGGTATGAGTATCACTAGGATTTTATTGATACCGATACTAGTTACCGATGCCGATACTTAATCGGTACTCATCAATAGTACTCTCCATAATGTGGTGGAAACGATAAAAAAAGATATGACACGATGTGGAGAGATTTAATGGTTATTTTTTTTGCAAAGAGATGTTAGTTTCCCGTATTCCTAGTGCCGCTTCACTAGTCCAAGAGAGAAGACTGAATGTCGGACTGCATTTTATCACTGAAATTTTCTCGGCGTATTTGTGAAGCGAAAACAAAAGGACTGAATATAACTTCTTGAATTATGAAGATGGCATTAAAACACATTGAGTGTTTCCAACTGAATTTGTCATTATTTTCAGGTGAAAGTAAATGAGCTGAACACAGATGACTGAATTATAAAGATGATTTCTGCATTGATTATTTTCCCAATGCAATTACGACTGAAATATTTCCACAGAAAAATTCAATGTTTAATGTGATGTGTTTTGATTCGATTAGTGTAATATAACGTGCTTTCTTGCATCGACGACATTTCTCATTTATTTACTTCCATAAGCATTACATTTACTAGAGTGAGCCTACTTTTGATGGCTTTAGCCGATCTGTCATGACGACTGGAAAGGACAGTATATAACCAGGCATATAAATATACAACTACTTATATAAATATACATATATATAAAATATGATCACGAGACGCCTGCAGTGTCATCATCATCATTCGGGGACAGTTTATAATTTTAAATTGGTGCCATTTTAGGGCACTTTTCCACTGCAACAGGCACGGTACTTCCCCGACTTCCACTGACCGGTCGCGTACCAGAACCAAAATGTGCCAAACTGGGGTGCTTTTTTGGTACGCCGGTACTTTGGGTCAATTGCTTATGCAGATAGCCTGCTTCTGAAAGACCATACAACTGCCATCTGCGAACTAAGAATAAAAGGATAAAGTAAAAAAAAAAAAACACATAAAAGTAATAATAATGGATGCATGGACAGATGAAAAACCCAAATATTATTGTGATCTAGTTGGAAGAACGGATCCGACAAGATCAGGATTGTAGGGACAAAAGAATTTTTGTATAATATACTTCCGCATCACGGTATTATTTTGTAATAATATTTATTGGGCTATTTATAAAGCATGAAGGAGTTCAACATCCATTTCTCACAAAGCCGTCCAGGAGTGATTTAAACAGCAAGCATGAAAACGATTATGATTGTCTCGGAGAGCACTTATGCAAAAGCAGTGGCGGTAAAACTTTAAACTTTATATTAGATCATCCATAAACAATGTTTCCACCAGGGCAGGGTTATTCAAATCGCGGTCCTCGGGGTCCGAGCGCTGCTGGTCTTCCAGCCTTCCTTTACCTGTCAGTCAGGTGTGAAGCCTCTGACCAATCAGAATCAGTAATTATTAAACTAACTACC
>JAODKE010000044.1:16160227-16170441 GCA_026779605.1 Mormyrus hasselquistii
ACAGTGTGTGAGTGTGCCCTGCGATGGGCTGGCCCCCTGTCCAGGGTTGTTCCCTGCCTCGTGCCCATTGCTTCCGGTATAAGTTCCGGACCCCCCGCGACCCAATAGGATAAAGCAGGTTGGAGAATGAATGAATGAATTAATTAATTAATTTTTGATTTGATTGGGAAAAACCTCAGCATGCACATGCAGAAAAATGCATTTTTTGGTGATTGATGAGTGTTTATGAGCTCTGGCACCTCAAAGTTTGTAAATTATGCACGGGCTGTACAATCTGAACCATAGACATAAATGCTGTGAGGCAGAAACCTCGTAGACAAGAGATCCAGACGAAATGAGGGATGGCAAACATAATACAAGGTAGATGCCAGGGTCAGTAAGCCAAAAGTCCCTGGGGGTGCAGGGAAAGTCAGCCATGAATGCAAACCTGAGAAAGGTCTGGTCTAGGATGCTGTCTGCTGAAGAGGTGCAACGGTTATGGTCCAACTGGTGAGGAAATGCATCCGCCATGGTGAGTTACTGTAAACCTGAATTGGGCACTTCAATGATATAACACAGTCCTGATATCAATATCCGTAGTGTCTACCTCTATTACAAAGGGTAAGACAGGCTTAGGCTGTCGGAGAATGGAAGCCTGGACCAACTGCTGCTTTGGTCTTAGGAAGGCTGCCTGTTCTTGGTTAGTCCACAAGATCAGCCGGTGCGTGGTGTGGGTCAGGGCAATGAGGGGAGCTGCAACAGTACTGAAGTTCTGGATGAACCTCCTATAGAAATTGCCAAACCCCTGAAACTATTGCTGGCCCTTCTTCGTCTTGAGTTCCAGTCAGTCAGTCACCGCCGCTGTCCTCTCCGACTCCATCTGAACAGGACCTGGGGAGAGGATATGAATTTGAAAAGCAAAACATTTTTTAGCCTTGACAATCAAGTAGTCATCCCAGAGCTTCTGTGGCACCTGGTGAACATACATAATGTGCTCTGCGGGGATTTTTGCGTAAATAATTAGAATGTCCTCCATTGTGGAGGCGGCTGTACGGAGCTGTGGTTGCAGGGTGGTCGGTGCCAGTCATGGCGGTAACCCCCGTACCCGATGGTGGACACCAGAGGTGAGGGGGGCTGTCAAGCTTAAGAAGGAGGCTTACCGGGAATTATTAGTCTGGGGGGCAGCTGACAGGTACTGACAGGCCAGGCGGAACGCAGCTTGGGCAGTTGTGGAAGCAAAAACCCAGGCATGGGAGGAGTTTAGTGAGGCTATGGAAAGTGACTTTCAGTTGGCCTCACTAAGGTTCTGGCAAACCGTCTGGAATATCAGGAAGGGGGAGTGGCTTCTGGTTCCTATTGCTTACAGTGGGGAGGGGGTGCTGTTGACCTCACCTGAGCGCATCACCCAGAGATGGAAGGAATATTTTGAGGACGTCTTCAACCCTGCCACAGATACATCTACACACACTGCCTTCGAGACATCTGAGGGCATGGGGCCCGAGGGGGCTGGGGCGGACTTGCCCATTACTGAGGTGAAGGTTGCCAGGGAGGTTAAAGAGCTCCTTGGCAGCCGGAACCCAGGGGTGGATGAATTTCGTCCAGAGTACCTGAAGGCTCTGGATGTTGTGAGGCTGTCATAGCTAACACACCTTTTCAACAGTGCATGGAGGTCAGGAACAGTACTGCTGGATTGGGGTGGCCTCCTTATTTAAAAAAGGGGAACAGAGAGTGTGTTCCAACTACGGGGGATCACACTTCTCAGCCTTCCTGGGAAAGTGTATTCCGGGGTACTGGATTGGAGGGTGAGATCGGTAGTCGAATCTCCGATTCAGGAGGAACAGTTTTGTACCCTTGCGAGGGTACTGAAGGAAGCCTGGGAGTTTGCTCATCCAGTCTACATGTGTTTTGTGGACTTGGAGAAAGCTTCCCTGAGGTGCTTTGTGGGAGGTGCTTCAGGAGTATGGGGTTCGGGGTCGGTACTGCAGGTGATTCGGTACCTACTGTATATGAACGGAGCAGAAGTGTTCCCAGTGCGTGTTGGGCTCCGCCAGGGCTGCCCTTTGTCACCGGTCCTGTTTATAATATTTATGGACAGGATTTCTAGGTGCAGCCAGGGTGTGTTTAGTGGCATCAGGATTGTGTCCCTGCTTCTAGCGCATCACGTGGTCCTGTTGGCTTCATCTGCTGGGAGCCTCCAGGGTGCTCTGAGGTGGGTTGCGGCCGTGTGTGAAGCAGCGAGGATGTCAGAGACTATGGTTCTCAGCCGGAAACAGGTAGATTGCTCTCTTCAGGTCAGGGAGGAGGTACTGCCTCAAGTGGAGGAGTTTAAGTATCTCGGGGTCTCGTTCATGAGTGAGGGTAGAAGGGATCGAGAGCTGGACAAACGGATCAGAGCGACGTCTGCAGTTTTGCAGGTGCTTAACTAAAAAAGAACCAAAAAAGAACTAAACCTAAAAGCAAAGCTCTCAGTCTATTAGTCCATCTTTGTTTCTACCCATCTAGTCCTGAGCTGCGGGTAGTGACCAAAGGAATGAGACTGTGGATACAGGCAACCGAAATGAGGTTTTTCCGCAGGGTGTCTGGGCTCTCTCTTAGAGATAGGGTGAGAAGTTTGGGTATCCAGGGGAGTCTCAGAGTAGACTCGCTGCTTCTCTATGTTGAACGGAGCCAGTTGAGGTGGTTTGGACACCTGGCGCGGATCCCTCCTGGGCGGCTACTTGGAGAGGTTTTCCATGCATGTCCTACTGGGAGGAGACCATGGAGCAGACCCAGGACGTGCTTCAGGGATTATATATTTTGGCTGGCTTGGAAATGCATCTGCATCCCCCCCAAAAGAGCTGGTAGAGGTGGCTGAGGAGAAGGAGGTGTGGGAATCTCTCCTGGAGTTGCTACACCCGCATCCCGAACCCCAGACAAGCAGATGGTAATGGATGGATAAGTAGAATGTCAATGTACATGATAAGTGATTAATGAATCAAGGTATTGGAATATCATATTCATAAAGCAGTAGAATCTGCAGAGGAGTTACAAAGCCTGAAAAGCATAACCTGATATTTGTTGTGATGAATGTGGTCTTCCAGCCATGTCCCTCCTGTATGCAGATGACATTGTACGCAGTTCGCTGGTCTAACTTGAGGAAATTCCAGACTGACCGAACCTGCTCCAGTGCGGCATTAATGCAGGAATGCAGCCCCCCATCGTTCTACTCAACAAAGAAGATGCCAGAAGCAACTGGGGAGGGGGATTGTTGGATAAATCCTGATTGCTGGGCGTCCTTGGCATACTGCTCCATAGCCTGTGATCCTGGGAGGTGAGAGGGTAACTGTAACTGTAATAAGGGTATATCATCTAAAAAGGCGGCTTTGCTTCAGTGGATTGAAGCGGGACCCATTCACGTGGAATGGGTGAGTTTTGAGACTTGACAGGGTAAATTTTGTATGCAAAATATGTGGATGTCTCCTGCCATGTAAGGCTAATAAAGTATCCTGCAACCTTTACTGTATATATTGTTCGCTCAGCACCAAGATGACCACTGAACACATTACCATGTACACATTGGAGTGCCTTTGGAGTAAGTGTAGATGGAAGCAGAACCTGGTATGCAGTTTTGTTCTGGGGTACAGAAAGTATTTGCCTACAAAGAATTCCAAACAATGGGCCTCATTCATCAATATCTTCTTAAGAATTCTCTTAAATTTGTTTCTACGAAATTTAAGAACAACTTACATCGGACTCATGACGTGTGCTTAAGTAGCAGAAGTCTTTGTAACTGAAAGCGTGTGCCAGTTTGTCCTAATTAGCATAGGGAAACACCCTGCAATTCCCCATAAAAGGGCATGAGACTGTAGGGCAGAATGGCAAAGACACACGCAGGCTGTGAGCCGCTTGGCACTAAGAGGAAAAAATACTTCATTAATGCTGAAGTAGAAGTATTAATATAGTAAAATTCTGTTATAGTGAACTTGCTTATAATAGAATATCGTCTATAACAGACAAGGTCCGCTGGGCCGTGCACCTTTAAGAACATGCAGAAAAAGCATTGGATATAGTGGACTCACATATAACGGAATTTCGCTTATAACAGACAAACAATTTGGTCCCCAGGGTAGCTTTTGGTTATAGTTTTGTTCGGCTATAATGGATATGCAGGCTTCACCAAGAAGCCGCATAGCATGTTGGTGATATCCAGTGCAAATACGTAGTCGGGATTATAAATAATAATCTATACCACAAGTGTGTTTGCTGGGGTGTGACATGGTGTCCTGTAGTTGCATTCTGGGCATACAGCAACTCTGGACATAACGGACTTCAGATATAATGGATTGTTTTGCCAGGTCCCTTGAAATCCGTTATAAGTGGATTTTACTGTACAGGAATTAAATGCAGATAGACACATGTTATTTAGTAGCGTAACCAGTGGATATAAAGCCCCCAAGAAAGCTGACACATGGAAAGATATCACCTTCTCTGTGAACGCTGTGTGCCAAATAAATCTGAATGATCTTCAAACATGCATTCCCTTCTCAGAGCACGATTGGCAAGCTCTTCAAGAGGTAACAGAAATGCCAATTTGATAGTAGGGGGAATCCACAGAAACAGACCTATTTATAATCCGCATGATCACCATTAATACCATGAAAATATTTTTTTTAATTCACTTTTATAAATTATTCAAATACTATCATTTTTTGAATGGTCTTGTGTGTGATGGGATTAGGGGCGATGCCTTCCCGCTGATGACATGGCCCAGGTAGTACATCCGCTGGAGAAGGAAGCACTTCCAGGAGTTCAACTGTATCCCTGCCTGCCGGATTGCAGCGAACACAGTCTGTAAATTCTGAATTGCTCTAGCGAAGTCAGTGGCGTGGACCAGGAGATCATCGAGGTAGATTACACACTTAGTTTGGGGGATGTGTGATAGGAGGTAAGCTCCGTGAGCTTCTCGAACGTGGTCGAGGCAATACACAGACCGAACGGCATCAACCAGAAGTGCCATAACCCATACCCGATGGAAAAAGCGGTCTTGGGGTGAGCTTCCGGAGCCAGTTTGACCTGACTGCTGGAGCTGCCCACGAGCTGTCAGATAGCTCGATGGCTCCTGCCACTGCCATCTCTCTGATCCTCTGCTCCCCCTCCTGCCACTTCGCTAGGGGCAATCGGTGTGGACAAATGGGCGGGGCATCCCCCGTTTTGATGTGGTGCTACGCCAGGGAAGTAGGTTAGCAATCCTTGTCCCTGGCAGCGAAGATGTCATGGAAGTCCAGTAGAGCCTGGAGCTCATTCCGCTGTTCCGCCGTCAGGTCCCAGCTGCTACGCTGCCACACATCCTGTACAGCTTGCACACAGACCTCCGCATCCTAGTAACCGCTGCCACACCAGTGTATAATTTTTTATTTGGTGAGGGGATGTTGTCCCATTACAGTGTATTAATATTAGTCACTTCGGGTGTAAGTCCACTGTAACTAATTGATTAGGACTCCAGAAGCAGTTTAGCAAGAACTTTATTATTCGACCCTATAGGCAAGTCAAAACACCATGACTTACTCCAAATCCACCACAAATTTAAAATATATCTTCTTCGGTTTTTTCTACTATGCCCCATGCTCCAAGCAGCAAGTTTTTTCTGTAATCCTTGGGGGGAGTGGTGGATTAATGGTTATGGAAGTACACTTGTAATTGAAATATTGCTGGCTTGAATCCCCAACCACCAAGGTACCCTAGTACGGTAATTGCTCTACACTCTATTGAAGATGTACCAAGGTACTTTAATATTGCTGTGCCATTATGTTGATCTCAGAGGACAAGTGGTGTTATTTACAAAAAAATAAATAAAAAGTGGTACCCTGAACTGCATCACCACCCAGCTGGCAGGTCTTCCACCTGACAGTCCCTGAGTATTTTGGGAACAGACAATGGCAACTGATAGTACTTTGGGTTGCTGACTGGTCAGACATATAAAGGAAGACTTGAGAATGGAGGATTCATGAATGCAAGAGTCACAAATCCAGTGAGGGAAACCAAGAATCCACCTAGGGGATGAGTTCCATACAAGACATTAGTCTCTGGCCAACTTGAGAGTAGGAGACATAGTTCTACTAGTTAAAACAAGAAGGCAAGTGAACAGACCAGGAGATGGGACTGTGATGAACTAGGGACTAGGAAATTAATGAAAAATCTGATCAAGAGACTAGGATCACGTAGGATCACATGAATTCAGAAGGGTGGCTAGCCCTATTTTGTCCAGGAATAATCGAAAACACCAAGCAGTAATCAAAGCTAGCATCTCATGAACCCAAGCCTGTGATCACAAGGACCTCTAGAGTCTCTAGAGTGAGTGAAATGTTATCTACTCTGGTGATATGGTCAGAAATGTATCACATTATGGACAGTCATCACATTTTTTATGTTCAGAACAATAACAGTAACATTGATATTAATCCCTGGGGGGAAATTCTCTTTTCACCTACCCCATCCTGCTCTCCATGAGACACACACAGATACATATTGTTGCAACCATGCCTGGAACTTCCTCTTTGTGTGGTACCTGTGTCTCTTGCAGATGGTGCTGGGTCAGTAGTCCTGAATTACGTTAACTACTTCCTAGCTTCGAATCTGCTTCGAAAAAGCAGCTTTAACTTCTGGCTGAGGGGGAACTGCAATATCTCCATGTTTCCAGCACCCTTTTGGATCTTACTTGGATCTTTTATGTTTGTTACTGCCCTTCTCAGCATTGTCTTGCTTGCTTTATACTATTTGTTTACAAATCTAGCATTTATTTGGCCTTAATATCCGTGGTTAAACTAGTCATCTTTAATAAATCTTATTTGATTACTGCAATCTCCCCTTCCATGTTACAGTGTCCTGAGCCAGGGATTTGTAACAATATACAGGTAAGCGCTTAGGGGTCACAATGCAGGGTCAGTCAGCTTATTAGTAATCTATTGTTCAAAAGATTCTCTTTTTTTGCATGATATGTTGCAGGGACATAGTCAATGGATGGGCCTGGTGGGCCTCGGTCTGTCCAAAAGATGCATAGGTGTTAGGATGTTAAGTAAATATGAGAAGTTTTAACTTGTGATTAATCATGATTATTCCCAACCTACTATTTGATTAACACATTTCTAATCGATGTTGGGATGTGGGCACTTTCTTATGTCCAGCTAGTTGTTCGCTTGCTTTTTTGGATTTTTTTCCCTCTGTAGTCCTTTTGATTAGTAGCAGTAGCTATTAAACAGAATTCTAATAAACATTACTTTAAAAAAACCTCACATTGGACAAGGATCAAGAGTATAGTGATCTGGTACAGGCAGCAGATGCTAATGCTAATCCGTGAGCTGTTGACCAGTCCAGCCTGATAACTGGCTCTGCTCTTGCCAATCAACCAGCACTCAGCCATCACTTAACACCAACCTATCAGCTGCAGGTCCTCTGCAGGAGTGCGACCTATCATCTCAGCTTAGGTTGATCTACTTCTGGAAGTGATGGCAGCATTGAGAGTGTGATAATGTTGTGACTGTCATCAGAACTGTCGACCTCGTCTTAAAACATCCTCTAGCAGTGTGACTTCCAGCATAAAACGGTACTTCTCAAGCTAATTGTATGATGCATGTAAGAGGATTGAGTAAAGAAAAACTAGGGATGCAATATTTTGCAAGCCATGCAGGCATTTTTCTTGCAACCACATCGGATTTTGTGATTGGAAACATCTCTGTCAAGTGTGGCTCCATTATGCTAACAGTGTTAGGGTCGGCCCTCGTCAATCCCTGTCCTTTGTGTCTCCTCCCTGTTTGGCCAGGAGGTATTACACACCATTCTGTCCTCCACCCTTCAGACTCTACAGTATGTGCTTTCCCTACTCCCTGGACCACCACATAGCTCAGAGGGCTGGGAGTGTGGCTCAGAGATTGAGAACCTGATAGTGATGGTGCAAAGTTGGCTAAGAACAAACCTCATCTGTTCTGTTTGGTTTTTGGCTTTCCCTTGTGTTTGTTATTGATTTGTGTTTTTTATGTTTCTGTATTTCAGTCGGTTCCTTGTCATTTTGCTCCTTGTTCCCTGTTTGTTACACTTAACCCTATGTTCATTTTCCCTAGTCTCTAGTGCTGTTGTAATATGACACACATGATCCTGGTTTGCCCAGAGTCCTCACGATTGTTAACCTGTCCTGTTAGCATTGTATTTAAGTGCCTGTTCTGGTTCTGTTCTTTGATGGTTCGTGGTAGTTGTATGTTGGTGTTCGGCATGTTCGTATTACTGTGTGTTGCTGCATTGCTTGGTTTTTTCCAGTTCCTGCTCCTTTTGTTCCCTGCTTTCCCTAGCATATTGATTATGGTTCCTTGTTAGTTATTTCGCCCTTTAGTTCTAACCCCTTGTGGTCCCTTTTTTGTGTCTTATCCCTTGTTTCTGTTAATTATTAAATCCCTTGTCTTGGAGTTGCAAGTGGATCATCACCTTTTTCCCGCCTACACTATGCCTCACCAGGACAAGCAGTAAAATGCACACTGTGGCACTTGCCAAGCTAGATGCATTCAGAGAAAGCCACTTGCCAGACTGTTTTACACAGCATATATTTTGCTGTCTTCTATTCTGACCAACAGATTCTGTGTTTACTTAAAATGGACAGTTTAAAAATAGAGCAAGCTCAGTGCTTGAGTACTTTGTTTGGAGTAAAAGTGGAAACTGTAGATACTTCCATGTGCAGAATTAAGCAAATTATTGTAGCCCTGAAGCATACTACAAAAACGTAAATAGTCTTGCTGTTAATGCTGTTGTGTTCTCACTTGTGTGTGACCTTGCCTGTATCTTGTGTGGACCCTCTCTGAGTCTCACGTGTCTTTAGCTATTGCATAAATGATCCACGGTGAGTATGCCTTACTGCCCAGCATCAGACCTCCCTGTGTTTTTGTGTTACGTGCGATTTGGTGGTTTAGTGCCTGTGTTAGTCCTTTTAAGGGCTTAAAAAAGGGTATTTCTCCTTTAAGCAAGTCTTCTCGTCTTTCAATGCCGCCAAAATGCTTCGGTCGGCCAGACATCATTTTGGTGTCAGAGCTGGTTCTCCTGGACATCACTCTGACAGCCCATTCCAGCCTGGAAGAACTGTGGACAGCTATGGAGCTGCAGAGTGGAAGAAGATGCAGCGGTCGTTTTGTATTGAGACGGGAGGCTCATTTGCCGGTGCTGTGGGGAGAGGGGACATCCAGGCACGGTTTTACCCCGGCGAGGGGCAAGCGGGGGGTGACATGGTGAAGGATGTGCCACCCCATCCTTCTGAAAAGCCCCGGACTCATGCTGTGTGCCCTCAAGTTGCCCGTGCCAGTCTGCCAGAGCCCCATCCAAGATGTCGGCGATGAGTGAGGGAAAGAGCTTCTGGGGATCCCAACCACTTACTGGGCAATGAGGGCTCTCAGCTTGCCAGCAGCGAGAAATCACGGTGCGAGCCCAGCTATAAGCATGACCAACAGAGGCAGCAAACAAACCACAGGGAAGGATTTGCATACAGAGAGGCTTTTGCATTGTACCATTTTAAATAGCTATTACATACATTATTTACCTTTTCCACTGGAATATACATTTTCACGTCATGGTCAAATTAATGCATTCTGAGAAGGGTATTTCTGGTATATTAAATTTAGAGATCAATTGTCATTGCTGACACACCATAGCACACAGTGCACAACAACGAAATGTGTCCTCTGCATTTAACCCATGTGTGAGATAGCAGGGGGCAGCTAATTCAGCGCCCGGGGAGCAGCGCTTGGGGGCTGTACCTTGAGTACCTCAGTAGTGCCTTGCTGGTCAGGGATTCGAACCCGCAGTCTTTCGATTACAAGTGTGCTTCCCTGACCATTAAGCCACCTCTGCCCAAAAAAGGAAATCTTTCAATATGATGTAATAAACATTCTTTATTTATTGCTGGTATAATGAGACCATTGCATCTCGCTGTCCTTCATCTTCATTTTGAGTTCTACTTGGAGATCTTCCAATCATCTTCATTTTCATTTCATGCTCCAATTTCGTAGAAGTTTAGGCTATTCTAAGTCCACTCCTTGTTTTATAGGCAACCTCAGTTTGGTTAAATAAGACTAGCTCTGGTGGTTTTAAATTAATCCTAATTGCTTTAGTTCAATGCCTTGTCCACACGCACCTGATTATTTTTTAAAACGTACCTTTTTCTATACGTCTTGGGCTTTTGTCCACACATAAATGGCGTCTTAGGTCACTGAAAACGGAGCTTT
>JAODKE010000044.1:16174309-16186958 GCA_026779605.1 Mormyrus hasselquistii
GCCTAATTTAAACCCTGTCTGGGAAACTGCCTCATCGTGTTTTCACTTGTTGTATGTGCACTTGCTTGTGTCTTGTGTTAATCCTGTCCAATCCATGCATGTCTTTAGCCACTGCATAAATTACCCATCATGTGTGTGCCTTACCGTCCAGTGTCAGACCTCCTTGTGTTTTCCTGTTAGGTGTGGTTTGCTGATTTATGAGTGAGAACAAAAAAACAAAATAATATAGCTGCAGTTAGGGGTTACAAAGGCCGAAACATAACCTCCATTCGATAAAGCACACTAGTGGAATTGTTAAGAATGGTCTGAAGACTGATTTTACAAAGGTTCTGTGGACAGATGAGATTAGACAGACTTTTGATAGACCAGGGGGATGAACCTGTGGATGGATACCTTCTTCAAGCTTCAGCAAGGTGGGGGAGGAGTGATGGTGTGGTCTGCAATTACCAGTGATGAATTTGATTTGAACTTGCTGCTTGTAAAAATTAACCCCAAGATCTGCTTTTCTAGAAGACACCTCCTTCTAAAACTGATACAAGAAGCATTCAGCAGATTTCAAAAAGACCACCATATTCATGGAATTATTGAGTGCTTAAAGTTGTGAGGTGAAGATGCTCTCTTCAGTCTCCCTCCCACTCTAAGCATGCCATCTTGTAGGATGGGAGCAAGCTGATACAACTGGTGATTAGATGGGAGCTTTCCAGATTCTTGGCCAAGTATGTTCAGTTTCTCTTTGAAAGCATTTTGTTGAACAAGTCTAATGATTGCAGCAGCAGCTCTCTCCTTTTTTTCCACATTTAAAGGGTCTCTCTTCTTGATCCGCTTAGCTAGTCGTTGAATTTGAACAACAACATTTACTGCAGTGGTCCACCTTGAGAATCACGACAGCCTGGTCAAAAGGTCATCTTTTTTTCAGCCACTGTATTTAGCACTGCAATGATCTTCACCTCTGGATCTCCAATCAACAGCTCTGAAGTTCCTTTGTCTGTTGGTACATCTCTTTCCCATAGGACCTTGGGTCCTGTGAGCCAATCTGATACCTTGAGGCCCCTTGAATCATGGTCAGCCGGGTTCTCATCCGTCTCAACATAATACCGCTGTGCTGGATCAGTGGTTTCCCTGATCCTCTGAACTCGATTTGCTACAAAGACATGAAACCATCGAGCCTCATTATGGATGTAGCCTAAGACAACTGGAGAGTCAGTCCAAAAGTACTTTCTGTCAACCTTGAGCTCTAATTCTTCCCTTAAAATGTTGTTCACAGAAGCAGAGATTACAGCTGCAGTTAACTCGAGTCTCTGTATTGTGACTACCCTTGTGGGTGTGACTCTTGCTTTGCCCATGATTGGAAAGCAATGTACTTTATCCTCACTGATGAATTCAAAGTAAGAACACTGCCCATAACCGTGACTACTGGCATCTGAAAAATGATGCAGTTCAACTCTGGCCGTCATTCTCACAAACAGACTCCAACACTTCTCGATTATTAGAGATAAATTTGTGAAGACGCAGCTTTTCTTTAGCACAGAATGTTTGATCTTCTTTCCCCGGTTTAATTGCTTCACCTGCAGATTCCAAACTTACGAGGCCATCATCAACGTACAGCAGAATGTAACATTCTGGAGTGCATCGGTGAGAACTGTAACACATAAGTTAATGATACATGATACAGAGGTCTGGAAAGGCCACAGGCAGGCTTTTGGGGCAGATGATGTATACATGTGAGTCTAGTTAACTGACGTTTTTTTGCCACAAGAAGGTTTACTGTAGTGGAAGAAGTACAATTTATGTGCACTTTTTGGGTTTTGAGCCCCTGAGGTCTGCTTCGTTAGCACAATGGCCTGTGTTTAAGCTACAGGTGTGGATGTTGTGCTAAATTGTGCTATAGTTTAACATGATCATGAAATACTAACTCAAGCTCACCAAATCTCCAAAATGTGCACACTGTATACTTTTATTGTGCTTTCCGTTTGTTATTTCAATCTCTAAAATTGTTCACTTCCTGAGTTTCATTGCGTCATGTTAGCCACAAACTGACAAATTAAGCATTTTACTGTCCCCTTGTTTTTATAAATGCAAAATTTGCTACCAGCATTACATTACTAACCCAGGGAAAGGTTGCTGTCACCATTATCAGTGTCTCCCCATTGCTGGGGCCAGGAACACCAAACAGTGATGTGCTTGGCACGGGGCCATACTGTACAAGCTGTTGGACACGGTGCATCTGTCAAGTGTATCCTGTGCAGCGCTAGATGCTTAATTAAATTTCACCTGTTCCCCCCTTTACAAGTAATTGTTTGTAAACATTTGTCGCATGTACTGGGTGCCTGTTTCTGAAAGCTGGGATACCTTAAATCCAACAAGTTATCTGCCTGGTTTGCTGTCTTACTGCAGCTGTCGGCATACAGTATCTCAGTTATGACAAAAAATGGGGTCATTTACAGTTTCCTTTGCTGTCAAAATCTTCACCCTCATTGTCTCCTTTGATTTCCGACTCCTGGCGACCCAAGAATTAACTCAGCCTTGTTGGTTGAAAACAGGACGCATTTCATTTTTCATTTTTCAATTTTCACTCTCGGCTGCCCTCTGTCTTTGCAGTTCCAAGTTTGTTGCCCTCTATCGTCGCGGTTACAACTTTGAGGTGTTTTTAAATCTGATCAAGTATACATTTATAATTCAATAATAATAAACTGATTGACCCTGTTCACAAGTACAAACTCATGCGGTCCTAAACAATGTACTTCAATTTAGGTGTGATTTGTCTCAAAATTTGAACAGGTCCAGATCACCATCATTAAAATGTGTCTGCAATGTTTGGAAAAGGTCAGCCAAATACTCTTTATCAGGCTAACAAGATCAAGTGTCCAAGCTTGCCTTCTCCTTGCTGTAACTATGTGGCGTTCAATTTTCATGTGATTTGTCTCGAAATTTGATCAGGTCCAAATCTTCAACCTTAGAATATATCTCCAGAGGTTCCCATACAGAGAGAGTGGTTAGTCATATATTTTTCGAGTTATAAATCCACAATCCGATCCAAACACACCTGTTGGTCCTGGTCCAGGCTGTTCCATTGCCCGGGTCTCATCCGGTCTCATGGCACGTTTCCTTGGTCCCTGGTCCCAGGTACCTTGTCTGGGGCTTGGCTGTAACCCCGTGCCTGTAGTACATATGTTGGGGGAAGTAAGTATGGCCATCCCATAATCACCCGATTGTCCTCAGTCCTAACGTGCTACTCTATCACACCTATCGCTAATTTGTAGTTAGTTATCACTGCCTGTATATACCTACCCTTACCTGGCGCCCCAGTTCTGCCGTTGTGGCTTTTTACCGTCGGTGCTCCGAGTTGATCTTCATTTCCCAATTGTTTGGCTTCTCCAATAAAGTTCCTTACAGTTTCTCTACGTACAAGGGCTGCAACTGGACTGCTCCCTCCTTCCCTTTCCTTCTGACATGACACTTTCCAATGAACTATTCCATATACAATAAATCAGGAGCATCTAATGGCCATTCAAAGGTGGGAGAGAAGCACACGTTGATTGTCCGTATGCCGTCTACATATTTTCTCTTACGTTTTTTTTTTTTTTGTCCAAATTGATTAACGAAAACCTTAAACCTCAGATTGCCACAATGATTTTGCTGTGTCCCACATAGGTATTCTGAAGGGCACGAGTATATTTACACTCAAAATTAATAGAATTAACGGATTGTGTTTTTGCACCCAGGTCCAAGTAGCATCTAGCCATCTGCTGGCCTGTTTACCCTTGGTCTCCTGAGTCCCACCCTCTAGCTCCACAGAAAGCATGAAAACTGTCCTATTTGCATGGTACTATGTCACTTCAGCAGCTGAAGGTGCCAAAATGGGATACAAATATAAAAGGTATCACTGGGTGCTGACACCTTTGTGTAAATGGCATCTGCCTAGAAAATGCTTATCTACCTGCAATTCCCACTAATGGAACTAAATGAAAATAAAAGGGAATCAGCATTACTGCTGGCTAAGATTTTAATTAGGAAAAATATAAGTGCTTTGCGTGCAAAAATGTCTCACACTGTTTTTAAACGTTTTGTCAACTAACCATTCTCTTTGTGATGTGTTTGGTCAGCAGTTTGCCAAACGATAGCTTGCAATTCTCCTCACGTTCTGAGAAACAAAGTTTAATGATTTTGTTTGTATAGTGTTCAGTATTTACACCAAAATATGTCCAGTAAATAATATTTTAACATAACATTGTATCAACTTACAGGTCTAAATTATTAGCTCTATCTAACTTTTTAAATAGACAGATCATTATTATACAATAGATTTAAGTTTAGCAAATGTAGGATGTAATAACTCAGTCCTGTGAATAAGAATAAGACGCCTTTAATGTCTTCCTAAAACAGGACAACATTATTTTTTGACAGAAAAATACCAACATGATATAAACACAAAGAGAATTACAGACATGATGATGAAGATTACTGGCCGACAGAAGCTGTGGGGAATGTTATTTTAAAACAATAAACTCAAGAATGTTCAACATCAATATCCTCATACGTTGGAAAAAGGAAATCCACTATACAAATCTATATAAACCTAGAATAAACCCACTATATGTGATTTTTAGGGATAATTTTATATCCCAGGATGAGTATCATAGTCCAGATATCACCTCCACTTTTGGATCAAACTGTTTATAATTTCTATATTGAATTTAAATGATTAATTATCAAAAATTACATTTTATATGCTGCCCACCAAAGGAAAATAATACAACCATGCTTAAGTATAGAATAAATGATTGGCTCATTTGAGTGAACATGACAAATCCTGCTTCCATCGGCCTCATATCAGCCATTGCTTTAACTAATTACTGCAATATCTCTTCGCTAAAATCCAAATTGCAGAACGATATTGGAAATTTAATGGGAGCTTATTGGAAATTTGATTGCACCCTTTTGAAAAATTATATACTTTCAAATCAGATTATTGCACTGTTTGACAATAGACCTGATTGAGAATTATCATCTGTTGCAAGCACACTGAAATTGTGCCTTTGGTCACTGGAAAAAGTGAATTTGTTATTTCTTTTTATAACTTTAGCAAAAGTAACGTTATAAATATATATTTCCTTTGTTAAAAGCAAAAGAGGTAGCGCTGTAGCATACAAAATTTAATGTGAACAAATTTGTTCTCACTGTTTCACAAGGTTAAAGTGGATTCATCTGTGTCTATATGCAGTATTCAGTGAACATGAGTATATTATGATATTATGATTTAGTTAATGAAGCCCAATCAGAGCCCAGCAATGTTAATAATATAAATAAAACAGTATATACAATACAATCACATGAAATGCAGAACCTGTCTTTTGGGGATTTGGAAAAGAAATTATGACAGTAGCTTCTGTCAGGGGAGCAAAAAGCCTGAAGTTTTTAACAAAGTTTATTTTAAGGTTTACAATTCTGTTGGTTGATCATTTCTAATTTAAAACTAAATGTAAAAGTGAACCAAACCCCTCCAGAACTGCTTTAAGGGTTGACTAGTTCTGCATTCAGAAAAACTTCTCTGCACAAGTGATCTTACTGCACCTGCATGCTTCCTGCTAGCATCAGGGAGCCTGCTAGCTTCCTGCCTGCTCATTATCCCCTAATCTCAGCTAACAAGGCGCTTTCACCCAGATCTGCCTCTTACTGGATGCTATTTGTCCTCTATAACCTCCAGACCAGGGGTCACCAACATGGTGCCCACGGGCACCAGGATGCCCCCAGGGCCTCATGAGTCGCTCGCGGACCTGTTCTAAAAATAGCACAACTCACCAGTGAGCATCCTCTATAATTTAATTTTATCCTGTTGCTATTTTTCTTTAATCACATTTGCATGTATATAGTATCAATCATCATTAATAATAATAATATATAACTGATGTAAACTGAGCAAATTTGTTATTTAAGAAGAGTGTATCACAGTGGTAGCCCTTGGTATGGCTCACTACCCGTGAAGTAGCTCTCAGTTTCAAAAATGTCGGTGACCCCTGGTATAGACACTATACTGTGTGAAAATCCCAGTATCGTGGCTGTTTCTGACTGCCTGCAACCAGCATGTCTGGTACTAACAATCATGCTTTGTTCAAAATATTTTAAGTTAGGCATCAAATCCATTCTAATACTTAATCAAACTCTAAGTGAACCTCCTTGCCTTGTCTGTGTACTGTATGTATTCAGCTGCAGCTCCATGGTTCGCTGTTTGGAGGTTCAGGCTGTTTGCATTTACAAGCATCTGGCTGCTAAGTATACAAGCATGAATACAAAGTAAGCTTCTTATAGATTAACTGTGACAATACATACCCTTGACTTGATTTGACTAGACAAAGAAAAGGAAAACCCAGCAATTGGTAATTTTAGAATGTCTTTGATGTTATTTATGGAAAATTCCCCCCAAAAAAATACTAAAAACATCTCATAATTTTAAATTAATTTTGAAATGTATTTATTGAATTTTAAATATTTAGTTTTCAAATTATCGATGGACACATTTTAGGAACACAGTCTACTAATCTTCCTAATATTTGGAAATAATAAAAGCAGACGCTTCTTATTGGACACTTAAATTTCCAATTAATGAGCAGATGACATGAGACTAACGGGCGATATGGACGGGGCATAAATATCAAAGCCCTATGAAATCATCAGCCATGCAGTGGTACTTATTCACACGCCAGTTTGCCGTCAAAGGAGGACAGTGTGATGGCAAAGGCCTGAAGAGCGCACAGCGGGAAGCTGTAATCCATGGAGAAGACATTGTCTGAAACACGGCCAAACTGCATGACGATGTAGTCCACTGTAACAAGCAGGGGAAGGATAGTGATTAAAGGCCGAATAGTGAAAATAGTGATAATCATCCGTAATAAAACAAAGGAAGCGGCCAACGGGAGTTTTACAGGTATCCTACATAAATAACATAGGATTCCTTACTTATACTGGTGCATAACTGTTACCAGATGCTGTCTCCGGCTGTCTTAGTTTCTTACCATTGTCAGGATGGATGATCTGAAAGTTCTTGACGGAAGCCTGAGTAACACGCCCGTGAAAGTTGAGCACATAGGACTGCGTCTGCTCGTTCCACACTGGCGACTTGTTTACCAGGCACACCAGGTTGTCCGTATTGCCATTCTCATAACGACAGGTCAGAGACTCAAGCTCCTGGGTGAGCAAGGAGATACAGCTGTGGTTAATAGATTCTGTACTTTTTTTACTATGGATATGTAGATATATTTCTGACAATACATGAAGTGCGATGTGTCAGTAGTTTTTGTATTTAGGATATTAAGGCCTGAACATGCTTCTAATGCACATGGACCGTGTCTTCGCACATCTACATGTATAATACCAGACCAAACAAAGATGCTGTGCCAGTTTTCTGGGGGAATGACTCAATTTTGCTTTTTTGAAATTGCCATACCGGAGCTTTTGAAATTACCAAATATTTCCCATTTCTGAAGATTTTTTTCTTTCAAACTGCATGACCTCAGGCCATTTTTCCAGTCAATTAAGTGATTTAAGACAAAAAAAATGCACTAAAATAGCAAACCACAATTTAGGTGAACCTTAAACATGGATGCATAATAAAACCAAAGGGTTGTGGGAGTTTGGGAGAATCATTCCGAAAGCGTGAGACTCCCGTGAAATGCAAGAGACTTGGCAGGTCTGTAATACGAACACAGAACTGCTATTACTATTTTGGACAAGCCTGTACAATTCACAAATCTACAGGATGCATGGAAGGAGGAAAGGCCACTATTGTCGAGGTATCAGAAAAGCTGCCTGCGATTTCATGCTATTTAGCATCGGGCACTTCGCAACAGGCTATAGCAGCAACTTACAGAAATGGAAAATCTACCAGAGGTTGCATTGATGTAGAGCTACTTGTGTTGCATTAAACCTAAGACACAATTTCATGACTTTTTTCCAGACAAGTCCAGGAAAGCGCTATGGCAAAAATGGCAATATAAAGAGGACTTCTGAATGGTTACATTTTTAGTAAAACAGTACTAGAATTTGTCTGAGATAATTATACAATTTATAAGTCTTATTATATAAGTTTACCAAATATTGAAACATGTCATCTCTGTTCGAAACAACTTTTTAAACAGCAGATAAACAGGTATCATGATAATAAATATCTGAAACAAAAATATACACTATATGGGTAAAAGTTTCAGGACACAATTCTTAATCATAGAATTCACCTTTGAAAAAAGTCTGTTCCCCATTTGATATTAACAAATACAAGTACTAGGCTGTCTTTAGGAGAAGTTTTACAATGGCTAAGCTAAAATGCTTTGACAGACATAAAATAAGTTTTGCACCACCTTAAAGATGATTTAAACATAATTGTCTTTGGCAACCTAAGACTTTTGCACAATACTGTATATTTTTCAATTAATATGTATTTTAGGAAGGAAGTACACATCAGCAAAAAATCCTGCTATAAAACATTACTAGCTTTGTGTATATCCAATATATTGAGACAAACAAGTATGATCTGAGGCCTAAGGCAACATAATTTTCAGAAAAATTGTCTTTATTATACTACAAAACAGTCCTGTCTAATAGCAGCAGGGGTTCACTGGTGACCTATTGCACCGGCGACAGTGAACAGACTCACATTTTTAGGGCTGATAATGACTCTCTCATCATTCGCCCTCATTCCAGGAATGATCACAGCCATCTTCCTCGGGCCCTTAAAGCCCAGCAAGTTTTTCTCCTAACAGCAACAGACAAAAAGAGAGCGAAGCTGTTGACATTATACCAGGAACTGTTTTGGTGAATAGGGGGCTCTGGGCACAAATGAACCCCCCCTCCCCTCCACACCAACAAGACATAAACACAAACCACTTATTCATACACGACTCCCTCTAAGCAAGAATGAAGAGGCAGGTTTTAATATTTCACATCTCTTCCAAAATAAATTATGCTTTGCACTATTGCCATTTTCATTATTCAACAAAACAAAGGAAGCATAACATATATACACATGTACACAAACACACACACGCACACACAAACATATATAGTGTGCGTCACACAATTAAGTCACACGGTGGTAAAGGACTTTTTACAAAACACCAGACACAGTGATCATTTGATAACGACAAAATCACATGAAAGTCTCAGGTCAAGCTAACCTCAATAAAATGGCTAAGGCTCTCTCTCAAAAAACTGACTCAAATTGGCCCAGTCTTGCAATTGAAGATACATTTGTTGCAAATCTGTCTCCAAGTGAATCAATATATGCTATAAGACATAAAAGGGGTGGGTGGCATAGCTCGATTTTTATGCAAAATGAGACAAGAGAACAACAGAGGATTGTGGAACTGGAGTCCAGTGTTGTAGCACACAAACTTCTTTATGTGGATGAAGCTGGTTTCAGTCTGGTCGAGACCAGGAACCACGGGAGGAAAGTTAGAGGCCATAGACCAATAATACAGATACCGGGGCAAAGAGATTCAAACATTATTCTTTATGCTGTCATGTCAGACAGTGGTCCTGTACCATACATCCCAGCAGTCGGTTCAAATAATTCTGTTAAACATTCCATGATGAGCTTTTCAGACTTATGCTGGTTACTGAGGGAAGATAGAATACTGGGCTGAATGGCATACATTGTGTAGTCATACAGGACAATGTTCCATTCCATCACTCATTTGCAGTGATGGAGTAGTTTAGGGCTAATCCAAGCACGTCCATTGAATTTGTTCCTCTGTATTCACTGTTCCTCAGTCCTATTGAAAAGTTCTTTCTGCCTGGAGATGAAGGTTTATGACCACTGTCCTTACAACAGAGTGCCACTGTCGGATGCCATGACCGAGACTTTTAGGGCAATCACAGCATCCAACTGCCAGGGCTGGATCAGGCGTGCCTGAACGTATCCACCATGCTGCATTCCCAAATAATATTTCATGTGACGTTGACGAATGCATTCCCAGTCCCGGTATCCAGGACAGGACTGATCAGACACAGAAGTAGATTTTGATTCTGATTCTCAGGCAAAAAGCATTTTTATCGCACCCTAACTGTATCATTCATTTGTAAATGTTTGATTTTGTTGCTCAAGATCAGATTTGAGTTCGATTGTACCAGTGTAATGCCCGATACAGTAAAATTTCATTTCAGTGAATATGCATCTTTTCTTTTTTGCATTTCACTTTGTTGGACCACCTTTGTGTACTCATGCGTTCAGTCAGTGATGCTTACGGTGGAGTACAGTTTTTCTCAGTTGCTTATCCATAATGGTCAAACCAGTAGCCTCATTCTCAAAAATAGCAAACACAGCTTGCGGAACGCTAGCGCAATATGCAAAACTGACTCTGTAAATCAAAACAATAAATGTTACAAGACTACATAACTTCCTCATCGAGTAACAGGGTATGGAAAACAGTATCACATATAAGCATTCATTGTATAATGACAGTCAAAATACTGTCCATATGTCACACGCAATAGTGGGACAAACGGTGGTCAGTTTTGACAGTGTGATGCTGGTTTCTTACTACTGTGCAATGTTGCGCACTATTACAGAACAGTTACTGTAATCCACAATAAAAACACTGAGTGCAACTAAAATCATGATTGTTATGTACAGACACAGATGGTCCAACCGAGTGATATGCAAGACTGAAAGCACACACATATTACTGTTCCATAGTATTTTACTGGGCTTTATACAGTTATACACAAAATTGCTCACATCGGAAAATCAAAAATGTATGGACGATCGGCACAAAAAATGGTGCCTTTTGATTTAATCCCCTTATTCAGTCCTGTCCTGAAAATGTGTTCCCATGCATTCATTCATATCACATTAAATATTTTCTTTAGCAATGCAGCAGTGCAAATACCTTCAGGCACATTTAATCCAGCCTTTGGGAATATGATGCTGTGGCATCAACATGCCTCAACCAAAGTGTCCAACAAAGAAAATGATGGTATTCATACACCTCCCATCTCCGGGCTGAAAAATCTCCTCAATCGGATTAAGAAATGGGGAAGAAATTCCATGGAGCTGCATGGATGCCCCTTAAACCAGTACTGCAGATGATTAGTGGAATGGAACATCATCCCATATAACCACGTATAGACTTCAGCATCCAATCTCCCTTCAGACACCAGTAGTAGAGCTCATCCAGGAATGTTCAAAGTCTAGTAGAGTTAAAAGGCCCAGCTGGTGGAATGTGATGCTTCATCACCTAATGTACCTAGTGCAGCACATACGGTTACATTAGCACCTCTCAGCCCTGGTATCTGGACCATGGGCCCAAGCCCGATTACCTTTTTCCACACTCCCTTGTCTTGGCCAAATTAAAGCCAGCTCCATCCACATCAATGAATTCATGTGGCACAGCAATGGACTCTATAATCTTCTATAATGATAAGACAGGACAAAGTGAAATGAATAAATGACTGAATGAACGAATGAACGTATGGAAATGAATGCAGTACTTCTTTAGTGGAAAAAGTCACTGTACAAAAATGACTATGAGAAAAAATCAGACGGAGAAAATTGCGGTGAAACTGCTGTTTTGTTCATATGGGATTGACAATTGACCATGTGAGTTACATATCTAAGCAACTGAGGGAAACTATAAAATAAATGTAAGAAACATTGTGCTATAAACACCAGTTTTATTCTCTGCCTCAGTGAGATATGTGATTAGTGTTTTGCAGTGAATGCAAGTGTGTAACTCCTGTTACTCTGCCCGGTGAGTATGTGCCCCAATCCCTGTCTCAGTGCAAGCGTGTTACTCCCGTTACCCTAGCTGGTGAGCATGTGTCCCCCGACCCCCATCTCAGAGTAACTGTGTTATTCCCGTCACCCTGCACGGTGTGTGTGTGTCATCTTTGGAAGGAAAGTCAGGTGACCAGGATTCACGATGATTTGTGTAACGTGTAATTTTATTTGTATGCTTATATTGTGTTGCCCGTGTTCCTACTCAGTCCCTGATAAATGCTTATCCTTAAAAGTCAAACCTGTTAATCACAGCCGAGTCCCGTGTTACATGGTTTCACATTGTCACCGTAACACAATCAAACTGATGTGTTATATGCACGTGGATGTAAGGACCAGCTATTTTAAAGCATACGATTGGAAAAGGAAGTGGGCATATATTCTCTGTTACAATTTTTGCACACATTTAGCATTTCATAGCATTCAGGTGTTGAGAGCCAGAGAAGGCAGCTCAACTAAGGGACAGGAATTAAGGTTGTAACAGCAAACATATTCACTGTGTTCCATTCGGTACATTATTTTCAGTTCGGCATGCACAATGAAACGAATAAATACATTTATTGACATAGGTGGAACCAAAATTCCAAGTATATGTTCATCAAGGGAAACATTTTGCTGTGGCTGCGAGTTGGTTACGGCTAACGCTAGTAAGACTCAGCCATAATCAGCTATTTGGGAACATTTCGGTTTCCTAATAAATTATAACATGAGCGGGAGAGTTTAATAAGTCCAAGACAGTCTGTTGGATGTGTTGCTGGAAACACATCCAATGTGCTGACTCATTCGAGATAATCATCCAAAGTGTGTGTACAACCAGCCTAAGGTAGAAACAGCTTTTTAGCTGTTTCAGCCTTTATTACAAAATAAGATGCTTTTGCCGGG
>JAODKE010000044.1:16192940-16211332 GCA_026779605.1 Mormyrus hasselquistii
TATTCACTGCATTCCCTTACATCAACATCGCAACCTCCAAGACCTGCCCTGTATTCACTGCATTCCCTTACATCAACATCGCAACCTCCAAGACCTGCCCTATATTCACTGCATTCCCTTACATGAACAATAAAAACAAGCCAGTCACAAGAGTTAGATGTTGTCACATTAGGTTTCTTAAAGGCAGAATGAGCGGGATTTGTGCCGATAAAAAGTTGTTGGGAAATGTTGGGATGCTCTTTAAATTTGAATAAAATGAAAACTAAAAGACTTTCAAATCACATGAGTCAATATTCTATTCACAATAGAACACAGATAACGTAAATTTTACAATTTTATGCACAAAATGAGCTCATTTCAAATTTGATGCTTGCTACAGTTCAGGGGCATGTATACCATGGTGTAGAATCTCTTCTTTTCAAAACAGTTTGAAGACATCTGGGCATCGAGATTATGAGTTTCTGGAGTTTTGGAGTTGGAAATTGGTCCCATTCTTGCCTGATATAAGTTTCCAGCTGCTGACGAGTTCGTGGCGTATTTTTCATTTAATGAGGCACCAAAGTTCTCTATAGGTGAGACAGCTGGACTGCAGACGGGCCAGTTCAGCACCCGTACTCTTCTCCAATGAAGCCATGCTGCTGTAATAGCTGCAGTATGTCGTTTTGCATTTTCCTGCCTTCCCTGAAATAGATGTCTTCTGGAGGGGAGAATATGTTGCTTTAAAACTTTTATATACCTTTCAGCATTCATAGTTCCTCCCAAAACATGCAAGCTGCCCATACCGTATGCACTTATGCACCCCCATACCATCGGAGGTACTGGCTTTTGAACTGAACACTGAGAACACGCTGGAAGGTCTCCCTCCTCTTTAGTCCGGAGGACACGGCATCCATGATTACCAACAAGAATGTCAAATTTGGACTTGTCTAATCAAAGAACACTCTCCCACTCTGAAACAGTCCATTTCAAATGAGTCTTGGCCCACAGGCACCTTTGGACCATATTCAAAAATGGTTTCCCTTTTGCATTATAGAGCTTTAGGTGGCATCTGCAGATGGCAAGGCAGATTGTGTTTACCGACAATGGTTTCTGGAAGTATTCCTGGGCCTATTTAGTAATGTCATTGTCACAATCATGCCAATGAGTGATGCAGTGTCGTCTGAGTGTCTGAACACCAGAGGCATCCAATAAAGGTCTTCGGCCTTGTCCCTTACACACAGAGACATCTCCAGTTTCTCTGAATATTTAGATGATGTTATGCACTGATGATGAGATTTGCAGAGTCTTTGCAATGTGACATTGAGGAACATTGCTTATAAAGTATTCCACAATCTTTTTACATACTCTTTCGCAGATTGGAGAACCTCTGCCCATCTCTAAGACATCCTTTTTAAGCTAATCATGTTACAGACCTGATATCAATTAACTTAATTAGTTGCTAGATGTTGCTAGCTGGTGCTCTTGCCATTCTCGCCTTGTTGCCTTATTTGTGCTTTGTAATTATCGTGATTTTGCCAGTTCATATATACCCTGGGTTGGTTTTCTGGATTTCTTGCTCTTTACTTTGCCCTCAGTACTGTCTCAATCTCCTTGTGAGTTTTTCCAGTTATCGCTCACTTCGCCTGTTTGTCGACCACGGTTCAGATACACCCTCGGATACCTTCGCCTCAGCTACTTCTGCATAGCGTGTGCGCGGTAAGGAATGACTGCCATTTTTGTTGATCTATTTTGTATGTGTTTGGGTAGGAAGTGAGGGTGAGTGATTGTCCTTTGTTTTCCTTTTTCTTTGTTTGGGGAAGGTGGTATTAGATCACCCTGGGAGTTTGTTTTGGTCGTTCTTTTGGCTCGGGTCACTCCTGAAGCTGGTACACACCCAATCGCGTTGTCAGTCCTTATAAATATACCTGGTGTTTTTACTTTAATCCATTTCAGGTGCTGTGGTTTTCTTCACCCCTTCCATGCATTCTGTTACCCCCCCCCCCCAAACAGGGGATCATAACAACCCCCTCGATCAGCAGCACAGGCACAGTGAGTCAGCTATTTACATAGCGCAAACACTCAGGGTGTGGCACTCACAGAAACACACACACTGTGGTGGAAAACAGCACACAATCATTCACAATATTAAATACTCATAAACATACGCACACATTTAAAGCACAAGGTTAACACATGCTAGCATTGTGTTGCAAGGCATGCTGGTACTTGAATAATGAAATTGAAGTGACTGGCCCTGCGGAGTAATAATATTACTCCAGTCCCTCTCATACTCACTACTTGAGTTCAATATGAACAGGAACACACAGTACAATTAAATATTTCTAGATGATGAGGATGGCTTAGAATGTTTTCCGGTGACATTCTTGTGTTCGGTAACACTAACTAACTACTAAACTAATACAAAGAAGACTATTGGGACAGAGTAACAGTATCTATTTCTGTATCTGTTAAACTGAATATGAATATTGTTTTAACAGGCTGAGAGAATGTTCAGGAACGAGGGTCAATATTCAGACTAGAAAATGCCAGCGATTTGCACAGCTCATGAATTCTGCTGTCAATAAACTTTCAGGATAAAGCAGCACAGAAGCACAGAAATAACCTTTGATGATGTAAGAAGATGAAATCTGTCATGAAATTCTCTGCTCCTTCACTATTCTCTTTTCACCGTGCACACGGAAAACAGAGCATACTTTACACGCTTCAGTAAGGAACCCAGATCTACTTCTCAGTGTTGTGAGAGCTCCACACATACCTCAGAAACTGCCTGGAGATTAATAAAACGGGTGTACAGTTCTTTGAGCGGATTTTTCATACCTACGGTACACAACTCACATGTCACAGGCTGACATGTCTCCACAGGGATTGGCCAATCAGCATCATGAGGCGGGTCGTCTCCGTCCTGCTCACTGGTCACATGCTCACACATTTTATATGCTGTCCCGAAATTAATCTGAACCACTGAGAAGTAAGAAATGCATGTAAAAACCAGCATTCAAATACAGTGCAAAATATAGCAAGAAAATATAGGTTGCATTGATTTAATTTTTGTACACTAGTTTTCCTTTGATACATTATCAAAGATACTGGGGTTTAGTACTAGCTTACTTCATATTTTTCATCTTCTGAAAGTCCTATTGTGTGTGTATTTATGTGAGGATTATGTTTACATTACTTTAAGGGGACCAACTGGCCGCCACAATGTGATAAAAACCCTAGATTTTTTTGACAATACAGGGACCATTTTTAAGGTCCCCCCAAAGATCTGTGAATGCAATCAAAAAAATAAAAAAGTCTCATATTTTGGTTACTTATGGCTGGGTGGTGTTATGGCACAGCATGGCTCAGGCGCCATAAAAGCAATCCACTTAAAAGCACCGAGACAAGGGGTTCATTGGGAAAACTTCAATGTAACAGGACCTTGAGGGGTCAAAAGCAAAGGGAAGCAAGAACCAACTACAAAAATGTACACCACAGGAGCACAACAGGAGCATCTAACATTCTATCACAAGGACCCATTGAGGAAATACACTTCAGGAAAACATTAGGAACTTAAATGCACACAGAAACCCATGGAGAACAAGGGGCAGGTGTCAATTAATAAGACTAGAAACTAGGAACAGGTGGGGTGAATTACAATTAACTAAACACAGAACAAGGAAACACCAAACACTTAGCACTGCGAAACACTGATAGCTAACGCTAGGGATAACTAAGAACTGAAAAAAACTCACAAACATAAAATAAGACACAGGCAGGATAAAACAAAACGGGAGCACAAGGACAAACCATGAAAGATAAGAAAAAGCAAAAGCTAAGGATAAAATTAAACCCAAAAATAAATAAATGGTAATGCAGGCCAAAGCCAACCTCGAATCCACAACTGCAGGGCTATTAGCTTGGAAGTCACTCACTCAAGCCATGAGCTACGTAGGAGTCAGGGAGAGCCAGGAGAAACACGCGAAGCCAAAAGGGGAAGAGACACAAAGGGCAGGGTCAGATGCTGGTAGGGCTAAAGGTCGTCATGTTTTCCCCATAGAAATGAATGGAGAGTCCCCACAAAGTTATGTGTATGCGTACATATATAAAATACACCGCTTATGTAGCAGAGACTATTGCCCGAATTGCTCAGCCAGCATCCAGCATCGGGGGGCAGTTGGGGTTAAATCTAACTTGGCAGCAGTTACAGCTGCAAAGTGGGACCAATTCAATATTGATGCCTATGGATTTAGAATAAGACATCATCAGGTGTAAAGGCCAGGACTCCCAATAATTTTGTCCATATAGTGTATATGTATATCTGAGTGTAATTTTGTTGCCAAGTGATTTGTTATGGGACTGATTTTCTCATCTGATTTTATGCCCTAACCCACCCAAACTATAATTTCTCTCTCTGCTATTGGGTTAAGTGGTTTGCTCAGTGACAGGATTTGAACCTAAAACCTTCCAGGCAGGCTCTGAGTCATAAGCTGCTGGCCTACATATGTAGAAAGTATATACAAAACACATATACAGGATGTATTAATTTTGCATATTCTATATCCAAACAACATCTAGTATCTATGCATGTTTGCACAGAGTTTAGCATAACATTATTTACATCACCACACAAACACAAACTTGCCTGTTTCGTTTTCGTCTTTGGAGACTTTTTTCTTGATTTTCATCTGCTTCTCTGACCAGCTTCTTCTTTCAACTCCAGTGTCTCGCGACTCATAATCAGTTTCTAAATGGATCTTCTTGGTTATCATAGGCCTTGCGGCTTTGTTGGACGGAAAGTTCCCCTCGTCCAGGCTGATCTCTTCCAAGGGGATGTCAGGGCTGTCAGGGGGGATGGCTGTCACATCGTCACCGGCTAACTCAGTCACGACGGAGAGGAAAACAGTAAGAAAATAAACAAGTATTTCAGGCATTAATTTACATTTTCCTATTCATTAGTAATGAAATAAGCAGAAGAGGTTTGTGGGTCATCTAGGAAATTAAATGATGTTCTGATAAAAAATTATGAGGAAAAGAACACTCTGAATGTTACAGTTCTATATGGTAAAACATTATTATAACTTAGTGGGGGCCACATGTCCTGAGATACATTTGCGTTGTTATTGTATGTTGGTTTGTAACGTTGGTACTTTTAAAATTATGAATAAAAAGTCAATGTACACAGGCTCAAAAAGTCAGACCAAAACATTTTTGATATAAACTGGCACCTGTGCTGGTTATAATGAATACTGTGTGCTACTTTTATTCTGCTCTATACTGCTCCTGTTCCTACCACATATTGTCGCAGAGTGTTTAGGGTACGGTAAGAATTTCTGGAGAGTACTGATCCTGAGGAATATACACTTTGTCTGCTTTCTTATTACTGATGGGCAACTCTGTCGCCCCTGAATCTGTATGGTCAATTTTGTGGGTCTCGGTCATCATCAGGAGCTACCAGCAGCAGTCAAACACAGCCGGACGCCCTGATCAGGAAAAGAAACAGTGCTGAATCATTGAGTGGAATGGGAACAGAATGATGGCTTAACTAAATGCACAAAAACATCACAAATCACTGAAAAAGACATTTATATTTAGTTCTGTAGATCTAGAGAGATCCATGGGAAGTATACCAAAACAAATATCGGTTCCCCAAGACATTTCAGTTATGACTCCCATGACACATTGCTTATAACTGAGTCTCTGGGATTTTCCCCTTGAAGGCATGCTGAAAACTTTGTCTTGCTAGTGTTAAATTTAATTTATTGCCACTGGAGCTCTGAATGTTTCATTGTTTATCTGACCATTATGGAAAAGAAAGTATTTCAAAACCATTTACTCTGAATTGCAGAAAATTCCTCAGGGCATGGTCTTAATGCCAGTGATGTCCATTTTTGTTCATTATGAACTTTTCTTACCCAAATGGGTCTCATAAATTGTATACCATTACTTTAATAGTGCCAGTTCAGTATTTACTAACTTTTCAGTGATGTATAACTCTGTGGTTGGCTGACCAAGGGAGTCTTGTCCTCTGCCCCAAATTTCAGCTTCCTGGTCTTTGGCCAAACATCACAATTTGCTTTCAGCATTTGGGTATCAGCTCTCCTTCTTTGTTGCTTCTTAATTAGAAGAATTCTCTATAAGGGGACAATGCAAAGGCACATGAGGGATGCATTTTTTTTAGCATACGTGTGATATTTTGTTCAGCTTCTAAGGGTATAATAACATGATATCCTGATTTACACACAGTAAAATCAAGGGCAAAAATAAGCAAAACACAAAAGAGAAACAAGCAGATGCAGCAATATCCAGAGACTCCTTGAGGGGTAGAAGCTCAACAGTAAAAGTTATCAGCCCGGGGATGGGGGCTGCTGGTGGTTTGTTAAGTTGATCGCCGTTGGTGCTCAAAATTAAAGGCACAGAAAGGGCACTCGGTGCCTTTACTGAGGTACAGTGTGTTTTGATTGGGCATGCTAAAGGACGGACGATCCACATTGTGGATCAAAAATGGAACTTTACCACAAGGGGTAAAAAAAGACACAAAGCAGGTAAATGGGAAAATAAAGGCAAGGAACAACACAGGAACGACCATAGCAATATAGTAAGAAGGCAGTGCGACAACAGCTACAAACACAAAATGACCAACTCTGAAAACAGAGCAAGGACAGGCACACAACAAGCGACAGGCATGCTGTCACATAACACTAAGAACTACAAATAACAGGAAACAGGTGAGTATAAACAAGAATCACTTCAGGCACTAGCAAAGACTAGATATATGGGTACAGAAAATAATTACAAATTAAACACAGGTAGGGATAACTAGAAACAAGGTTACAAAAACAAGGACCTATACTAAAATATAAAAACAAACAATCCAACATGCCCATGACAGTAGGGTATCATAGATACACAGCCACACGCTTAGCCCATTAAGTCACGTGGCAGCCTGGGGAGCAGGGGAACACACTAAGGACTAAAACAAACCTGGGGGAACAACGGGAGACAGGATGGCCAGCGACACCCGCTGGCCAAACAGGGAAATGACTCATGGACCAGAGTAGGACAGGGACCGATCCTGATGCAATGCCTTTGAAGGGGGAAACTCAATGCCTTTAAAGAAAGGAACTTGGTGCCTTTACAGGGAAGAAATCAGTGCCTTTAAGGAAGGAACTCAGTGTCTTTAAATGGAGGTACTTTCCATATTTTGGGTAAAAGGGGCAAGTGCTCAGGTACCCTTCTCTGCACATGCCTGTACAAATACAATTTCTAGTTTCTACTGATTTCTTTCATTCTTGTCACAGACATTATGGGATACATGACTGAGTGTTATGCTTGATATACACTATATGTCCTGCCCTGATCATTCGCTCCTCCTGTGTGCCACGCCCCCTCATGTACCCCTTGTGGAATCCCTGTGTTACTGGCTGTTTTTAAGTCTGCATTAGAGTATGTTTCCCCAGTCCAGTCATTGTGCTGCATTGTGTTGCTAACTCTTCTCCAAATAAATCCCTCGTTTACCCAATTTCCTTGGGCTCCTGTGCTGCTTCCCCATTCTGTGTCCACTGAAGCAAGACAGAATGACCGGACTCCGAAAAGGGATGCTGCACTTCACCAAGGAAGACTGACTGACTGACTTAACCAGCCAGAAGAGAAACAGTATCCCGCAGCTCAAGCCCTTGCCTTTCGGTCAAGAGATCTCTCGGAATAAATCTCCCTGCCCAAGGACCTGCACCTCGCGGAAGAGGTGCAGAGAAAGCTACGGCAGCTGAGGGGAGAAGTGGCAGAGACAGTGGATTGCCTCTCCTCCTGCCATCCGGGCAGCCAGAACCCTCCGTTGCCCTCACTGCGTCGGCTTGCAAAAAGAAGCGGAGAGAGCGCAAATGGGAGGGCGTGATGGAAGCCCTTCCAGGATCCACCGCTTCGCCACCGACGCCCGAGGCTCGTCTCCCTGCTGCTTCACCACCAATGCCTGAAGCTCATCTCTCTGCTGCTTCGTCTGCACCCAAGACCCTGCTCAGGCAGTTCTTTGCCTGACAGGGTCTATACTGGTGGATAATAATAATAATTATTGAAGTTTATTGATCCCCGTGGGAAAATTCTTTTTACACCTCCCTCAACTTGCTCTTTGTAGAGCAAGCTGTCCGCGAAGGGCAGCCACCTGTAGAGGCGCCCAGGGAGCTGGGGGTTAAGGGTCTTGCTCAAGGACCCGCAGACATGCTGAGGTTGGGTGTGAACCTGCGACCTTGTGATTACAGGCACACAAGCTTAGCCAACTGAGCCACACGCTGCCCCCTTGATGGGGGATGATGAGGGATCCGGCGGTACAGGACTCCTCAGAGACTCCCCCACTCCATATACTAGACAATATTGCGCGGCCACATCCGTGCAGACTGTGGACTTTTTTAGTCTTTTATTTAGTTTGCATTTTGTTTTATACCCAAACTTTGCTGGGTTTAGTTTTTTACAATAGTATGACACTACTGTACATCGGAAATCAGGCTACAAACTACATTTCAAACACTTTTAAGCCCAACCCGTCGTGGCCATCATAGATACTATGCTCCCCGCTCTATGCCCACTGAAGTAAGACACTATATTGACAAAAGTATTGGGACACATGCCTTTACACACACACAACCTTTAATGACATCCCATTCTTAATGCTTAGGCTTTGGAGTTGGCCCACCCTTTGCAACAGGTTCAACCACAAGGTTTAGGAGTGTGTTTATGGAAATCTTTGACCATTCTTCCAGGAGAACATTTGTGAGGTCTGGCACTGATGTTGGATGAGAAGGCCTGGCTCACAGTCTCTGCTCTAATTCATTCCAAAGATGTTCTGTCGGGTTGAGGTCAGGGCTCTGTGCAGGCCAGTCAAGTTCCTCCACAGCAGACTCGCTTATCCATGTCCTTATAGACTTTGCTTTGTGCACTGATGCGCAGTCATGTTGGAAGAGGAAGGGGCCATCCCCAAACTGCTCCCACAAAGCTGGGAGCATGAAATTGTCCAAAATGGCTTCAAATGCGGCAGCATTAAGAATTCCTTTCAACGGAACCAGTCTGGCAAGTACCGTTCTCCAGGCAACCAAACCCAGACCCATCTATTGGATTGCCAGACAGAGAAGTGTGATCTGTCACTCCAGAGAACAGAGTCTTCACTGCTCTAGAGTCCAGTGGCAGCTTGCTTTACACCACGGCATCTGATGCTTTGTATTGCACTTGGATGCAGCTGCTCGGTCATGGAAACCCATTCCATGAAGTTCTCTACACGCGGTTCTTGAGCTAATCTGAAGGCTGCACAAAGTTTGGAGGTCTGTAGCTACTGACTCTGCAGACAGCTGGCAACTTCTGCACACTGTGAGCCTCAGCATGTGTTGTCCCCGCCCTGTGATTTTACGTTGCCTACCTCTTGCTCTGTTTTACGTGGCCTACCCAGAAGTTGTTATAATACCACTAACAGTTGACCGTGGAATATTTAGTAGCGAGGATATTTCACAAATGGACTTATTGCACCAGTGGCATCCTATCACAGTACCAAAATTGCTACATGAATATTGGCGGTATTGTTTATAAACAATCAGAGAATGTTAGAAATATTATACACTGGACAATTAAATAAATAACTGCAGCAACGGTTGAATAAAGTTCTACAATCTCAAAAAATTAGAAGTGTTTCCACAATTTTGGTCACTAGTGTACACTGTTTATGGGATGTTTCAAGACTCCTATGGAGAGGGTCGTGCATAGCGAAAGTGCACCAGACCCCAGACCCCAAACCATGGACATCAGACCCTGCACCCCAGACACTGAACTATGGATACTGGATCCCGGACACTGAACACCAGCCACTGGACAGCAGACGGCTCCCCTCTTCACTCTTCCTGCATGAGAATGACTGACTGAGTACTGTCAAGATCATGCTTTCAGAAACATGCTGAAGCTCAGTGCTTTCTGTACTATTCTGGACCTTTAAAGAAACCCCATCCATCCATACCTGTTTGTTCTATGCTGGGTCATGGGGGTCCGGAGTCTATTCTGGAGGCCTACAGCTGCAAGGCAGATCGCAACCCAGCATGGGGCACCAACCCATTGCGGTAAAGAAAAGCAGATTCCTATATTGAAATATCTGTCATTTGGTAAATATCTAGTATTTTTTTCCTGGGAATGTTCTTAAGCATGCTTAAGTCTAAAAATGTTAATTATCTAAAATCATTATTATATGTATAAAAGTGATGTGTTTTGTGCAGATATTTACGACTGTGAACCAAAGCATTGGAAACCAAATGTATTTAACGTTGTATTTTAACATCAGGCTGGATTTTTTTTTCTCTATTCAAAATCATTAAGCATGAACCAGGTAGCGGACCTTAAGGTCATGATGTGGTAAAATTGACCATAACATTGCTAAGCTTATTGAGAATGTGGCTAAAATGTGCGAAATGTGTGCCTCAGGAGGCTTTGCCTATGTGCCTGTGATCAGAAGGTCACTGGCCCAAGTCCCAGCCTTAGCAGAATAGCCACATGTCAATAGGCCCTTGAGCAAAGTCCTTAACACCCAGCTCCCAAGGGGCTGCAAAGTATATAGGGCAAAGATGACTTCCCCATGGGGATAAATAAAGTATCACTACCTCATCTCAGCATTAAATATAAGAACAACAAAAGCTTGTTTCACATATGCCATGTATATTTACAGATGTTGAATAGGGGTCCCCATCTATTTTACCCAGAGGGTCAAATTCAATCAGCTACACAAAGCATACGATATGGATTCAGTTGTATTTTGGTCCAGATGCAGACCAGATTCTGCCAGTTTATGCATATATGTATTTAAAAATTATTTATCTATATGAATACAAAGTAAGACACATAGTTTTACAAATACCACCCGTGCTTTACCAGTCAAACGCCACTCAAAGAGAATGAGGCCTTCAGCACAGATTATTCCTCAGGCGAAACCAGGCTGAAAAGTCGCCAGGACTGTCATGGTTTGTGATGAGAAGATGGTAATAGCAAAAAAAAAAAAAAAAAAGAAAAAGAAAAAACACCCTCTACATAGATTCTCTTTATTTCAAGACTCGCAGTGATGGTGTTAAGCTCCATTTATTGGATAAGTCACGTTTTGATGGCAATGATTTTGATGTGATGAAATCTACAGCTGCTTTATTATTGATTCATTGGCAGTCCTTAGCTCTGTCCTTCTGTAATTACTGATCCAATAAATTGCATCTTAATACAGTACAAAAATTGCTGCATACATTGAATGATTGATCTGTTGCTACCCAACAATGGTTTGTAGTTGCAGGGGAATAAATAAAATCACTGAACTAAATATTTTACTAACAAACCTCCCACTGAACCTGGGAAATAATGACATACAATTGAAATGTCAGAGACAGTGGCTTTTTCTCTGCTGATGATACGGCTATATATACATTTTGTTAATCTATAGATGGGGCAATAGTTAATGGAAGCTATATTTTAATTATGATGCATTGAGTTTATGCATTATAATGCACATAACCACAGTAATATTCTGATTTCAATAAATTAGGTGAACAACTGCAGCATTAGTTTAATTGAGAAGGCTATTAAAATGTTCATCCATGACAGAGCAGCTTTTGGATTAAACAAGAATTAAATAAGAAAAAACACGCAGTTGAGACTGCGTTGACAAACTCAAGAAAAATAATCAAATTAAATATCTGTCGTTTTACCTGATTTTCAAGCTTCTGCTGGCGAATTTCTGGGTCATCCATGCCTAAGGTTTAGTGAAAAAAAAATCTGTGGATTGAAAGCACATTGCACAATTAAAAACAAACAAACGCTTAACTTGTACGTGCATAAATGCTCACAAACCGATAGAAATACACAGACGTATAGATAAAAGCACAGTAATACTTACTGTTTGACTTATACGCCCTGAAGAATACAAGACACTTCTTTGTTTCCTTCTGTTGCCTTTTGTCTCCCTTGGATAGTGATTGGACATTTGGACATAAGGTAAAGCGGGATTAGAAGGGGTAATGCTATTAAGCTCACTGACACAGTGCTGACACAACGTGCTGTACCAACGCCAGCCCAAAGCAAAATGACGACTCAACAGATGCAATTCTTCATTAATGTCAGACAACTAGCCTGCCAAAAAGCAAGTAAAATTTGATCTAGCATAGATACAGCTGAAAACAATAAACTGCCTAACCTGATGCTCAATACATCCAAATCCCCCCTCCCAGGCCGTTTTATTCACACGTCCCATATGGATCTAAGGAATCAGCGTAACAGAAGTTGTGTAGCAAGATGTCACTGAAGCCAAGTATAATAAATTACCTGCCAACATTCCTCTGGATATTATAGGACCAGTAAACAAACAGTAAGCAAATTATTCCAAATCCAATGCATCTAGAAAAATGTAAGCAATTAATGTACATTTAAATCCTAATTTTGAATAGAACATTTTTTGAGTGTCACATATCTGAAATGTCAGGGATCTCAGAAATCTCACATTAATTTTTCTTTAATAACATATTTCTGTTTTATCCATTCATGAATTCATGAATAGGGGACAAAACCTAAAATAACTTGACTTATGCCACCTTGATACTCAGAGAAGAAGGACTGTTGCATAGATTTAGCCAGTGCTAAGTACTATGTTTTTTAAGCTATTTTAAGTAATTAGTCACAAGGCTGGTGATCATGGAACACTTCTTCCCAAAACCTGAAAGCAGACAGTACAGTTAAATTATATTAATTATAAAATAAACACATGAACACACGTGAGCAGCAAGCAATGTTTCTCTGAATCAAATCTGTAAATAATTTTACATTTTTATTTAATCCATCCCAAAAGTTATGTGCATAAGATTAATAATAGATAAAATCTTTTATTAAGCACTATATGAAGAAATATTTTACTATATTTTTAGTGACTGAGGAATACCGAGATATGGGGGACACTTATGGCAGAAATGTCCACTTGCATAGCTCATCCTATTGTGCAGGTGAATTGCTTTTAATGTGACATGTGAGGGTATCGATGCTTCAAAATGCACTTGCCTTATTGCCCTTTGCTTTCAAAACCAGGCCTGAAGCCAGCACAGACCTTTCTGGGTAAGTAGTTAGCGGAGGGATGGAAAATAGCCTGGTATGCAATCGTTGTACAACCAGGTATGTACACATATACATACATACACACACACACACAATGGGGTGTGTGTATGATAATATATATACACATACACACACACACACACACACTCACACACATGGTGCTATGTGGATCAGGTGGCAGTCTGGCGGTCCAATCCCAGCTGACAAAACTGGCTTTCGGGACATGGAATGTCACCTCTCTGATGTGGAAGGAGCCTGAGCTTGTGCGAGAAGATATAGTCGGGCTCATCTCAACACATAGCGTGGGTTCTGGAACCAATCTCTTGGAGAGGGGCTGGACGCTCTTTTCTTCTGAGGTTGCAGCGAGTGAGCGACGCCGGGCTTGGGTGGGGCTACTGGTGGCCCCACGGCTTGGCGCACTGACATCAGAGTTTATCCCAGTGAACGACAAAGCGGTCTCCCTGCATCTTCAGGTTGGGGAGAAGTCTCTTACCGTCATCTGTGCCGGATGACAGTTCGGAGTACCCAGCCTTCTTGGACTCCTTCGTGTTGCTGGGGGACTTCAACGCTCACGTGGGCAATGCCACTGTGGCCTGGAGTGGGAGGAGCGGACTCCTTAATCTGTGTAAACTATTTCGATAAAATGAGGATGCCACTACTCAGTTGTGTAGCGATATTATGGTAATAGTATTGAATAAAATGAACAGTACTTGAACAACTGACCTAGTTGATATTTGGAGTCTACATCATTGTACAATGTTGTGTCTATGCTGAACATATGGTAGAATAAATCACTTCTGATCATTCACAGATCTTGTGCTATTTAATGGATAATACAATTTTGCTGTCTCTACAAAATGAGTGATGTGTAGTACTTTAGCTGCAGAAAAGTAATTTAGGAAAAATACCAAGAGGATAAACATACATGAAAAATGACAGTCTATAAACAAGTTACTCAAGGCTGTAGGCCTTCCCCTGCTGGGATGTATGAATAAAGGCATTTTGCTATGTTCCAGAATTAATATCCATCCATCTTCCATACCACAAATTCACTGCGGGGTCAATGAGCCTGGAGCCTGGATGGAATGCCCAGTAGGGCATCCCAGTGGGGCACATACATGCACAATCACACGGAGGACTCAGACACCAATTCATCTAACAGCACATCATTCGACCGCAAGAGGAAATGAGTATCCCCAGAGGAAGCTCATTCGACTCCACAGAACCTGATCCACAAGTATGGAGGTGTGTGGTCAGAGTGCCGCCCACTGAGCCACCATACATAGTATGAATAGAGTTCGTTCTTCTATATCTGACAAATGCCACGATGCTAGACTGTGCTATATGTTCTAAAATGAACGTATGACATTTCATATAATTTCTGTAAAAATGATCTTGTGAGCAGTTCAACGAGCAAATATTGGGATTGCAGTCCGTCATGGATCACTCACCATAGAGACGATCATTTGCATGAACTGCACCTTGTGGAAAGAGACCCACGGAAACACAGGTAGAAGGTACAAGGGCTGGAAACGCTGTATTTATAAATCTAAAACCGTGTAAAGGCATCAAAATACGGAAAGTCAATACTGTAATTTTTTATATTTCAAATTTTATACCATGTCTATATAATGTAATTTACTATATAGTGTTCATAAGCAGGAAGATCACCATTTTCGGTTGTATTACAAGCTTTATTGGTTTACAAATTCTCTCTGAAAGGACAAAGACTTCTGCAGCGCTTATTTAGACACAAGTGTCCGGGTGATATCAATCCTGTTCTCACAAGCTTTGCGGAGCAGCAGGAACAAAATATCTGGAGATTCACCAATTCTGATCACGCTGGTCTTCGGAGTGTGTGTTTACAGACCATTGTTAACCAATATAGTCCTCTTTGCTGATTAACTACTTTGGGGGAACAATAGACGGCGTGTGAATACCTAAAAGGATTTCTCCTTGTTCACCGAGCAATACAGATGGAAATAGTTACAAAGGAAACACATGTATAGAATGGGTTTTTCTGCTGTTGAGTTTAACATGCATTTCATGGGATCAAGGATATACCTGTAATTATCTTAAGTAATTATTCACTAGGTCATAAACATAAAAATGTAAATTTTCCAGCTTTTAATGTTTTGCGTCAAAGTCACCAATATCATGCCATATCAATTGTCACTAATATGTCCATAAATAAATAATAATAAATGTAAAGCATTTATCACTAGACAGAGGCAACAAAATAAAAAAAGGAAATATGTGTTAAGTGTAGGGTTGGGGGGCAAGAGGATATGAAAAGTAACAAGCGGAGGAACCATGATCCAGAGCCATAATTCAGCATGGAGGTGTGACAGGACATCTCCAAGGCATGCCGAGTGTATCAAATTATGTTAAAATGTTTATTTAAAAAAAAAAAAAAATCAGCATCCATGACATTTAATGAAGTATTTTAAAAGTAGATGTTTGAATGAAGTTTAATTCAGTTTGGGTTTCCATTTCTAATACGCCATTTGTCATTTACCCATCTAAAATGGACAGACTGCACCTATTTTGAAGAATGGCGACAAACTCACTGACCCGTCATAAGCGATTAACAAACAGCATTCATCGGAGAGTCACAGGCTGGGGAATTCATCGGTGAATGAAACTCAAGCATCTAATTCTCATTTTATTACTGCATGGTTTCAGCAGCTGCCTCCATGATATTTACAAAATGCAGCTCCTTAACATAAAATATCAAAGAGAACTAGAGAGAATTAAGATTAATTAGCATTTGCAGATGAGTTTATACATTTTTGCCTATGGACTACCCCCAAGACAACATCTGTGGCCAGACAAAACGGCAACCGCAGAACGGGAGGCGTGGAGGAGCCACAGGGGTACCAGCTCGCAGTCGAAAACCCCAAGAATGCAACAGAAGGTTCCCAATGAACTGGTCCGACCGGGAGCGCCGCCCACCCCCCCCCCCCCCCCCCCACCACAAACAACACCAACCCCCCACCCCCAAACTCACCGGAGTCCCGACAACCGAACTTGCCGGCAAGGTCGCACATGTGCGTCACCCCTTCGCAGTTCTTCTCGTCACTCAGGTCAACGCAGTCGGTGTCGCCGTCACAGCGCCAGCGCATGGGGATGCACAGGCTGTCCATGCGGCACTGGAATTCGTCCACGTGGCAGCCCCCGGGGGGGCGCGTGGCTGAGGTCACGGGGTAGGAGGGGGTGAAGGTTAGATGGGGGACAGTAAACTGGCTCTATAACTTAGAGACCTAATCCGGCAGGAGACGATGTCATGCGAGTCACACATGGGGAATCCCCACTTCACAAACGCAGGGAATCCAAGTGCATGTGCATACTCTGACGAGGGGGGGGGGACCTCAGACGGGGGGCATCTAAGGGGTGGGGCAGAAAGTCAAAACTGAGGCAGGACAATGCAGATCCAAGAGCCAAAGAGAAAGTGATACAGTCAACGCTTAGGCTTACGACGGCATCCAGGATTAAGTGAGAGTTAATTCACAACAAGATGCGCATTATACACGGCTGTGGAAGCAAAGAGCTACATAAAGCACAGCATGGCGTGCGTTTACCCGCTGGTAATACTGCTAACCACACATCTGGCTTACACATTTATACATAAAGACGTTATTTTCAAGTTTATGAACCGAAAGTGCATTTATTAGTAAAACACTGCCTAGTATACTGCGCTATTTCATTTTGGCATAACTGTATTGTGGGGGAACATTCCTAAACACTGGAATAGGGCTGCTTTTCAAAATACTGTTGAAATACCACATACCAGAGTGTAAAGTCAGCATGGGACGGAAAGTAGATACTGGCCAAGCCGACCACCATTAACACTTTCCATACATACGACCCAAGCCACCATCTTTAATCTGAAAATACCCCGTTGCTAAGACCATAAGACAGTGTCTGGTGGGCGATTGCCTGCTGCCAACGGCCAGTCTTAATGTACAAACGTGCAAGTAAAATGTGCAGTAACTGTGATACAAAGGGGCTAATGGACTCAAAGCTGCGCGTTATGTTTTGAAATACACGACTGCGGAGGCAAAGAGTTAAATATTATATGCACATATTCAGCCAGTGATTTATTAATTTAGCTTTATGTACCTCCTGGATTAATAATAATATAATAGCTGCTTCACCCGGCGTACTTACTGTTTACTGATCATTAAAACCGGACTTGCGTGCCGTCTTGTTTAGGCAGGTTTAATGAGATTGTAAAGTATGGCTGCACTACAAGGCATCGCATCAGGAAATCATTTTGGTATTTAATCACTGAACACCGTCCCCTGCTCCTCAGGCTGAAGCACTGTTGTCTAGATGATTTGTAGCAATTTCTTTGCTTTTCCAGTTTGTTAACTTATATTTTCTAGAATTAAAGATAATAATCGCACATTGATTTACTGCCACGACTCGCCTGGCCGGCACTAGGTGCGCGATTATAGGAAATAAATCAACAGCTTTCAGATTTGAAAATTCCACTGTGCTGTGGTATAATTGCTAATTAGTGAACAAAAGCCCGGAGAGCCTGCCTGCGATAAGTGCTTAGAAGAAGGATAGAAGGAAGGAAGGAGGGAAGGAGGGAAGGATGGATGGATGGATGGGTCATACAGAAATGATCAAGTTGTTGCCAAATTTTGCAGACAACCTGATAAATTAACAGCATGTCCAACTGGATTTATCTGGAAAGACTCATGGGAGCTTTACTTGCACAAAAATGTTCTGAGGGCAGAAGAGAAAATGGTTATCTTCCAGAAGCAAGTAGAGGAGCAGGACCAACCAATCAGCTCCTGTACAATCTGATCATTTATCTCTCTAAAACAATCATTATTTCTTCTGCCCACAGAAGATTTCTGTGTAAGTAAAACTCCCACGAGCTTTAATGCAGGGACTGGAGAAGATAAAGGGATAAAATTAGAGGAAAAACTGGGATGAGTGTGTATGGAGGAGCACAGGGATCGTGGAAGAGAAGGGAAGGGGGATCGATCAAGTGCGGCATTAAAATCCCAGCATAAGCCGAGCGCAGGCGGTCCAGAGGGGATCAGGTGCTGGCGGGCAGCGAAGGGAAAAGCGGGAGGGCGCATGAGCAAGGTAGAGGCTCTAACCCGCGCTGAATTAATGACTTCAAGGGCCCCTCTACCCAAAACAATGAGCTCCGTCAGCTTGGCATGCAGCGGGCCGGAAGCGAGGCCGTACGGGTCGGGGCCTGGCTGAAAGGGGGGGGGGGGGGGCAGGGTTTTTTGTCCCCTGAGGGCGGGAACAGGGCCAGCCCTTCCGCTAGGTGGGGGCAGAGA
>JAODKE010000044.1:16211432-16255979 GCA_026779605.1 Mormyrus hasselquistii
GGTTAGGGTTAGAAAAAGTATGGCATTTTCAGTCTTGAAAACGTGTGTTTCTGGCAGTGCTGGGCCCATGATGGGTATCACACTTGGTCACCATCTCCATTATACAAAGTCATTGATTTATATTGCTCTTTTGAACATTTATCCACAGCCTTAATGGCATGATAAAATCCGTTTGCCAATGCTTTTATTTGAGGAAAATCAAAAATGTATCCGAAGAGCGTCATGAAGGGTTACAGGGCATGAAGTGTTAAGGTTTGTGAAGATCACAGGCTGTACAAAACTTATGACGAGACACAGGCCCCCAGCCATTTTCTTGTGTCATTATGCAGGCACTTAAACAATTAAAGAGCAAAAACTACATTATAAACTGACAAGAAATAAGATAAATACTTAATTCACTGACACTGACTGACGTTTCTTAAAAAAAAAATACTTTATTTGTATTTGTCCATCCTCAAATATAAGTTGTTGGTTTGCATTAATTTTACTATAATTATAATTGTTTATAATATTCAATGTAATTATATCGTAGTCATCAGCTGTGAACAGCTAGGATTTTAATATACACCATAGCACTAACATTTTTAAGCCCCCATCAAAAAAAGTAACCCCTCCCAAAAAAATCCTACTACACATGAAGATCTCGCCCCCTTCCCGATAACATAGCCCTATTTGCACAACTATGTGATTCCTCAGTCGGCTTGTATATGAACGGTTCTCTTTTTGTACGTGCATCTTGCCTTATGTTCCTGTCCAGTGTGAATATCAGTGTTCCATTGAGCCTGTACAGTGTTCCGAGTCCACGCCCTTTCGCCCGTGTTTGTAAATGCGTGTTTGCATGGGAAATGTACATCAGTCCGTATCTGGGGAGTGAATCAGGTTGACCTCAGCGCGCCATGGATTTCAGTGTGGTGACGTCTACCATTTTAAATTTCCAAAAGAAGCATCTGTCTGCCTGCATGTCTTTCCCTCGCCCACACAGAGATTCGTCTGCTCCGTCAGTAAGTCTGGGTAAATTGGCCATTTATATATATATATTTATATATTAGGAGAACCTGAGGATTATTTAAGACATCGTTCAAAGTAAGTCGCCCCAACATATCCACCCCTCAGTGATCTCTGTACATTCTGCTCAAACAGCCTCCTGTTTGTCTGAAGGACCTCTGCTGCATCTTTATTCAGGGGATCTTCTGGGTTGGGTTCCTGGAGACGACCAGGGAGCAAAAGGTTAAACACGCAGAGATTGAGCATCACTACACAGTCGGCCAGTAAAACGGGTCAACGGATGCAATTACATTAAAAAAAGGCAGTAGACAGAAAATACAGTGGATATAAACTCTCTACACACCCCCACTAAAATAGCAGGTTATTGTGTGTAAAAAAAAAAAAAAAAAATATGAACCCAAAATAAATCATGTCAGATCTTACTCCAGCTTTATTTGAAAATTGCAGTCTATACAAAGAGCATGAAAACAAACCAAAGACTGTTTGGGTAAAAACTGAAAATAAAAACCATACAAAAACCTGGCTGCATAATTATGCACACCCTTTAATAATCAAGGATGTGGCTGTGTTCAGAATCAACCAATCACATTCAGTCTCATCCTAAACAGTTAATATAGTTAATATACATCTGATATCAATTAAGGTGACTGTGATTGACCTTAGTTAAAGATTAGCTGTTCCCGTAGGATTATTCTTATATCCTCTTGGCTGCATCATGCTCCAAAAGCCATGGTCCGCAAAGAGCTTTCAAAACATGAATGGGATCTCATCGTTAAAAAAAGATATGTCAGGAGAGTGGTTCAGAAAAGTATCCAAAGCATTGATCATCCCTGGGAAGCCCAGTGAAGACAGTCATCAACAAATGGAGAAAATAGGGCTCAACAGTGACCATACCAAGACTAGGATGTCCCTCCAAGACTGATGAGAAGACAAGGAGAAAACTGGTCAGGGAGACCACTGAGAAACCTACAGCGACATTAAAGGACTTGTAGGTTTTCCTGGTTGTTCCCTACATGTGCCAACTATCTCTCATATGCTTCATATGCCTGGGTGGTGAAGTGAGGTAATAAGATGAAAGCCTTCACTCACAAAAAAGAACAATCGCGGTCAGGATAAACTTAAGAAAAAGGTATAGCCGGTCTCCCACAACAATGTGGAAAAATGCATTATGGTCCGATGAGACCAAGGTTGAACTTTTTAGCCATGAATCCATAAGGTATGACACAGCACATCATCAAAAGAACACTACATCCAAAGTGAAGCATGGTAGAGGTAGAATCATGATTTGGGGCTACTTTTCTACAGCTGGAACTGAGACTTCAGTCACATCAAAATTGACAAAGCAATGGCATTAGCAAAAGAGGATCAATTAAACGGATGTTACAATGTTACAGATCTGGAAAATCGTGGGCAAAAACTGCCAGGTCCGGATGTGACAAACTGGTGGACTCTTACCCAAAAAGACCAAGTGCTATAATAAAATCGAGAGGTGCTTCAATTATTTGTTCAGGGGTGTGAACACTAATGCGAGCTGGTTTTTGCATGATCCCCCCCCCCTTTTCACTGAACAGTTTCTTAATTTGCTTCCACCTTCAACATATAGGCTGCAACTTTGCAATAAAGGTGGAATGAGTTCTGACATGATTTGTCTTGGTTTCATTTTTATCAGACAAAAACCTGTGTGTGTAGACATTTTATATCCACTGTATAGGCAGGAAAAAGTATAGCATGCAAGACAGTAACATATGTTGGTAAATATATTCACCAAAAACAGATACTGTAATCCGTAGATGATGGAGTTAATTGTCAACACAGGTTTCCAGTCCTCTCTGCCAAGAAAATGAGGAAAAAAATTATAAATCGACCATATGCAGAAATGACACTTCATGCAATATTAAAATTACCAGTATTCTCTGTCCATGAGCGCTAAGAGGCTTTCTGTACTGCCATGTGCATACATAATTTTGTGGGCCCACCGCAAAAGCTACTGCATAAAATATCCTGCTTTTCTTGTCGCTATTTTGCTTATGTTGCAAGCACATCATATCTCATCCAGATGACAGAACGAAATGCAGCTTTGAGATAATAATTTAATGTTTACAAACAGAGGATTATGATATAGTCTTGACCAGACCACATAATATGCAGTTACTTATTAATACCAGGTGTAATGGGGCAATAGTTAAACTTTTGAGTCGTCTGCCCATAGTGTACCGTTCCAGAACTCCTTGGGATCTTCAGTGCAGATTTTGGAAAAACTGTGTTGTTTCATACCCAATGATAAGGCTGAACAATTACATTTGTATTATTACAATAACAGATTAAGTCATGCGCGGAACTGGGGAAATAGCGGCAGTGCCCACTTGTCTATAAGCAGAAGCAGCTACATCATGACCACACCCGAGTCTGAAAATGCTGGCAGAAAAGCAGAGGATTTGGTCCCCAGATAAGCCAGTATATCCACTGTCGCGGCACTTTGGTGTTAAGAGAGACGACTATTTACAAGCATGGGTATTTTTGCAAATTATATATCAAGCAGAGGTGGCTACTTGGGCAGAAAACAAAACGAACCTGTTCCACCATTTTAAACAAGCGCAAGGAGCAGCATAAAGAGCGCTGTTCAGAAAAATGTACGAGCAGCACAGTCAGACAGAAGGCAAAATCTCAGCCATGACGGCCATTGAGTTCTGAGTGCATGTCACCATGAGTCAGACTCCCGAGTCAAAAACATATAATGCAGGGTATTACACACTACCGGACTAAAGACACGGTGCCGATAAATACCATCCAAAAAAGGGTCTGTGGACCGCATCAACAATCATGCTAAATAAAACCAGATTCCATCCCACACATATTTCTCCCAAGTCACCATCCCGGAGATGTTTGAGCAGTGTCGTAAACGGGCGCTGGAAAATAGAAGGAAGTGGCATTTTTTGTACGTACAAGCAATCTTTGGTCTAGCAGGACATGGGAGCCCTGTATAGGCCTGACGGTTCACTTCATCAACTGCAAGTTTGAATTTAAAGCTCGGTGTTTATAGACGTCCTAATTCCCCAAAGAACACAGTGGGGGGGAAATATAGCTCTGGGATTGCAGGAGGCTTTGGATTCCTGGAGATTATGCGAGGCGGGCTAGTGTGTTTCACCACTAACGATGCCACAAATATGATCAAAGCCACTGATATAAATGACTCAGTGTTTTGGACACAGATTGAACCACATCCAAGGTTTTATTTCAGTGATTTAACTAGCCAGTAACAGTGTAACATGTACACGGCTTATATTTACAGCATTTAGCAGATACTTTTAAGGCAACTTAGGTGAGTGCTATGAAGTCACCCTGGGTGCGATTTAATATGCGATTTAATAATTTTACTAATTTCTAATGTATGCTAGGGCACATGCACATCAACAACTCCCTTGTATAAACTGTAGACAACCCAGCATCCAACAGACATGCCACATAACTCACTGACAATGCTTACAAATGTTCTGGTTTGTGTAAATTAGGGTTTCATGGTATTTCAAGGTATGAAAACTGATCATGCACATTTGCTTATTACTACAGAATCTTTTAAATACAGCTACTTTCCATCATCCACGATTCAAGGCAAACTATATGTGCCCTGAAAACCTCACAGACATCAAGACACATGAAAGGTGAGTTATTTAAAAAAATTGATGGGTGAAGAGTTTCAAATATAACTCATATTATTAAAAAATATATATACTTACATGCTCAATCTAACTCCTCTCTAACAAGAGCACCAGCCTGCTATTGTCAGCACCAGAAGTTTAGCGGGTCTAGGGTCTGGATTCAGCAGATCCGTTCAGTCACAGCCCAACAATTAACGGTGAAATAGATCCTTTGGCTTGGTGGAAAATGCACCAGGTTAACGATCCTGAACTAAGCAAGCTAACCAGGAAGTATGTGTGTGCCTGCCACAAGTGCACCTTCTGAAAGACTTGATAGTGCATCAGGGAACACCACAGTTCATCTTTAAAGCCAAGCAAAGTGAATGTGCTACTGTTCGAGCCAAAAAAAACTTCTAAAAAAAGATTTAAAGATGGAAAGTTGAGTTACAAAGCTCAATTCTATTTCTGATAAAATGATTACTTTTATTTATGACGGTTTTCAGATTCTTGAGAATTTGCAGGTCTTATATAGGTTGCAACACACTGACATTTTTTTTACTTCCACTACTGCTGGAAACAATTTCACAGAATCGTTATTTGTAACATTTTGCAGTGTTGCTTTTCGCGCAAAAAATTGTTCTGCACCATTACTGAATGCAATTTGTTTAAAACATATACAACTAACAATCTCCATCATCAATATTAGTGGCACGTACTGCACAACCTTAGACTTCAATTTATTGCATCATTTATCATTATCGCAATATCTTGCCATACTGTGCAGCCCTACACGATGGTTTATAGCAAAGGATTCAAACTGCTGTCCATCACCATCCCTTAATTATGAAATAATTTACACGCATACAAATACGCATGAGTAGAGTTCTTTTCAGACGCCCTCTGTGTACAGAGAGTTCTGGCCAAACTCAGAAGAAGAGGAGCAGTGAAGGAGGGCGAACCCCAGACAATGGGGAAATGATTATCATGGCACCGCATATTAAAAAGAATCCAGATCGTTCCCAATGACCTTTCAAAATTCTGCACAGCTCCGGCATAGACATTCACCTTCGGGGGGGAAAAAAGAAAAAAAAAATCCACAAGGGCGCTGTTTCTTTGTGCTATCCCGTATCAAAAAGAGTGCAATGCAGTATATAATATCTTATATGGATCCTAGTGTTGCTAAACATTTTCTGTAATTACAAATAGCAACCACACATCACATTTGATGAACTGTATATATACACAGATATACTGTGAAATAGAGCTGGGCGATAAATCGATTTAATCGGTTAATTCGAATTTACAGTTCAGGACGATGTGCTTTCATGAAAATCGATTTTGTTAATTTTTTTTCTACGCGAGCGCGTAACTAATGCGACGCGCCATTCTTTACGAGTAAATTAGCGTGGCGCACCCAAACACTGTAGCAGATTCACTAACAACTTGGCAATGACAGGAGAATAGCTGGCGCTTGTGCCCAAGAAAGGTGTTGCTACATCTGTAATATGGAAGTGTTCCGGTTTCGCGCCGCCGGACACAGACCAAACAAGTCGTCATCGCAAAGATTTTAAAAACTGTTGTAACCAAAAGAAGCAGCGCGACTGATTTATTCCAGCACGTAAAGCAGAGGCTCACAGCGGAGTGGGAATTGAAAATAGCCGCAGCACCGGCACAACAAAGTTAAGCAAGCAACTGTCCCTGGCATATTTTCGAACTGTGTGCCATCTGATAAGAATGGGGCACGATGGAAGGCGACAGCAAACGCTGACGCGATGTATAGTGCGAAAGACATGGTGCCCATACATACTGTGGAAAAGCTGGGATTCATTAACATGCTAAAAGTTTTAGATCTGAAGTACGTACCTCATTTTTCTTTAAAAAAAAATAAATAAAAAAAGCTTTTGCACTGTCAAGCCCAATGGCATAAAGTATTTACTTAATACCAAGCTGACATGATAAAATTATGTTTTTTTTCTATTATTATTACAATATTACTTATTACTTTTATAAAGTTTGAGGGTGTATTGTGTTGTGGCCAGTTTGAAAATAAGCTACAGAGAAAGCTTTCTAAAAGTCTTTACAAGTTTCTAAAAGTGTTTACAATGGCGTGGTCTGCCATCTCACTTACAAGCATCTTTTATGGCTTGTCAGATTGCACTTTAACCCTAAAGTAAAAAAAGCTAAATAAAGTTAAAACTTGTTTTGAACCATTTATTTGTCATCTGTAGTTTGATTTTGAGTAGGGGAGGAGAAAATCGATTAAAAATCAGAAATCGGATTTTTTTATGAAAAAATCAGATTTTATTTTTAGGCCGTATCGCCCAGCTCTACTGTGAAGTGTAAGGAAACTAAACCCACAAGGACTAAACTGAAAAGAAACTCAGCCAGCTGACATGTAACCACTTATCCTGGTCAGAGAGGCCTATCCAGGCAACGCTTGCATTCACAAATATACTTCATGATCTGACAAGCTGACAAGGGCTAGATACTATGATCAGTACCGTTTTAGGCATGCCAAGGCTTTAATGACATGCTACTGAATGCCTGGAAAAGACTGGGACTGCCCACGTTTTACATTCTTAAAGCCTTTACCAGTACAGCCAGTGCCTGGGTTAAGAATATCCGACTTACGGACAATCGGTACTTATGGATGGACTGTCATAAAGCCAATTATATTAAAGATACGAGTTAAATACAATGGTTTGTGATAAATGCACATACTACTTAGTAACGCTCATGAAAACACTGTGCGGCATCTGCGGTTTGTACAGTCCGGTATGTAGTTTTATTATTAATGCATAATTATAATTATGTCATAATATTGTCACAATACCAAAATTAATTTAAGTATTGATTCCAATTAATGAATTTTGATTATCTGATACTTTCCAAAAAAAAAGGAAACACTGAAATGTCTATTTCAAACAAAAACATTTTTAATACATAAGAATTAAAATTAAAAAATGAGGGGAGGCCATTCGGCCCATTAAGCTTGTTTGGGGAGAACTTGAATAATAACTCAGAGTTCTTAAAATCTTACCTAGCTCTGGAACAGCCCAGGGTTTTAGCTTGCACTGCACTAGCAGGAAGACTATTCCATACTCTAACTACATGCTGTGTAAAGAAGTGCTTTCTCAAATTCATTTTAAAATGTTTTCCCATGTTTTCCCGCTAATTTCCACTTATGGCCACAAATTATAGCATTTAAACTAATATTGAAGTAGCCATTTGGCTGAACAGCATCCAGACCTGTTAGAATCTTATATTGCATCATGTCCCCCCTTAGTCTCCTTTGCTCGAGGCTAAACAGATTCAGCTCAGCTAACCTCTCCTCATAAGACATTCCTCTAAGACCAGGAATCATTCTTGTAGCCCTACATTGAACCTTTTCCAAGGCAGCAATGTCCTTTTTAAGGTATGGTGACCAAACCTGCACACAATATTCTAGGTGAGGTCTCACCAAGGAATTATATAATCGTAGCATCACCTTCCTTGACTTCAACTCCACACAACTAGAGATGTGACCCAACATCCTATTGCTTCCCCACACTGGCGAGAGTGGGACATGGAAGCACCAACATACACACCAAGCTCTTTCTCATAATCAGCTACCTTTATTTCAGTGGAACCCATAAAATATCTGTACTTTATATTTACATTTATCAATACGTGATATTTGGGTTATTTGTGAGTGGGTCAGTTAAAATATAATGCAAGCATCACTCACGAAATGGACTCGTGCATCACTGTAGATTATGCATGAATATGGATATTACTGTTACGCAGAGGTTTTGCCCTCACAGATTTCTTTTATGCTCATAACTGGGGAGTCAACCAGTCAACAATCACATGTAAGTCTTTGAATTTCTTGAAAAGGTCAGGATGTTTGTCCGACAGACGTCAGGGCCAGGTTTGACACGTTGCCTCCCTTTGCGAGAGACAGTGTTTCGGGGCTTGTCTACATCATTCACTTTATAGCCGAAATACCTCTATGTCATTTTGGGCCCCCTTTCTGTCAGCGAGTTCAGGTTGTCACCTTCGTTTTATAGGCTTGCATGGTATGCAAGGTTGGCATCAATATGGCATTTCATGTGCAAGCAACTGTCACTTTGCAAGGACCATGATTACCTGGGTCCAAACCATCAATAAGTTGCACTAAAATATTTTCACTCAAAGGAAACAAACCTCAGCAAGCTTTGCAAGTTTAACAATGTCTAGTCAACATAGTCTAGTCCGTCTTTAAAAAAAACCAATCTAAAGTTTAGCGCTGCAGCTTTTCCATAAGCTCTGCGTGTGCTCTCCGAGAAAATCATAATCATTCTGTTCCTCGCTACAAAACTCGGTCATAGGTCTTGTGCCGCGTCTGTTAGGAATTAAACAAAAAAAAAGTGAGAAGGAGAACAGCTAATAAGAACTGGTCAAAAGGAGACAATCGTCTTCCACTGTATGCAAATATTTTATATTCCATACGAACGACATTAAGCAGAACCAAGTTTTGTCAGCGCTGCTTTGTGTCGGATGGTACAACTCACAGCATCAGCAGCTTATTTGACAGGCTTTGGTGGTCGATAAGTTCCATTTGGTTGTACAGCTAATTTTAAACCCCTAAATATCACAAAAAAATATCGCAACATCAACTTTTTCCAGTGTCGTTCAGCTTTAATAAACAATAAGTTCAGAACAAAAGTTCTAATTGGTTATATGTACTGTATTATGTAAAATGACATAGCTAATTGCAGGGGCAAACCTTTGTTTAAACTAACTATTTTGACATTCTAGCATCACACTTTTATTTTCAGTACCAATTTACTATGCAACCCAACTATATACTTTATTTTGCAAATTCAATTGAAAGACAGACTTTGGGAACGGATCTTGTTTGTAACCTGAGAACTGTCTGTATATTAAACATAGATAAACTTCTACACTGCACCATTTTATGTTTTTACTTCTGTAAAAATTCCTATGTTGTTATTAATATGCAATAAGTTACTCTAAATATTCTTAATCCAAGTCACGGATTCTGTTACAAAAGTGATTAGACAAATTCTGAAAGTCAAAATGTTATATTCTTTGTGATCTCTGAAAAACTCTCTCCCTGAATAACAGCCTTCTCAAAAAGAGAAAACGTCAGATGTAGTTTGTCTAAGCGGCCTAATGGTCTTTCTGCACGTTATAGAGAAGCTGACAGAGGCTAGAAAGAGGATGTCACAGAATAACTGCTGAGCAGTTTGTTCTACCTCAAGATATTCAAGCAGACGTTGCCTTCCAGGTCAATGTTGGGATGGTACACCATGGTCTCGCACTTCACTTTCGGGGGATCATGTGGATACCCTTGTCCCACCTTAAAAAAAAAAAAATCAGGGGAAAAAAAAAGATTATCCACAAGTAAACAGATTTTTCAAAAATCCCCCCTTGGATCAATACAGTGGACTGAAACTTTGTGAACAAAACTACAATCAACACCCTACTTTGACAAAATATAAAGTTGTTTAAGTTGATTTAAAAAAAGATAACCATACACTGAACTTCTGAATAAATGATTACTCAGATCAAAATAACCAGCAGCTCTGCCATGTACAACATAGATTCCGGCACATTCTGTAGTGTTCGGTTTGTGAAATACTTCACAAAATTAAAAATAAACTGAAGAATTATAGGGAATAGTAACCGTTCCCCAATTACAATGTCTCACCTTAAAGCTGAAGACAAACCGTCCACCTTTATAAAATCCCTATAAAGAAATTATATAAATATTAATCATCTGTTATATAGACTATATACTGCATTTTGATTTAAAAAAGGTGACTTTACTTAATTACACAGATCAATAAGTTAAACAAACCAAGCACGATATAAATAAATGCACCAGTACTTTACAACCCAATTTGAGGGAATCTGTCAGTGTAAGCAAACATCTATGGCTAAGAAATACATCTGACCTCATCTGGAGAGATGATGAGTTTGAAATTCAGTAGATCATCCTGATCAGGGAACACAATCTCACAGGTCTTTGGGAGGTTGAGTTCATTTATATCTGTGGAACGGGTGAAAAAATATGTCACTTAACTGCCATTTAAAAACAAAAAAAAAAACTTCTTTTATACATCACAAAACAAGCTGACTTAACTCATATGACAGAAAGGTATATTTTACAAAGTTTATACAATTTAGTGTGAACACAGGCGTTTAATCATTTACTCATAAGTCTTTCCGCCCCCAAATCACATCACCATACACCTCTTACTTTGATAGGCATTATCCCATTTTTGCAATAGGTGTAATACAGAAATATTTCACAGTAACAAGAGTGAATAAGTTGATTTCAATATATGACAATAGTAAAAGACACCGTTTTGAAATATTAGTTCATGGTATAAGCACAATATTTATCTTTTACTCTCATCATAATTAAATATTCCGTTCATTATTTATAACGTATGCTCATATATTTCGCAAAATGAGTAGTATATCCAAATGTAGAGCACCCAGGTACATTTTTAAGTATATCAATCAATACATTACATCATATAATTGGCTGTGACACTGATCTTTTTTTTTTTTTTTTGTTATACCAGGAATATATTTTAAGTAAAAATGGTCCTGGTATAATATGAAATCACAAATAGCACAGATGGCCCGTGGCTAACCAGCAAACAGTTAGTGTTTCTATCTGAATTTCCAGTTTGTACAGTGCTGAAATATTAAAAACATTAATCGGCGTCATTGGTGAGAATACATCACCCATGAGCCGATGGCCATAACCAGCTACAGCGATCATGCACCGGCCTCAAAAAGACACGATCAGTGCTACATCTTAACAGTACTAACCCTGACCCTACACAAAAAATAACCAACGAGGAGATACACAGCGACAGACATTTAAAATTAAATACTGTATGCAGAAATATACTCCTAATATCCATACACCTTCGTTTCGTTATATCGAGGTAGCTACCGAGCTGCTAACCAACCCACCGAAAGTGATTGAACTGGTTGAACCACCACTAAGATTGAACGGTCCTCCAAAATTAATTAACATTTCTGGAAGTCTTCTGTTTGGGGGAAAAAAACGAAATCGTGTGACGTCTTTTTAACAAGCTACCTATTAAATATATATCTTAAAACGATGACTATTTGTTCTCATGGCTACAAATACGAATCTTGACCTGCTGGTTATTCTTCACGTATATCGTCCGTTAACATTATTTTGACTGCATTTACCACAAAACAACTTAAACATTCGAGCTGGTAATGTCACGCTGGCTATCGTTTTTAAAATAAAGGTTTTTCTTTCTCCGCTAATTTAAGGCCAACAGCTAGTCTGCTAACAACAAGATGCTCTGGGATTTAGCGGTTTGCTAAAACTGTGTAGTTTGGCTACAACACAATGCCACACAACCAACTATAAAACGTATATCTTAAGACACTTTCAGTGTTTCCTATAGAGATCAGTAAAGCCGGGAAGACATTACAAAAGACTTCATCTCTACGATTACCTGGGGCCACACTGCGGCGGCCTTCCTTAATCGACACCGGGGCTTACGGGCCCGCGCACCATTAGCGGTATTTTCTTACTTTATTTCACTTCTGTTTTCCATAAAGCCCAGAACCGGTGTCATACCACTAAAACGGTAGCATGTCCCCCTTTCGGCTTCAAAATATACCGGCGAGCTGCGAGCGAAACGATCAGCCGGCTACCTTTCTGTATCCGGAGCTGGGCCGCGCTCGCCTTCTTGCCCCCGGCTCCAGCTCTAGTTCCTCCCGCCGATTCCTCGTCTTTCTTCTGCTGCTTCAGCGAAAAGAGCTTAATCATTTTTAAATGTTCACTTAAGATGTGCAAGGCGCAGTTTTGAAAAGGTGCAGCGTGTCCGCCGTGGGCTGAGCGCTGCGCCGTGTGTCACACGGGGGCCGGAGTGCACGGCGAGACTGGAGGGCAGCTGGGCTCCTGCGTGACGAGCGGCGCACCGGGAGGGAGCTCCACAAAAAGGGGGCAAATGCGAAAAATACCGCTACGAATAACGCTCCTACTGCCTGTCTGCCTGCCTATCTGCCTGCCTGTCTCTCCTCTACTTCTCCAGCTTTACATGCCAGCGTTTCTTTATTCTGCCTCGAATGGAATTTAGATGCACCTATGACTAAAGAACCTGTATATATTGGACAGATATATAGTGGCCACAGCATATAGAAAGGCAGCAACAGAGATATTATTGTGTGTAATTGTGAGTATCGCTATATTTAATAGTGAAGAGACATTAATCAAAATAAACAATGTGATATTTGAGTGGATGTAGTAAATTACCAATATTTGTATGCAAACTGGGAATCTAAAACAAAAAGCACTACTAATGCATTATTTGCATTGTATTGCAAAATATATTAAGATATTCTGTGGCAGACTTATTTGTGGATGAATCGCAGACCAAAGAGATTTTTAGTTAGTTAAGGTTCTTAAAAGAACTGTGTACTCTTTAAGTCTTCTATGTTGTTATTAATGAACAATCTATCACCAGAGAACAGTAAATTACCAACTGTTACTGTTGTCCACATATCATATTTCAACAAATTGAAAAATTGCTTCAGTTTCACCTTAACTGTTTTGCTAGGTAGTACCTAGTCTGACTTTCTTGTAATTACAGACTTCCATTAAAAATTCCATTAAATTATAATGTATAATTTACCATTGTTTTACTCCAGCACACTACAGCAGTGTAAAACAACATCTTATGTACCAAACTTTTTTTTATTCTAAAAATAAAAAAGTCAAATAGTCAAGTGCTGCTCCCTCCAGTCTGCCAGGGTATCCGTGCCCCTCCAACTCTTCAGTCTGCCAGGGTATCCGTGCCCCTCCAATGCCCCATGCTTTTTATCGTACTCTACTACAACAAGCACTCACTCTGAAATATAGGTCACAGTTCCAAATACCCATGGGTAAAATGAATGTCATCATACAGTGGATGTTTCACATAAGTAACAGACAGCTGCTCGATACCTAAATGTGCGCTGATCAAATGTGTTTTAAAGTGGTGTGTTCAACTTGTGGGTTGCCAGTCCATTTTCAGTGAATCTGCCAATTTCTCAAAGGTGAAATTGTCCGAACCCCATTTGCACCTCTCAGTATGCTCAGCCATTCAGATTCAGTTTATTACCATTTTGAGTAACAAATCTTTCAAAATTTGTGAAGTCCCACCCCTGATTGGAATAACTGCTGCCACTGCCATACTGATGAAACCAAACACTGAGTGCAGAATTCCAATCAGATTTTAGACCTTTCAGAATTATTGCCCTAACAAAAGTCGCTAATGCTTTGCTTATGGCTACCGATTCTGTGTTCAACCTCTCTGATCTTTCAGCAGCCTTTTACACAGTAAATTATAGCATCCTCTAATAATAATAAGGGATTTATTTCTTAAATGTTTTTCCTCCTATTTTTCAGGTCAGCTATGTCAGATGTGCTGTTCCCCAACAGTCAACGTTTTTCTCGTCCACATCCTCCCTCTGGGCTGCATCATTGATGTCTCAGTTTTCACAGTTTGGAGATGACATGCATTTGTACATCAATGCCAAACCAGATTGTCAATGAGAACCTAAAAAACTACTTGGAAGAAATTTGCATCTGAATGCTGCATAAACTGAAGCACCTCAGCACATTCTCAGTTTACTGTAAATTCACCGTTGATGGGAACGCTACCCTCTGTTTCGAATGGCATCTCATGTTGGCATGATGTTTGATCCCCTTCATAGTTTTCCAGTGCTTATTAAAATTGTTTGGAATTTTGCATATTTTACCTTAAACATTTATTGGTTAAGGTCCAAGGTCTTCAGATGCTGAAAATCATAGCCGTGTAGTTTTTTTTTTTCATTTATTGATTATTGTAAGACACTTTTCTGTGGCCTCCACACGTGTGCTTTTAGAACATCACCACTTCTCCAGAGTCATACTGTCAGGGTTCCTACAAGAGCACGAGAAACGAAGGCAGTCGTTCCACTTTCAGTTCCACTGCGCTGGCTTTCTGTGGAACTGCAAAATGCTCCTCCTGGGTTCTATCAGTGATGAAGACCCCCAATATAACAGGAAGAAGAGAGGGATAAATCACACAAACCTCTTAGCAGTTCTGGAAGAATAATGCTCATTAAACAGGTAGGTCTTTAAGTCAGATATAAAAGTGGAGACTGAAGAAGAGTCACAGAAAGGTTGAGGAAGATAATCCCAGAATTTGGGGGCAAAGGCATTGAATAACCTGCCAACCATAGTAAGAAGCCTGGTGCGAGACGCGAGGACAGGGTAAGATGTCAGGAGGTGGTTGAGGTAAGCGGGTGCTAGGCCATGTAAGTGCAGCTGTTTTGATGGGAGTGGGGATGAGCTTCACTCTGAATCCCTGGTTAACTGAAGGTAAAATAGTCTGGATCTCCTTGCATGTGATGGTATGGTGGTGTGGTCAGGAGCTTGCCTGCAGAATCCAATACAGACCATCAGCTTTTCTACTCTGTAATAATAAATGTGTCGTTCAACTGAAGTGTTCGTGGATACAACAAAGCCTTAGACAATATTTCATTCATTGGTTACAATACTACAGAATAATTTCATATTTTCTAATGTTTTATTTTTATTTTTTGAGAGGAGGTCATTCGGCCCATCAAGCTCATTTGGGGAGAACCTAACGAATAGTTTAGAGTTGTTATCTAGCTCTGATTTAAAGGAACCCAGGGTTTTAGCTTGTGCTACACTAGCAGGAACATTATTCCATACTCTAACTGCACACTATGCAAAGAAGTGCTTTGTCAAATTCATTTTAAAATGTTCTCCTGCTGATTTCCACTTATGGCCACAAATTCTAGTATTTAAACTAATATTGAAATAGCCATTTGGCTAAACAGCATCCAGACCTGTTAGAATCTTATATACCTAGATCATGTCAGGTATCAGCCCAGTCACTAATTAATTCTAGATCCCGTTGTAGCCTCTGTGCTGCTAGATCAGTATCTGCTACACCACCCACCTTGGTGTCGGCTGCAAATTTAACCAGTTTATTTGTATGTATTTGTGCCAATATCATTAATGTAAATTAGGAACAATAGTGGTCCTAAAATTGAACCCTGCAGTACCCCACTATGAACACGAGCCCACTGTGACATTGTGCCTTTAATAACTAACCGCTGCTTCCTGTCTGTTAACCAGTTTTCGATCCAAGCTGGTACAGTGATTCATTCAGCCATTCACATAATGGCTTGTTCACAAAAGCTATAGTGCCATCTAGTTTTAGGCAACAAAGAAATTAAACAAAAAAAAACGTAAAGACTACACTGCAGAAAGCAAAAAAGGAAAAGAATAAAAATAAGTGTCAATGCAAGCAAATTTTGGTGATGAAAAAGTAATTTTAAATCATGTTATCAGTTCAAGCAATATAAAACAAAGTGTTTTGTTCCAAACCTCATTGACAGAAGACATAAATAAACATCAAATAAACACAGCAGTTCCAGGGACAAAGGGGATTTTCATTATAGATCAATTTGGCCAAGCCACGCTGAGCTTTTCAAAGATGTAATGGAAATAATTGGAGCAAGATCCCTTTGTGAGAGAGAGGGAAGGAGCATACACCGATTAAGGTGTGTTACCATACCCACTACACGACGAACCACCTCAGGGGTGAGAACCTGAGTGCAGCCACGTGGCGGGTGAATCAAACCTGATGTGTCAGTGTCTGAACTAGAGTGATAGCACTACGCTATGAAATAAACCAAATATAAACATAAGACAAACGTTGTGCTTCTTTTGACAAGACCTTTCAAGAAGGTCATGTATCAGTCAGAATCTCAGTAGCTAGGAAACAGAGGCTGACAGACTGGTTTGCCCGGATGAAGGAAGTCCATGAATGCAGAGTGTCTGTCCCTCAGTGGGATTGCAGTTGCTACCTGTACAACTAGTATCAGTAGGAAAAGGATAAAAGGAAAACATAATCTTCCATTTTGTAAAATCTGGTATATCTTGGATTGGGTCGTTGATCTCTTTCTTGCCTATCAGCCACCCGTACGGTCTGGTTCTACCCCTAAGATGTCTAGTATCAACTGTATCCTGGCACCAAAGGTTCTCACCTCATCCTGTATTGAAACCTGAAATGCTGTGTCCTGTTTAGAACCAATGCGGGATACGTTTTGTCCCGTATTCGTGATTTGACCCCACCCTATTTCATCTTCAGATTGGAAATGGCAACCGTAGAATGGAATGACCTACAAACACGTTATTAAAAGTCGTGCATTGCAAGGAATTGTTGTTAGTGAGAAGCACTATGTAGAATTGTGAGAGCCAGTGCGCTTTACCGAACTAATTCGTTCCCACGATATATTAAAACGTGGCCACGATATTAATATTTTTTGTTATGTCATGAGCGGGCTTCTGTGTAAATACAATAACTATAACCAACAGAGCCTCTGACCCTTAACGGTCTTTGTAAAATAATCGTAAGGTGTATAATATGAATTTTTATCATAAAAATAAAAAATTAGACACTAACAGATTTACCAGCCAGGAATTTATAACGTAACATGTTGCAGTAAGCTAACAGATCCATAGTCTCCTGATCCTCGCTGCAAAGGGGCCCATAAATCCGTTTCTGTGGATCCCACGATGGTTGCACCAACTGCACTGCCCCACCAGTGATCCAATAAGGGATTACGGTGAGCATTGAAGCCTATTGCAGGAAGCCCAGGGCATTTAGGCAGGGGACACACTGGAGGCTGAATGGGATGCCAGTGCGTCGAAGGGCACAAATTCTGATCAAAAACAGCATCGCTTCACCGACTGTATATATTAATACTACAGAAGATAACTGGAATACTTTGGGGTAACTTGGACTAACACAGGAAGAACATGTATTACTCTTCTATTATTATTGTTTTCTTTATCTTATGTTTATTCTTTTTCTTAAATACTCCACTACGCTCCGTAGTGGTGTGATCTGATTGGTGGCTGTCGGCTGCAGCTGCGCCTTGCGGCGCATCGTTACGTCATCTCACGTCACGCCATACAGGAATGCGGAAAGAAAAACACAGATACCTGCTACGTCTGGAGAAATAATTGAAACAGTAGAGAAAGTATATAAAACGAGTAAACAGGTTTGTAGTTTTGCCGAATTTTGTAGTTTGTATTCCAAACCCTATCTGAACACATTGTCACATAGGAACACACGGTGAGTATTTCTGAGTGTTTCGTGAAGTACGTATAAAGCTTGTAGCTATGTGTATAGTATGTAATGCGAACTGTTAAACGCTGTTAATGTAAAAAAATGGTGAAAATGTGATTAACTGCCTGGATACGGATCGCGTAGTCAGCTTGTTAACCGTTTTGATAGTAATTTTTACTTTGTATTTGATATCGCTGCCTCACTGGCCTTAAGCTTACAATCCCAAACAACAATAACATACCAGTATAGACTATAAGTGTGATATAAGTAAACAACATATCAGATCGACGGCTGGTGATCAAATAGACGTTTGCTCAAAACACCAAATAATTTAATCTGAATTGGTTTTATTTGTCAGCAAACGATTAGTCACGTTTGGTAGCTGACATTGTAACAGCGTGCTTTCGGTGCTGCTGTTTGGGATTTTACCTTGTGTTGTGATTGTCGCTGCCGCCTGACCGAAACCGCCCGCACAGTGTTCCATGATTTATTTAACGATATATCCCCAAAGGCTTCGCTCAGTATTTCATGTGCTCATATATATATATGTATGTTTGTGTGTGTGTGTGTGTGTGTGTGTGTGTGTATATATATATATGCTGCTCATTAAGACTTAAGAAAATAGACCAGTCGTAGCTGCTTCCTCCCTTGTGCAATAAATAACGGGAGCAAACTGTAGAAAAGATTTTTTTAGTGGAAATATGAGCTGCTACATGGTGCAGGTTTCAGTTGGTTATTCTTGGTGGCGTTCTTAAATCTTTCTAAGGAACAGTGATACAGCAGTACAAGTTTTGTGATTGTAAATAAATTTACATCAGGGGTATAAGTCAGGCACTATCAGTTCCTATGAATTATTTTGATCCTTTTTCTCAGATGGAGTTCTTATTTGGAAAGCGGAAGACCCCAGAAGAGATGCTGAGGCAAAACCAGAGAGCTCTGAACAGGGCCATGAGAGACCTGGACAGGGAACGACAGAGATTGGAACAGCAAGAGAAGAAAATAATTGCAGACATTAAGAAGATGGCGAAGCAGGGGCAGATGGTGCGCTAGCAGCACAACATAAACATGTAATGCTAAGAGTTATATGTTGCATTTTAATAGTGTTCTAAAACTGAATATATTTTTGCAGGATGCAGTGAAGATCATGGCAAAGGACCTTGTTCGCACTAGACGCTATGTGAAGAAGTTCATCATGATGAGGGCGAATATCCAGGCTGTCAGTCTGAAGATTCAAACGCTGAAGTCTAACAACAGCATGGCGCAGGCCATGAAGGGAGTGACCAAAGCTATGGCCACCATGAACAGACAGGTCAGTGCCTTCCTGCCAGATGTGCACTGCACAATTCTGAATAGTATCTTTTACCTGTTTACTTTGGCAGCATTTGTAAAGATACATTTTGTTTACAACCCGTGGATAGTTATAAATGGTGACTTTTCATTACCGTTGTTGGCCAGGGTGTTTCAAATGTATTTACCACCTGTGGATAGTTATAAATGCTGACTTTTCACTACCGTTGTTGGCCAGGGTGTTTCAAATGTATATTGTTTTACACCTACCAGCTGAAGTTACCTCAGATTCAGAAGATTATGATGGAGTTTGAACGACAGAGTGAAATTATGGACATGAAGGAAGAGATGATGAATGATGCAATCGATGATGCCATGGGGGATGAAGATGATGAGGAAGAAAGGTAAGCCCTTCAGCATTTTAATACCCCCACAGGTGGGTAAATCTTGCATTAAGAGTATTTATCCTGAGGTAAATTGTTGGACATCAGTGGTTCCATTCCTGGAGAGGGTCTCACTTCTTCAGTGTCTTGTGATCATAGCCTCTATATGATGAACTTGAAATTTTGCCCACTAAAGAGATTTTTATGCTTTATATGACATGTGTGCATTACATGTTGGGCTTTTTTTATTATGTTTTTTTTTTTCCTTCTCTTTAGTGATGCTGTTGTTTCTCAAGTACTGGATGAATTGGGCCTGAATCTCTCACATGAACTATCAAGTAAGATATATTTTCACAAAAGTGTAAATCATCTACTGTTTAGATTTGTTTTTTTAAATAATGTTTTGAACTGTAAGTTAATTGCAAATTAATACAGACACTCCCTGGGTTATGATGGTGCTGCGTTCTGATACACCTGTCATAAGGCGAAAATACGCAGCACTTCTTAGGTGTGAATAATACAGCACACCTAACAAACATCATAGCCTTGCCTAGCCTACCTTAAACATACTTGGAACACTTACATTAGCCTACAATCGGGCAAAATCATTAACACAAGGCGTGTTATATAATAAAACGCTGAATATTTCCTGTAATTTATTGAATAATGTACTGGAAATGTAAAACAGACTGGAATTGGAATACCCATCGTAAAATCAAAACATTGTAACACGGACCATCGTGACCAGAGGAGCGTCTGTATTGTCTTTTAATGACTTCGATTTGCTTATTTGATTTAAATCGATATGGTTGATGTATGTTTTTCCATTGGTCAACAGATGTAATATGAAACTTGATTTATTAAGGCGGTGAATTTTTATGTCTCTTTCTTGCAAATTAGACCTCCCGTCAACTGGGGGCAGTCTGTCAGTGGCCACTGGAAAGAAAGCAGAACCGCAAGCTGCTATGGCTGATGCAGATGCCGATTTGGAAGAGAGACTGAATAACCTCAGGAGAGACTGAGAGATTTGTGTGGATACATTAGTGCAGGTATATGTCATCAGTGTATATACTCATTCTTTACTGAACCAGAGTTGTAGAACGAAGGTGGTGGCAAAAGCCCATATGAGGGTGCCGTGTCTGCATTTAAAGGAAGACGCTTAATACTACAAATATGGTTGGGGGATATAATTTAATATGTTTATTGTTATGTAATTAAGAAGTTCCACCAGAAATGTGCTTTGAGGCTATTTAGAGTGAAAAAGTTATTGTGAATATAGTTTTTCGGTAATTAATTTTAATAAAGATTTAATGACAATCTCAAGCATATTTTCTGTTGGATCTCCACACAGATTAAGATGATTTTTACATGACAGTTTCCAAGAAATGAGAAATCTTAACTTCTCCACATACCCTGCATAATTTGCACATTTTTATTAGAACATGCTAAAGTCAATAATAGATGCAAGATCAGCAAGTTATGCAGTAGAAGTGTTGCAGCTAATATTTACCTTTTTTAATAGTACAGTACCTTTTATTAGGTCCTGACAGCTTTAAGAAATGTGGGTTTTTTTTTTAGGCTGCCCATGTGATAAAAATAAGTTATAACAAGGACTCTTCCCAAAGAAAAATAATATTTTCAATGTGAATAACTGTACCACAGGTTTTTACCTGGGCAGTATGTTGATGCAAAATACTATTTGGTTATATTCACAAGTACCACAATCATTGTACAGTTTGTGATAACTGGCAATGGGAGATAATAGGCTTTAATTAGTCACCCCATGGTAACGTGTGCTGCCACAGTGTGGAGTTTATTTACTCATGAAGGTAATGGGAGACTGTTCTTTCTACAGGGTTTATATCTCAAACAACACAGTTTTGTCTTTTGAGTAAAAATTTTCAACCATTTAACAAAAACGACTGTGTGTTTTATTTAATATTTCTTATAAGGTTCAACATAAAATTAGCATTCTTGTGGTTTAATAAAGTGTACGTTTTTTCAAGTACTTTATTTGTCACCTGAGTGCTGCTGGTCACCACAACCAGCATTTGCCGATTTTTCAGATGACGGATGTAAATTTTTATGCAGAAACAGTAAAACTTTGAATAGGAAAAAATAAAATCAAGATATGAAATGTTTAGATATATAATGCATTGACAATCATGAAACAGATTGTGCACAAATATATGCATAAGACATTTTTTTTCCCAGACCCGTTAAACAGATAAACTTCACTTTGAAAACTCATGAAACGGATAAAGAACATTTCTTTGTTGTCTGCGCATACATCAGCCTAAGCGGAAGGGATCTGAGAAGGATGACAGAAAAAAATAAGCTTGTGGAAAAACAAAGAAATCGAAGTTAGTTATATATGTGTAAAGACCGTAAAATGTGACCGCAAGGCATTGCATAAGTAACTTGCCAGTTTTCAAAATTGTTTTGGTCCTAATGCTGCCAATCTAGTGGAAAAAAAGCAAACTTTTTTATTTATATATGTCGGTTTTTGCTACATTGCCAAAATATCCATATAGTTTTGAATAGACATTTGTATAAGGATTTATGCTGTTGAAATAACTTTAAAAGGTGGCAGCAGTTTTTTTTACACATAGTTTTATGCTGTCAGAAACTATTGCCTGTACAGCATTCAATGTGGTAGCAGTTTTTTGCATGTATTTTTATGCTGCCAGAAACCGCTGTGTGTAGTTTTCAGTGTGGTAGCAGTTTTTAAATGTAGTTTTATGCTGCCTAAAGCTGCTACCTATAGTTCTCAGTGTAGTAGTAGTTTTCATAAGGAAATTTAATGCAGTGTTATAAAATGATTGGAAAACCTATATCGCCTTCTCTCTAAGTGCTGTTTTCTCTGGTACAAGCTACAATTCCATGAATATGGGAACTACCCATTTACTAAAGTCTGCTTTCTGAGTTACGGTTTGAAATGGGTCTAGACTACCGACACAGGAATGTGTGTCATGGATGCCATGTTCTCATGAGTTTCTTCTTGAATGGGTTCTTCAACAACAGATGCTGAGGAGTAGAGGAATCGCAGGGACATTTTTATTAATTTATTACATTTGATTTGATTGATTCTATAATATAATATTCATGATTTATGCACTCCACATTTACAGCTTTCAAACCATTTTGCTCACTGGAAAGTTGCAACTTACGATTCAAAGATTTTCCTCAACTCCTCTTTCCATAATTGGTGAAGGTGTGTTGGCTTAGAACACCTCATTGTTCACACCATATTTAAATGCAACCATACCTGAACCACAGCACTATAACCGTGCCCATATCACCACCAGATGTCTGCTAGAGTGCATGTTTGAGTCATGGAACAAGTTACCAGTGCCTTAGTACATACCTATAGGTACAGCCAAGAAGATGCTGCACTGCCAGTATTGAAACAGCTGTTAGTTACAGTCACAACTGCCCAGATCCCCTAGTGGAATATGGAGACAAACCAAATGCCCCTAAATCGGCGATCGGAGTTTCTTTTGTGCTGCAAAGTTTTTCTAACTACTACGAGTATGATGTTTCGTTTCCTGCCTGGTTTAACTGTGCAACATTTCATTTGTGATTTCTTTAAAGAAACATTATACACAGTGAATGATGAACAGTGTTTTTAAGTGGAATAAATGTGTTGCTGTAATGATTACAGAAAACTGATGACCATTCACTGCTGCCACTGGCACGTGAAATTATGAAATTTTAAGGCCGTGTGTGTTTCTTCTTTATTTTTTATACTTTTTTACTCATCTGATTGGTATGAGCGACAACTTCCCCCTCAGACAATATGGAAGGTCATCTGTCCTGTGTCTCTTCAGACCTGTTAGTTTCCTCTATTTAGTTCTCTATTCCCCCCCCCCCATCTATTATTCCTAAAGGCAGGTCATTTAACTGGTCAGGATCTCCTTTTTCAGTGGTCCACCATCAGTCGTAACACTCTCACTCCAGGCTACTGGGGTTCTTTTCCAGCTTTTCCATATGACCTGGTGTGTTGTAATTTAAGCATTGTCATGACTAAGTAAAGCAATGAGCATAAGATTCTCAGCCGTAACTCTTGTACTGTTCTTTTGGTACTGATCTCCTCGGCTTTTTATTTTTTATTTATTGCAAATTTATGTCCAGGCATGATTTTTCTTAAATTGAACTGCAGATTTACCTTTTATTTCTCTTCTGTAACAGGATGCTTTGGCACTATTTGCTTCAATGGTGTTTTTCCTACTCGCTAAATTTTTTTTTATCCTTTTTTACTCATCTGATTCCTCCGAATGATCCGAATGATCCACTCCAGCTTTTATGAGTACCCTCAGACCAGTGCCAGGTCCCGACAGCTCAACTAATAAATAGAAACATAGAAAAATTTTTTGATCATGTTCAACTTTGCCAAACACTCCATAGTGAAGTAGTAACTAATCCAAATTTTAACTGTGTTTCTGAAAGCCATTTTGCAAGCCTTAAGAACATAAAAACATAAGAAATATACAAACGAGAGGAGGCCATTCGGCCCATCAAGCTCGCCTTGATTAACTACTCATGATTAGGGCTTACTCGCGCCTGAAAATAAACCCTGCTTGGGAACCCGCCCCATATGTACAAATTGTATTTTCATCTGACCAATAGGGGGTGCAATTACACTCCCTCCTGAATCATTAATGCCATACTGGTTAAAAACTGTATGGATGACAACTCTACTGGCAATATCAAACCCCTTCCCTGGAATGAGCAACGAAGAAGTCTGAGAAAAAACCCAGCAACGAACTTTACTGTCAGTGTTTCCTAAATAAAACTACAAAAAAAACCCTTTTGTTAACTGAAATAAAATTAGATATGAGGCATTTTACAGTACTGATAGGGTTGTGTTTAGTCTTAGGTGTTTGGAATGTCCTCTGTCAACCTTGATACATTCCTGCAGCTTGTTCCTGACACTGTAACACACGAACTAATCCCGGTTATCATGAAGGCTCACAAATGCCTTCGAGATGAACTCCTTTGATTCACCTACGGAGATTTCTCTCTAAAACCTTCTCCCGTACTACAATCCCCCCCCCCCCCCCCCCAAAAAAAAAGTCCATGGGTCAGGTTGGGTGTGCGTGGCGGCCAGTCAATGCTGTGCAAGGATGTCGTCAATGTAGCTCTGTACCGTCAAAGCAAAATTAAGGGGGGCATCTTGATGGAAAAACAGTTTGTCGTTGTCAGCACTGGTGGACAGGCGCCCCCTTGCCAGGCATCACTCTGTGGGGTGGGTGGACTGTCTAGGGATGGTGTCATGGGGCTGTTTTTTTAAAAAACGTGGGTGGTGAGAATTACCTAGACATGTTATGCAACATGGTGGTGCCGTAGTGTCAGGGACTGGCTCCAGGAATGGACTGTGGAATTAAACCTGTATACCCACTTTTAAAAATAAAATTTAAATTTTACTTTGTAAAATAGAACCTTTACTTTGTAAAATCAAAAACTACTTTTAGCCCACCATGTATAATATAATTATGTAACCATATAATTAAAACATCTTCCCCAAACACAGTCTACTCCCTCACATCCTCCCAGGCAGGATCCTCTTCACCTTTGTTCTGATCCAAGTCTACATTCAAAGCACACATTTCTGGAGCAATGCCAGAAGGTTTGTCCCTTGCTGCATATGTATCGCTCCACTGACCATCCCTGTGGTGCTCCTGAGGCGGAGCTTTAATGCAGAGCTTTAATGCAGAACTTGTTCTAGGTGGAGGCATGAGTATGGGGACAGTCTCCCAGGGCCAATCATGGCGGACTGCTACAGTCCAATAGCCTGGTCCCATCCGGACCCCGTATACCACATCTGACAAGCGTGTCACCACAATACAGGAAGGACTCAGCCGTTCCTTGCGAGTGGGGTTACGCAATCACAGCTGTGTCCCTGGTGTCAGTGCTTTGTTGTGGCTACAGCCATCGTATGCCCTCTTTTGATAGCTCCCAGCCTACCCTTGGTGCTTCCTGGTGAGCTGGTGGACCGAGTCCATGTATTGACAGAGCTGCTGGATGTACGGTGGACGTCAGGGTTGGAGTCATTCCGGAATGCATTGATCAATTCAAATCAAGAATTTAAATCTCCCTGGAATTCTAATTTAATTCCATTTCTGTTCCCTATAGTTTTTTTTTCCAGTCCCAAATCCAGTTCCATTTCCTGATTTGAATTCAAGTTTATCAATGCATTCTGGTGGATGCAACCCTGGTGGATGTAGCTCAGCTCTCCTGTAGGTCTTCGTCTTTACTAGTGTCCTCAGTTCCAGCCCAAAGTGTTGTATTTTTGGCCCGAACCCTCTGGTGAGCCGTAATAAGGATAACCAGTTGGGTTTCCAGTGTGTGGTCAAACCAGTCCACCAACCCATTGTTCTGAGGATACAAGGGATTGGAGTGGCTTTGCAGATCTCTTCCATTACTTCAGCCTCGAAGCTCCATCCCTGGTTGCTGTGTAGCAGAACAGCTCCTCCACCAGCTTGCTCGATGAGTTATGGGCTTTGTCCTTTGGGTTCCTAGCAGTTAAGAAGCCAGATAGATTATAACGGTAGACCTAACGTACTTCAGGCTTGCCACCGCCATCACTAGCAGTAATGATGCAGTAATTCCTTTCAGCCTTGTCCAGTATCTACCAGATCTGCCTTGCCCTCCCTACAAGACATCCACAACAGCCACTCCAGCGATCTATATATGATAGCTAATATACTAATGCACAGATTGGCTTATTCAGGTCCCCTACCACTCTACGATTTAACCCCCTATACATGATAGGCAATATTCCAATATACAGATCGGTTTATATGTATATTCTGCGGAGTCTGAGCTTCGCCATCTCGTCTTTCTGTATACTTGTATAAGGAAAGATGACAATAAAGTTCACTTTAACTTGACTCTGACTTTAAGACGCGTTTGCATTGCGGTCATGCTGTAGTAAGCTCTGCTTTGCTGCATTCTCCTTCACTTTTAATGTGAAGTGCCTCCACACAACTGATGGTTTGCTTCTTCATTTAGATCTTTGTCCTCTATACACCATATTTCGCCATATCGACAAACTTTAATCGATGCTGTTCTTTAATCGAGCGTATCACTTTTCAGTGCTGTAGGTGGAGCCTGCAAGAATATTGAATCATTACCCTTTATTTGATCATTTTTCTACAGATTTATTGTCCAGTTATAAATCCATATTTTACTTACAGTTCTGCAGGATTAACAAAAACCATAATGAAATATGGGGGATGTTATCGCGTGAAAATTATACAAAAACATGCATCCTCTTAAAATTAAAATTTATTGTTTCTGCATTTGTACAAAGGACGACGCCACTGTGGACATTCACAAAATAAATATAAACATTATTTGATCCATTGTATATTTCCTACAGGTGACGTTTTATTTTACCCTCCAACTGTAAAGAACACACCAAGCCTCCAATGGCTCAAAACCACACCTGCTAGAAGCCAGCAGTACAAAAACCCTAAAGGACACTAAAGAAATATTTTTTTGTGTTCAGCACTGGTGTCGGTAATGCTCCCCTGCTTTTTAAATGTGTCGAAGCCATCTGCATTAGACATTTCAGTTTTGACTTATTTATCTTTTCTGAAGAGTTTTGTGAAATGAAATTATCTTGAATCTGTTTTTATGGCATCTTTATTCACCTCATGTAAAGACAGGCATTACCGTAGGTTTAGGGGCGTGTATGTCACTGCATAGTTCCATCATATAGACACAAATGGGACATTTTTTTTCCTGGGGGAAGTAAAAAAACTCTAGGAAATGGAATAAAATGTTTTATGTTTGTTTATCTAGCCCTTTAATGAATAGAAGGGAAAGCTGCTGGTCATCCTCACGGGGTTGCCAGAGCTCGCCCGGCATTCCTCCATCTCTCCACGACTTCGCAAGGTTCCTTCATGACCTGCCAGGTCCTTTGAAGTCAAAGTCCTTCACAGACTGCGGTGCCATTCCCGCCTGCAGGCTACAAGCCGCGGGCTCACAGTAACCGTTGGGCCCGGCGGGACCGGGAAGGCCCGGGACTCCCGGAACCCCGGCAACGCCGGCGGGACCTCGCTCGCCGTCGCGGCCATCTCTGCCGTAAGCAGGTCTCCCAGGCTCACCTGTGATCGGAACATCTACCTTGATATCTGCACGATGTCACAGCTCAACGCCTATTCATTTGAGCATAATCAAATGAACAATAATTTAACATACACGATGACCTAAATTATGTGTGGAGTTACTATTCTTCTCCACAAACACTACAGATATATTTAATCAGGCTCCTCAATTAAATCCACGATCAGTTAACTTAGGTGCTGCATATAGGCATTCTCAGCGACACGTCAGTAATAGTAAAGGCATGCTGGTGTTTCATCATTAATCCAGGCCTGCATTCTGAGTTTAACAGGCGCGATTCTTACTTCGTGCGGCTTTTGAAGCTGGTTGTAAGAAACTCTGCTTGTACTCCCCACCACATTTTACAGGCAATTTTTATTATAAGTAACATACATTTTTTTTGACACAGCAGGATCATCATGTCCTTGGAGCGATTAGAGTTAAGGGTTAGAGTTAAGGTGTTGAAAAACACTCCGCAGACCATGGGATCCGAACCTGTGACTTTCTATCACTGATGTGGCATTCTAACCTGCTGAGACACACACCATCCTGACATGGTGTTCCCAGATAGGTCCCCACTGCCGACTTTTGTCGATGGACATACCTGGAAGGCCAGGAGGCCCTGGAATACCCTTTGGTCCATGTGCCGTTGGTCCCCTGTCTCCTCTATCTCCCATTTCACCTGCACATGCACATTATAAGGTAAATCAGTACCTGTGTCTTCCTTGATGTGATAAAATAAAAGTAAATATCAGCATCCTCCTGAGATTCACAGGGCTTAGACACTGTATGCCCGGACAGGACCCAAGGTCTTCACCAGAACAGCAGGCCTCCTCCTTCCACAAAATTATTGCTAAATTTAAAGTATAGGACCAAAAATTTAAAAACGACTCCGGATATTTCTGCAACCTCGCCATTCTGACATTACTCACCTTTGTGCCCTTTGACTCCCAGAAGACCTGGAGGACCTTTGAGGCCTGGTAATCCTCTCGGACCGGTGTGGCCGGGTAAACCACTGCCGCCGGGGGATCCCGGGGGCCCCGGGGGCCCGGGCCTGCCAGGCAGTCCGGCCACACCTGTCTCAGGTCTCCTAAGACTGGCAGCCAGCTGGGCCAACTGCTCTGTGACATACAGGTCGCAGGGATAAGACAGCTACAGGTCGCAGGGATAAGACAGCTACAGGTCGCGGGCAGGTGCAGCTTAGAAAATACAACCTGCTTTAGACATTCCTCTTGGGGTCCATGACCACAGATTTTCTTAATTTATATATTCTAATTTACATCTTTCCTATCAAGTAATTAACATCTGGAGACTTTTTATATTTCCATTTCACAATATGTTATTTTGCAACCTTGTGTTGAAACAAAGTTAAGCGCTGTTCCCATTTCCTCTCAGTAGGAATAGGTCAGATATTCCTTTGTACTAGGTCTCATCCTGAAGGCGAAACACCAATATCAAACCCAGGAAAGCATCAATTAGGATGAGCTGTCCAGAGGGATCCTGGTGAGGTGATCGAGAACAGCTCAACTCATTGAACTTGCAGGTACTGTAGTTATAGCAGGGTTCCTGGGGTCACCTCATTGGGCATCAGCCCTCCAATCAGACCCACCCCCATGAGCCTGTGTTTCAGCACAAAACACGTGGTGCTTTTCTCCAGCTGCCGAGAACCAAGTCTTACCGTGAAGAGACGGTTTTCCATTGTAAATTACAGCGGCCATACTCGACCTGCACCCACTCTGACATGGCCCTGCTTACTTGCAGGGCCTCAAGTGTCACTACACAGAGTTGGTTGCATCACCACCATCTGATTAGTCAGAATGCATGGAGACAAGAAAGAGCTTCCATATGTATGGATTATTTGAAGAAATGGTATATTCTATATATTATTCATCATCAGTAGTATTGTACATCACAGTGCATTGATGTATTCACAATAACTCAGAACTTGAAACTTTCCAACTTCCTACTTAGAAAAGTACTATAGAACAGCTGGACGGACTGGATACATAATGCAAATTTATGCAAGTGAATGCTAATTCCAGTAGCATTTGATGCTAAGACGGCGATTCTCACAGACTCGCTAGCGGAAAATCGGCACACGGTAAATCACGATGTACATTTTGTGAACAGTAAATAAGAGTATCTTTGGTTTTACGTCACTGTCACTCTTCAAACCCAGTAACGCCTTTACCGGGCCGACCCTCCTGCGACGGAAACCCGAAGTGAGCCGGAACCACGCTGTAACTAGTCTCTCTTCGCAGAATGGGTCGAGCACGGCTCAGTCCCTGCGTGCCATCGGGAAATAACCGATGGTAGACACGCCAAAACCAAGTGTTCTGAATGAAATGGATGCTTTTCAGCACAGGAATTCAAGAACGTAAGGCTCACTTTCAAACACAAACAAGTTTGCTTCACGGCCAGTATTTCATAGGGTGTTAGGCATCAGCAATGGGTAAAAAAAAAATGCTTACCCTGCATTACTCTTGTGCAAACCTGCTTGATGTGCTGATCACTTGGCCCTTTACCCTAGAGAGAGAAGATAAAAACACATTTCAAGATCTAAATTAATAACAAATTTGACTTACTGGTTTTGATAAACAGTCAAATGTGTGTATATAAAGAATGTTACGATACTTCTAATAATGTGTTCTAAATTGGGCTACTATCTCACAGAAGACAGTCAGTGTGGGTGTACTACACAACCAAAAATAGCATATTAATTGTATTTACAAATAATCAGTGTTGGTCGTGTTATTAGCAGGGTACAGTCAGTACCGCAGGGCCCTGTGATCCTGGGAATCCTGGCACGCCCCTGTCTCCCTGCACGCCGCGGGGTCCAGGACCTCCTGGCGGACCCTCAACTCCAGGCTGCCCGCGGCTCCCCTCTGGCCCGCGGCTTCCCGTCTCCCCCGGCGTTCCCGTCTAGATGAACGCCACACCACAGAGCTTATCCAGCACTCTACTGGCACGCAAAGAGTCGCCCGCGGTGAAAAATCAAACACAACACATTAAAGCACTTTCAATATTTGATAAAAGTTTCTAGACATCTGAGTGACTTGTTGGATATGGATGTCAGCGTATTATAGCAGGACTTTTCTTAAAGCAGGGACCCTCAAACAGAGCAGAGCGGGAGACCTCCTTCCACCAAAGCATCATCACATATGTAAGACCTAAGCTCCAGGGAGCATTAATATTTAATATCTGTGAGGAGTTCATTGGCTTCTGAGCACCAACAGATTCCTTAGCAGAGTTCATTAATTAGGCTTAACTACGCTGAATAAACAATAAAACTGACATTTGCATGTATGTGTTACCGGAAGACTTTAAATTTCTTGTTGTATTAAACTAAATAATGAATTAAAATTTTTGCTGAGATGGAAATAAATGCCACTGGATTATATAATATACATAAAATATGGATGAAAATCTTACTGATCCTTTGGGGCCTGGCTCCCCTTGGTCACCCTGTCAAAGAGAAAGTAAAAATAAAGATAATATTGTCTCACTTCTGATAAAATATGAGCATTTTCACATGTCTCTGCATGCATTTCAATGAATAAGAAGCAAAATGGCTGTAATGCGAATGTGAAAGTCTTACCTGGTCACCTTTGTCACCTGGTGTCCCCTCTGCACCAGGCGCCCCCTAATCACAGAACAGAACATCATCTTCTTCATTTAAGATTTAAGAGTGATACACATTATTCTGTTCTTTCTTCACTGGCCTCTCCAGTTCAATAGAACTCTCTCCCTGCCCCGAAACACAGCTTAACAAGTCATCAAAACCGTTTTACTGGTGTCTTCCCATATACATAGGAAAATAATCTATGGTTTTCTAGCTGAGGATTATAGGATGACTTACTTGTTCACCTTTGGGGCCTGTTTGACCAACAGCACCCTATAAAAGACAAATGATCCACATATAACCAACCACACATAAATACAACCAATCAGTTATGCAACTGAATTACAGAATCATACCTGAACTAAAAGGGGACATCACTGTTGTGCCCTTGGGGTTATTTTTCTGGAGGTTAGTGATAGTCCGTATATATAAAGTACCGATACAGCTATCATGCACTAACAAAGACTCACCACAGTAAGACCCATTAACTTTCATTGTATATGCGTACTGTATATGCTCATCATGCAAAAACTGAATTGAATAAAAAACGTGTCATATTTAAGATAAAAGGTCTTTTTCAGAACCACGGATACAATTTATGTGTAGATGTCAATATTGGAGAAGCCTAAGTTAAGCCTAAGTAATGCTAAGCTGGTCTGCCGATTATTTTCACATACTAACCACCAAAGTTTTAAAAATGCTCCATCTCCAGTGCTTTTTAATGCCTTTTAGTGTCTAGGAGAAATTCTTCGTAGTAAAATTTACAATTGTCTGAAAAGCTTTCTTCCATATTTTTCCAAAATCTGGTGCAAAAAAAAACTGGCAAAATAAAAAGCAAATTTCATGTGGATCAAGAAGCTGCAGATGGCTGACCGACAGGAAAATGTATTTCACTGTGTGCAGAGGCTCATGGGAATGGGGGTTATATACCCTCCATGTGCCCCGCAGAATGAGAAATGGGCTATAGCACTAATCTTCATATGTTGTCACTGCGCGTTTGTGCAGACCCCCTATATTTAGCTCAAGTCGAAGTCCTGGAAAAACGTTGTCTTGATATAAGTACATAATTTTACTCTTTTACAATCTGTTTTTGGAACATCAATCATGTGGCTTTCACCCTTTTATAAAAAAGTTCTCCAGAGTAACATGCGAGGACTAATCCAGTTTTGGAAGCTGCTTAAAAATAAACTGTAACGATAGGGGATTCGTAGAACAATATGACTGCCATTATTTGTTAAACTTTTAATTAAAACAGGATGAACTCGACATGTCACGTGATACATACTGAGTTCTGTGATAAACTGCCAACAAAACACTACATTAAGAAGTTTTTTAAACTGCTTTTCACAAGAACATGGATAGAACTTTGGAGAGCTTGTAGAATATTTCCAGAGCTGCACAGACATATTTTGTTCACGATGATTTTAGGTTGCAGTTCTACTAATGATTACTGTAATGTATCGTTTTATACGTGACGGCTGTATGGCCAGCGCAGACACCACGTTATTCCAAACGTTATCAAAACAATGATATTACTCAGCACAATTCTGAGACGAATACGGTATTTAGGAAATTACATCACTTCATTCTTGATACTAATTTTGATATTGTCACCCCCTTTATACATATTGTTAGACTGACCATTTTTGTCATCACCCCACATTGTAAAAACTAGGCACATGACGGGTTGTGAAAGCCAAGGGCCGGTTTCCTACCCTGTCTCCTTTCAGCCCGATCAGGCCTGGAGAACCCGGTAGTCCCGGCAGGCCGAGGTCTCCCTTAGCTCCCTGGAGGGAAGAGGAACGGTCCGATCAGCGCGCACAGCGTCCAAGTGCTTCATTGATTGAGGTTTTGAATTCACTCCACCTTCTTGTTGAAGCTGAACCCACTAGTGTGTAAAGGAAGCATACACTAATTTCCCCTTGAGCTACTCCAGACATTCCCCAGGAACAGGGAACTCTTTCAGGGCACAGTCCCAGGCAAGAATATCCCCTTACCACATACATACAGCTCAGAACAAGAGTTCCCTCATGCCCAGTCCTCTCCAGTAAATTCCAATATTAAAGCTAAAGTGGCTTTTTATTTATACCATCACCAGATGTGTTTATAAAAATGGTATGAGCCCATATTAAGTGTATTCCAGGCATCACTGTTTCACATGTAATCGATATAGATAATGGGTCATTCTGGACTGGAAACAGAAATACTTCCTTGACACAATGTTTAAAATTGCTCCCTTGATAGCTGTTTGCCAGGGGTGACAAACCTGCATGGAGAGTCACCATGGGTGCAGGTTTTTGGGATGACCTCTCGATCAGATAATAATCAAGCCTGCTGCTACTACCTGATTGAGAAGTCGCCTCAAAAACCCAGACCCACAGCAGCTCTGCATGGATCAGGGTCACCACTCTTGCCATATCCAATCAGTATTTTCATTCTTCTAAAGTCACTGCAGAATTAAACTGATCATTTTGACACCGTAGAGTCTGTGACGTCAACTCAGAAAATGGTTGTTAATCAAGCTGGTGCTTTGCTTGGCGCAGCGAGCGATGAAATGGCCACTTGTGTACTGGAGCACACACCAGCCAGCCCAGCCAGCGCAGCCAGCCCTCTGATCTTACCCTGGGACCCGGTGCTCCCTGTGGTCCCTCTGGGCCCGGCTCTCCTCTCCAACCCTGGAAAAGTTACCAAACGTCTCAGTATCTGAAATGTATTTAGAATCCAGTTTTATTGGCAAAACAACATTCTTAGGAGATGAATTTTCAGTGATATTACTGAAACAAAAACAAACCACGGAACAATACAACATTCTTAACTGCAAATACAACTTCTTTCACCCCAGGCACAGAGAGGGACTCATTTTCAACTCAGGAGTTTAATGCCCAATTCCAGCCTATTTTGCCTTCATTCTGAGGTAAATTTTTAAATTATGCCACAGTTCAAGTCTTACTATCCCAATAAATTTATTAGTTTCTTCTTGAAAAGTCAGTAAATAACATTTCAGGGCATATTGAACTGTTTAAGCACTCTGGCTTTTCTGCCCCGCCTGGCATCTTTCTGCCATCCAGTTATTAACAGGAAGCAATTAGCTGCGGCACCTCTGCTCCTACATAGTGCCCTCAAGCGACCTGACAGACCCGGGAGCCGCGTATTCCTGTGTTTTTCTATGCAGGGCAATAGTGGCCTATTCTGTGTGTGAGAAACCTTGCTGGTTAAAAAGCGCTGTTGTGGAATTTAAAATATGAAACAGTTCTGTTTTCGCCTGAGTTTTAGAACATAAAAGTAATGTTGTTTCTGACTGGCACAGCAGCCAAGGGGCCCACAGAGAATTCCCCCAAGTCCCCAAGCTGGCCCCTCCCAGCATGTTTAAACAGTGATCCCTATATAAAATACCTTTAACAATTTAATTGAACCAACTCATATTAATACACTATATCTGCAATATAAGAAGCTTAACTTAGACTCCAAATTCTGTTGTGAAATTGAGTATAGTTGGAATTTCAAAATGTAATCTATAAAGACAGTTATGTCTTATTGTATGAATTTTGTCTATATGATTATATTGCTATAACTAAATAAAAAGTAATTCCTAATAAGCAAAAGCCGGAGTCGTGTGTACCTACGTGCCAAGCCCTATGCAAACGTAAATATAATTAGGCAAAGAGAAACTGAAATTTTGTGATATTTCCCTGCTGGATATTCCATGGTCAACTATACGTGGTATTATTGCAAGGTGGAAGCATTTAGAAGCAACAGAAACTCAGCATGAAGTAGCTGAGCACGTACAGTAGAAGAGCAGGGTCGTCAAATGCTGGGGCATCAAAGCCACCGATGCTCCGTTGACCCAATGACTGCAGAGCTCCAAACTGACATTCCTCTGACATTAACTCCAACACAAGAACTGTGAGCCCAGGAGCTGCACAGAATGGACTTCCGTGGGTGAGCAGCTGCATGCAAGCCTCACATCAAGAAGTGTCGCATGGAGTGCTGCAGAGCACGTCGTCACTGGACTCTGGAATAATGGAAATGTGTCCTGTGCGGTGACTAATAACGCTTCTCTGTCTGACAGTCTGATGGACGAATCTGGGTTTGGCAGATGCCAGGAGAACATTACCTGCCTGACTGCATTGTGCCAACTGTAAAGTTTGGTGGAGGAGGCATAATGGAATGGGGCTGTTTTTCAGGGGTTGGGCTAGACCCCTTAGTTCCAATGACTCTTAATGCTTCACCACACCAAGACATTTTGGGCAATCCTATGCTTCCACCTTTGTGGGAACAGTTTGGGGAAGACCCTTTTCTGTTCCAGCATGACTGTACCCCAGTACACAAAGCAAGGTCCATAAAGACATGGTCTGGTGAGTTTGGTGCAGAAGAACTTGACTGGCCCACACAGAGCCCTGACCTCAACCCCATCAATCACATGAACTAGAACCAGGCCTTCACGTCCAACAGCACTCGTCCATCAGACTGCCAGACAGAGAAGCGTGCTTCATCACTGCACAGAACATGCTTCCACTGTTCCAGAGTCCAGTGACGACATGCTTTGCAGCGACACGCGACACTTCCTGATGTGAGCCTGACCTCAAAATGACGTTCCGGACGAAGGGGCAAAAATTCCTACAGACACACTCCAAAATCCCGTGGAAAGCCTTCCCAGAAGAGTGGCAGCTGTTATAGCTGCAAAGGGGGGGGTGTCATAAACGTTCCTGCAGGTGTAATGGTCAGGTGTTTCGATAAGTTTTGTCCACAGTTGTATGTGCCAAGCCGTACCCAAAGGCAGCCATAATAAGCAAACGCTAGTGTAGCATTCCGCTGCTCAGAAAGCTCACTTCTGTAGAGAGATTATGAAAGTCGCTTGTGCTTTATTTGACTGTGCAAACATGAAAGCAAAGAGAGTGCAGAATATATATAAAACCACCTGCTCAGCTCTGTGAACATGTTTAATGAGAGATAATATGAGATGATATGTTGAATATCAACAGCAAACTAAAACTGCCAGAGAAAACAAGATGCTTGGGGAAACAGACCATAAATCCATAGATTTCTTGTACAATTCTCCTGTGTAATGTTTCTGTATAGTGTACCATTAAAAAGGCTGGGCTCTTACAGTAGTTTAATGTACAAGATCTACGTCAGCAGCTCATGGAGGAACGGCAAGCCCATATCAGCAACAGGAAGATGAACAAGAGAACAGTGAAAAGTATTTATATTTAAAATATGTATGCATTATACAAAATACGTATGCATGTCAGTTAATGTATTAATATACAGTATCAGTCAAAAGTTTGGACACTCCAAGCCATCTACAAAGTGCTACATCACAGCTCAACACGAACAGGAATGCTTTTGGATGAGTTTGACAAAGGAGCTAAGGAAAAACAGCCAATGAGCGCTCAACATATATAGGGAACCTCCTTCAGGACAGCTGGAAAAGCATCCCAGGAGGCCACATCATGGAACTGGCGTGGAGGAGACAGTAGGGTCAGACAGTCCCTGGAGGAATTGGGGTTAAGGGTCTTGCTCAAGGCCCCAATGGTGGGATCACTCTGCCAACTCAGGGATTTTGAACCTTCTGAATCCCAACTCACAGATGATTGAATCCCCCCAACATTCATTTATTCATTCATTTTATCCTGTTGGGTCACGGGGGGTCCGGAGCCTATCCCGGAAGCAATGGGCACAAGGCAGGGAACAACCCTGGACAGGGGCCCAGCCCATCGCAGAATCCCCCCAACAAATTATAAATTTTTTGTTTAATACTTTAGTTGTCAGTGCATAATCCATATGTGTTATTTTATAGGTTTGATGTCTATAATTTTTAAATTAGCATAAATAACCCGCTCTCTGTGTAGGTGTGTCCAAACTTTTGGCTGGTACTGTATGTATGCATGTCAGTCATTCGATTAACACATGTATCTTCTGTCTTTGCTACAACCGTGACATGGGTTCCCACACAGGTGGCAACTCACTGGCAGAGTTAGGTATGGGTGACGTGCGCAGTCGCCTAGGGCCCCCGTACAAAAACAAAAAAATCGAATGGCGACATTTGCGCGATCGTTTTTCTATCGCTCGTTTGCGCATAACCTCAATGATACACTTAATGTGTGAGTCAATCAACCTTGTCAGAGTGGGGTGGTCCTGATTCTAGCTTGTGAGCAAGGCAGGCTATCACTCAGAAGTACGAGATGGGGAGGACAGCAAGGACGGGCTGCTCAGCCCTCAGCTCACCCCCAGGCAGCCGCCTGGGTTCCCCAAAAACTAACAACCCCATGAAGACAGAATTTCCAGAAGTTACATTTAAGGACATAACAATATATGATCATTTAAATCCCCTCTATTCAAATCTGGCCCTCGATTCCAAATCCAGGCCTTGTTTTCAAGTCTCCCAGGTAGTTAGCTTAATAAATTCTGGCTATAATTGGCCAAAGGCTTCACCCCTGGCTCTCAGGTAAATGAAATCTGGAAAAACAGCAGTGCTCGGCCCATGAGCACCTTGATTTGAATAGCCCCGATTTAAATGATAGCAACATGTATGTTATGTGCATTTTTAGCAGCAGTTTTCAGAATAGACAACTTGCCGCCACTGCAGCGGTAATGGACTCTTCCACCCTGAGACTCACGCTAACCAGCTTTCCTTTCACACTGCAGTCTACGTGTTGTTCACTGCCACGTAAACTTGCACAAAGCAACAAGAAGAAAATGGCACAAAGATACATCTCCCTTGTCTGATACTGTCTCACTAGAGTGAGGCTGTGCAAAATTAGCAGTAATGCCCCGTTGGGGGGGGGGGGGGGGGGGGGGGGGGCAGAGGAAGCCGTACTCACCGGGCCGCCTCTGGGTCCTACAGCTCCCACCTCCCCTTGCTCTCCACGCTCTCCCTGTTATAAAAAACAATTTAATTATAAGCGCATTGGACCACTGGCTAATGGTAGAGAGCAAGCAAATATTAACAAGTAATATTATTTAAAAGTAACTTTGCTTCAACTTACCACTTTACCAGGAGATCCCATTCTTCCAGTAAGACCAGGGTCACCAGAGTTACCCTAGTATAAAACCGGTAAAAAAAACAAGTCGTTCTGGTCAACTATTTTCTTAAAATCTGTATCTGACACGGGAGTTTTTGAATGATATCATTTATGCTTTTTTTTCTACTCAGTTTTAATTGTAAAAAATTACAGTCAATTTTGTACTGCATTTCCCAGAATGCTCTGGGGGCACACCCTAAAAGGGATGCTGATGCTAGTCCGTCATTGGGCATATGCACAGTACGTCTTAACCATGACATGCAAACTCTACACATGTAGAGCAGTACTTAAGTAGGATTCAAACCCCCAAGCCTGGTGGGGTGACACCCACTGAGCCACCTGATTCTGAACTGTCAATAATAATAATAATAGGTAGCGACAGACAATAGGGTCCACATATAAACATTAAACTAACCCTATAAACACAGTCAGCAGAATGCCGCCTTGCTATGGAAAAGGGTTCTGAGCAAAAGAGGGCGTAGCCACACTGGCAGGAAGTGCCAATCATGCTGATTGGTTCCACTGATCCATGTTTAAACCAATGAGCTCAGTACCTTCCACCCCCCAGTGAGATGCCAATCCCTAATTATATTGTACTGTATTTCCCAGCCACATAATCTCTATTTTAAGTTTCATTGCTATCTGTGTGTCGTTGTTTCCTTCTCACCGCTGCTCACAGAGGAAGGAAATCCCATTTTCAAAGTCTATTCCCATTCCCATGTTATGCACTTCAGTTTTCTGTCTGGTCCAGTGAGAAACTCTCATGAATGGCTGTTTCTTTATCCATTTGGTTAATGTTTACTCTAGGAATCTAAGGCCTTTCCTCACCATTTAAAACCCCTCCTTACCTTCTCACCACTAACACCCACTGGGCCTGGGGTCCCAGGCAATCCCTACATAAAACAAATGACGGAAAGTTAGTGTCCGCTCAGTGGAATTCAAGAGATCTCTACATCAGGAATATTCAGAGTTTACTTACTTATTAGAAGTATTGTTCTTTTTTGAACATTTGATTATTAAATTCAAGCATCTTCTCAATGCAGATATATTTTTTAAGAGAAAACAACATTATACATGTCACTAGCTACTATACAAGAGTCAAATAATATAAGCAACAGAGAAATGTGTTACGCAAAATGCTAACAGTATTGTCAAGGCGAGGCATAAAAGAACATGAGTTCACACAAACTTTTTTCTGTGTAGAACCCAATATATAGCAATACACATATGAAATGAATCCAATCATCAGTGATACTTACAGGAAATCCCTGAATCCCTGCATCTCCCGGAGCTCCAGCTTTTCCGGATGCCCCCTAAAATGACGAGGAGGGCAGAGAGCAAAGCTTGACCTTTCAGGTCACACGTTCTGCTTTCCGTCATGCAGTGCAATACGCTGATGAGTTCAGTCATATAATCACCGGACCTTAACTGCCGGCAATCCAGGAATTCCATCTTGACCATCCACTCCAGCTAATCCCTGGTAAAATAGAAATAATATAAAGAAAATGCAATTGTGTAAAGGTATTTTCTTTTGTTTAAGAAAACCTGACAACAGAATTGTACTTTATAACCTTTCGACTTCTTTTCATAATCCTTTTGCATTAACACCATCAGGAACAACCATAACAACAACAGCAATAATAATAATAATAAAACTGACAAGGCAGCAGCACCTATAAAATAGTACTTCTGTGAGTATACTCAATGTACTGTACATTACTACAGCAAATTCTATCCATTCAGTTATACAACCTCATGTTGCATCAGCCTTGACCTGTGATAATCATACAAATCATCAGACTACATACTACTAAAATAGACTACAGCAATTCAGAATTTTTAAATTTAGGCACTGACACAGTTCATATTCACAAATTTAAATTTTATATCAATATAGTACAAAAACCAAAAAATAAAAAACTGGGACAATGGTCTAAAACAGGGGTGGGCAATCTTATCCGCAAAGGGCCGGTGTGTATGCAGGTTTTTGGGATAACCTGTAGGTCAGCTGTTCAAACCCGTCCAGGTGTGAGGACTCTTCAGTCAATCAGTCCTCTAATTAGTAATCTAATTAGGGAGTTGCAGCGAAAACCCACATACACACCAGCCCCTTGCGGATAACATTGCCCACCCCTGGTCTAAAACAACATAAAAGGACACATTTAAACTGTTTTCACAATTGCTAGACTACAGCTTAGACAAAATGCTAAAGTCAAAGGTCTGTGTCCTCTAACCCTCAGGTGAGTACAGTGTAGTGGCAACAGAATGACTGACTGTAACATCTGGCATAATCAGATAAGCATTAAACAGAATCACCACATGAATCCATGGTGACGAATGACTGAAATGTACTCAAGAGTACAAGTTCAAGTTAAATGCATTGATTATACATTTTAAAAGTTAAAAGACAAATGCTTACGCTCTCTCCCTTGGGACCAGAAAGCCCACTGAGTCCCTGTGGACCTGGAGCTCCCTACAGAAAACAATACCCAGAGAGGTTAAACATGCTCATACAGGCAAGCCAGGGCTGGCAGAAAGGCACATGGGTGAATTATCTAATATGAATGATCTTTACCTATAACCTGTAAGACAATAACATGCATAAAACAGACATTCGTTTCAAATAAACACATACATAGTAACATGAAGCAGAAGAATAACTGCTGGCTGGTCTATGGTCCACTGCAGGACATTCAAACAGACACATTTTACTGGAAGATTGTGACTCTGTATTATGGCAGGACAAAACACCAAGGACATAAAATGCATCAGTACCAATAACGTAATGAGTTTAAACATGCAAAAACCCTAAATTTACCAAATGAAATTCATACTGGAGCCATCCCAGAATAAACCTTCAGTATTATCAGTGTGCATAGAGTTACTTTACTCATTAACACTGATTGCTAATTAATCAGTACACTGGATAGTACTAAATAGTAATACTTAGAAATGTACATTTTACGTTGCTTTAAACCTGACTGTTCACATAGCAGCTGTAAGCAAAAATGCAGAAATTTGACATGTATTCTTCATTCTTCAGGAAATCCAACAATATTATTAAATCTAAAATACCTCATTATGCAGAAATTTAATATGCATAACCTGCACATTCTTCAGGAAATCCAACATTATTAAATATTAAATACCTCATTATGATACCAATAAGCTTAAAATTATACCTCTGCAAGTTAGTTTTTTTAGGGTTTCAAAGCCAAAAACCAAACCAAAGCTAAATGCAAATAATAAAAGTTAGTGGTTATCGTAAGCTTGCACTAAATTTCTTTGCGGTTTACCAGTTCAGTGATATTAAATTAAGCTTGGGAGTTAGTGGATTAGTAGTTATCAAAGCTAACTTTTTAGCTAGTTATGCCCACCTCAGACTGGAATGCAAACCCAGTGTCTTCTGGGGGACTCAACTATGTAACTATATCTGGACAAACAGCTCTTGGATTGACCCAAGTCAATATAGTTTAAGTATAGGTAAGTGTCACAATCACTATCAGTACACACATATATGTACTCTCACACTGGTCCACATATTTTAATAAATGAAACTATGTGCCTTTGATTAAGTAAGTAAGCCGGCTTACTTTCTAACTAGAAGTAACCTAGAGCAAATATTTGCTAACAGGTTTTCAACATAGGAAAACTACGTTTGTCTTTGGCGTTTCGAACCTAATTTTTAACACGAGTTCCAAGCATGTCTCAAAAGATGAAAATTGTAAAATAATAATAATAATAATAATAATAATTCTAACAATTCCAAGAAAGTTCCATAGCACTTCGTGCTTTGGACCCTTAATAATGGCATTTCCCATTAACACATCCATCTCACACTGTAGCTTTAAAGTTAGCTGCTTCTGTATAATTAAAGCAAGATGCTAAATTAATTTCTCTTTATCAGTAGTTCTCAGGGACTGACAAGGCAGCAGCACCTATAAAATGGTACTTCTGTGAGTATACTCTATGTACTGTACATTACTACAGCAAATTCTATCCATTCAGTTTTATAACCTCATGTTGCATCAGCCTTGACCTGTGATAATCATACAAATCATCAGACTACATACTACTAAAACAGACTACAGCAATTCCGAATTTTTAAATTTAGGCACTGACACAGTTCATATTCACAAATTAAATTTTTATATCAATATATTACAAAAAACTGGGACAATGGTCTAAAACAGGGGTGGGCAATCTTATCCGCAAAGGGCCGGTGTGTCTGCAGGTTTTTGGGATAACCTGTAGGTCAGCTGTTCAAACCCAGGTGTGAGGACTCTTCAGTCAATCAGTCGTCTAATTAGTAATCTAATTAGGGAGTTGCAGTGAAAACCGACATACACACCGGCCCCTTGCGGATAACATTGCCCACCCCTGGTCTAAAACAACATACAGTAAAAGGACACATTTAAACTGTTTTCACAATTGCTAGACTGCAGCTAGCTCATTTTTAATAGGAGTTCCAAGCATGTCTCAAAAGATGAAAATTGTAAAATAATAATAGTAAAAATAATAATAATGATGATGATAATAAAATAGGGGGAAAAGCAGAAATCAATTTTGGGATTTTTATTAGTAACATTAAACTATGAAGTTTGAAATTGAACTTATCAATGTGAACCACACACGGACATAAAAGAAGCAATTTCCTACAAGGACAAAAATCGAAATGATAGAAGAGCGTTTATAAAGCCGTGAGGGCTCTTTGTTGTGAGTTCATCTATGTGTGTCCCAGATTATTTATCAGGCATTTCAGCAATTTAAACATGCAAATAAATAATTAAGTAAGATGTAAGAGCAAGAATGTTGCTTATGAATCAGTGAATGCAGAAAAGCAGTAAGCACTACGCACATCTCTCTTTTCAGGTGCAGCGAGCTGTCATCTTTCAAAGATTCTTGGACACTGAGATGACAAAAAATGCCTCATAAAATCATTCTGATTGGAGATGCCTGGTTTTTCTCTCCCCTGATATTTTCTCTCCTGAGGATATTAAAATGGAATGATCTACTTCTTTAATTATCACTGCTGCAAAAGGCAGCTAGAATCAGCTAGCGAAGTACATTCCCAGTATTCTTCACCACGCCCGCATGCATCTCCTTCATGCTTTCGCTCTTAAACTCAGTCCTGTGCTTACAACACACTCTCACCACATTAGTCATTAATGGTACATTCCTCACTATATTCAAGCAGGCTTCAGTAGCTCCACTGCTTAAAAAAACACACTGGACCAATAACAAGTCAAACTACAGACCAGCCTTTCTCCACTCATTTCTATCTAACGCTTCTGAGAATATTGTCCTCAATCTGATCTCCTCACACTGAATGATCTTCTGGATCTATACCAATATGGCCCCAAAGCTGGACACTACTATTGCTATGCAGTTGACATCCAACTCTACCCGACCTTCCCTCCAGAAGAAACCACTGGAGAAAAGAAACCTAAAGGATGGACCTCCCCAAAGACCATAGGTTTTAGTGTCGATGACTCAAAACACAGCAGCATGTCTGGTATTCAATCGGCTGAAATGCTGTCATGTTATACCCCTCCTAGTTTCTATCTTTATCGATTCCTTATCAAATTGAAAAAAAAATTTAGAATCTTTGGCCTGTTTACATTTTTAAAATGTGTCTTGGGCAATTGGATCACAAGTAGACAGCTGACACATCACTGTTTACATCTGTGTCTATCATGCGTCGCCAAGGTGTCCAGCTCACCATTTGTGTTCAGATTAAGTTACTGCCCCAGACACAGTTATTGTTAAGTCCCTCTTGTATATGCAACAAAACAATTTGCATTGTAGACCACCTCGGCAAGTGGTTTGGGTAATCGGATCACAATGCAACGCGTACAGACACTCCTCACTTAATGACGATGAGTTCTGTTTCTATGACTAGGTCGTTAGGCAAATTGTTAGATAAACGAGGAGTTGCCCTTTACTGATATTTCAAGCATACTGTACTGGTATTTTCAGTATATTTATAAATACAGTTGTGTACTGAATACTGTAATAAACAGTGTGCTATTCCCGCTATGCGTTTTCTCCATATGTGACAGGTGAAAATCTATGAGTGAAACTGTAATAAACAAAACACAGAAAAGACTTGGGAAATCTCTTTTCTAGCACAGCAAAGTCACAACAAGCTGGCCGATAAGCGCTACCGTTAATGATGAATGGAATGACAAATAAATGATATGCTAACATATATAAATACCACTTAGGACATGTGCACCTTGTACGGGGTCATTCTGGTACTTAGAAGTGATAATAACACTTAGGACATGTGCACCT
>JAODKE010000044.1:16269768-16293680 GCA_026779605.1 Mormyrus hasselquistii
TTCATACTCAGCTGGTTGGTAGAAACAAAACCTTGGTCTGGATTTGTAGCTAATGGACCTGAAATGCCCAACGCTGCCCTAAACCTGGCTGTCCTCCGGGATCAGAGCATAGGGTTAAGGGCCTCGCTCAAGGGTAAAATTACCTAGCAAAAGATATGAACTAGCACAAAAAGCTAATCGGCGAAGCTACACACTGTGCTTCCTGCCACCTGTGTTTTTTTGTGTGCTGTTTTAAATATAGAATTATTCACAGAATTTGTACTGGGTTTCAGGTCCTGTGCTACCTTTTTGTTGGGGGGGGGGGGGGTTCACTAGGTAGCCCTGGTGCCTCCCATCTTCAGGATTGGGGGGTTCAAATCCTGTTTTCTTTCTGTGTGTCTGCGTCTGCTTGCATGTTTTGTTCATGTTGGGTGGGCTTTTGCCTGCAGTCCAAAGACGTGGTTAGGCTACATGTTATATCTGTTTTAGGTGTATATTTTAATGTTTTAGTCTGATATAGATCTGTACTTTTGTCAGTATAGATTATACCAGACTTTTGAACTATAATATAATGTAAATATTTTGCATTGTTATTTATCTTTTGATTTTGATTCAGATGATGATGATGCATCTTTCAAAATGGGGGCAGGGTCTTTACCCCCTGAGAGACAGGTAAGCACAAACGCTCAGCTAACCAAAGATCACCATGTGTTCTACAGTGTTGGGCAAGCTACTTAAAAATGTTGCTACTACTTATTCTACAAAAAATATAGGTGAGTGACTTGAAAGCTATACTTTAGAGAAATGTAACAAGCTAAAGCACAACTAATTCTTTTAGCTTGGAAAAAAAATTAACATCATTCTGAACTTTCACCGGCTTTCATACCGAGTTCGCCAAATTCACAGTGTTGTGATCTGTCGTTTTATGTCAGTTTTTACACGTGGTCAGTCTTTTTTTTTTTATGTGAAAGAAACCTTTAATTTGGTCTGCAGTACTCGCCTGTAATGATGCGTGATACCAGTAATTACCTTTTTGATTTGACTGCCATTGCATTCATTTAGAATCAGCCCTGAAAGAAAAGCGGAACGTAAATGCAACGTAAATGATCCCGACTACATGTTTGCACAATAGTACACAGCGAGGATTTGAAGGCATACGATTCTTCAGTCTCTCCTCTTAATTTCATTACATTGTCGAGGTTTGACCATGACGTCACCATAGCTTCCAACAGACATGAGGAACGGCGGTTAATTGAAAACGACGCTTCAAAAAATGATGGCCGTGTTGAGCAGACTGGGCCTGACGTTAGGTTGTAACTGGGTGGAGAGCCAGTGAACTTGCACCAGCACAGTGTACGTGAATTGATCTGGAGAAATGTAGTGATGTCACATTTTTCAGAGCTACGCTGCTGCTTCACTGAGTAGACAGCTTCACTATATAAAAGCTACTCGGTTCTGAAAGTAGTGATGCCACAATGTCACTATTGGAAAATGTAGTTAAATTAATAACTTTGCTCTTTGTAGTGATGCTACTGTCCAACAATGATGTTGTGAATTAAACTGATATTCTGTTTAAATATATGAAAATATTCTATGGCTGGATATTGCTCAAACTATGGATTTTTCAGTTAAATTCCAAGGCTTGACACAGTAGATCTCAAATAAATGGCGTCCTCTGAGATGCCCAGTTTTGCCTTTTGAATCTCCAACCCCCCCCCCCCCCACTGGCTCCAGGACCTTCTCCTTATGGATGCTGCAGATATTCACACCTTCCCAGGGAAAGAGAGACGATGCGATTCGTACGCTCGGTATTCAGTGGCAGCGAAACGTCCCCGTGCAGCGTACAGACAGGAAGCTGAAGATGACCTACGCAGCCATAGTGATTCCGCGCTCTCACACGTCAGCATGACCTCAAAGCCTGCTTCCGGGAAGGCCGTTATGAAGCGGAAAGTTGTAAGGTATGACCCCGGGTCTCAGTGCAGGTGCAAATCAAAGTTTATGCCTATAGGAACAGTTAAGAGGAATATTTCACCTGTATGTCTGCAGGAAACAAAGGGACTGCCTTCGTGTCTGTAACGATTCCTCATGCAGTGCAGGTAATGATTTTACATCTAATTCTAAACTACAGGTTTAGGAATCAGTTGCGAACCACTCCTTCAGTAAAGTATAGACCTTACTTGATTATTCAAAAGCATCAGTTAGAATTTGCTCCCTCAATTCCTCTTTATGTTGTGTAATGCAGTTCATAGTAACCATGTAATATAAAGAATTGTGAATGTATTGTGTGTTTGGGGTAGGGCTGTCCGATACTGAAAAAGTGGTGCCAAAAATACTCCGCTTTTGCTCATTCTTTGCAGAATACAAAATATTTAAATGCAGTGGAAGACTCCACTGTCTCTCCTAGACCGTTCTTCTTCATGTTTCTCCTCTTCACTAATTTTGTTTAGTTTTTAAACTGTCTATGACTGTCCAACGGTAAGGAAAAGCACATGCGGAGCTCATGCAAGAGCAATGGTGGTAAACATTAGACTTTATGAAAGTATGTTCAAAGAAAAATAATGTTCAAAAAGACACAGAAAAAGCACATTTAGTGATGCACCGATAAGGAAATTTGTGGCCGATACTGATAGCCAATTATTTTGAAAGATGACATCAGCACTAATTGTTGAGGGAGGTTCTTAAATACTCCACCTGCTTAAATGAAAAAATATGTTCCAAAAATATGAAAAGGTATTTATTTTTGGTAAGAAAGCACCAGCTCAGGCATTGACCAATCACAGAGCACTGTATTTTATAATTGTATACATCTTAAATATTTATAACAGAGAAGGGCTCATTATCAGTTGTGAGTAATATCTTTTTGTTTTGTACTGTCTGCGCTGAATTTTCTTTTGCTATCAAACACTTGCGCTACTGACGGGCTAGTGTTATTAGTAATTTAGTAATATTTCCACAGCAGACATTTTTCCGTTCTTTCAAAGGGAATTATTGTAACTGGTATTTAATTTTACGGGTGCCATTGGCTGTAACCCAGTATGCAGCTGGCAGAGCTGCATGAAGTTTTATTTATAGCCCCTTGTCGGAAAACACAACGCATTTATATCAGTATGAACATAGTTTCACAGACGAGCCTGAAGATAAATCTATACAAGGCAAATGTGAACTCAGACATTTCATGCTGATGTTTTCCTTATATTTAGACACTGTTAGTAGGCTGGGAGACCAGCTTGAGGGACTGCAGGTGTCCGTGTGTTCGTATCCTGACTCTGAGCTGCAGCCTGAGGATAGAGACTCCCTGAGTGACGTATGTGACTCTGAGGCTGCAGTCTGTGACGCATCCTCTCGGTCAGGCCTTCCTCCGTATACCGGGGCCATGGTAGGTACTCCCACTCTATCTGCTGAAGCTTGGCTTCTCCTCAGATGTTACACTGCACGGGAAAGTGTTGTTTGCATGAGTCCTGATTTATCATCGCGGGAATTTTTATATCCATTATACGCAAACAGTGTCTTGCATTTGTCAAAGCCTAAATTCTTTAACAGTACAGGTCGCAGAGTGAGAGCGACATGCTACCTCGTCTGAAATCCTGTGAGTATTCTGAACTGGAGCTCTTTCTATTTAACTAGTGAGCAGGAAGCTGTTTTCACATATCTGCTCCCCTTCCACAGTTATCCAGCCTCAGCATAAGCATCCGCACATGAGGAATGTGAAGAAGACTGATCTGGTCGCAAAGTAAGCTGTATAGTTATGATTTCCCACCTTAATATCATCCAAGTTCTTGTACAGTACTAACTTGGCTTGTTTCACAGGTACTTCCAGTACAAACAAGACTGGGAAACCTTTAGAGTACCTGGAGAGAAGGATCGGAAAGAACTGCGCTGGGAGATACGGGTATTTTAATGCTCGGATTATTACTCTCATGACAGCCCTGCTGCATGTGGTGCTTCCTCTGCTTCTGACCGTAAAAGTCATGAAATGGTCACACTGTCAAAATGTTTTGGCATGAATGTGTCCTAAAATAAAATGATCCTAGTTGCCTTTGGAACATATGGATTTACAACTTTTGTTTTTTGCATAAATTAAAGTATTTTCCTTAGGCGATTTAACATAGAGCAGCTGACCTGTTGTTGAATGTGGGACACGAAGTCCTGTGCAGTTGTTATTCTGAACCCAAGCTCCAAAATCAGTGTCCTCCTGTGATTCACGCCTTTTTGTATTGCAAATGACAATCTGTTGAATTGCTTCAGCTGCAGCCTGTCGTTTCATTTAAAAAGGTGATTACAGTGAATAATTAGGAGCACTGGGAGTAAAAAAATAAATATGACCATGATCTAAATGGTTTAAGGGAAGAATCAGAAAGGTGAGGTGTGTTAATCTCATCAACTGTATAAATGCATACCAGACTTACCGTGACCTACTACAGAGTGACAGCTGATTTTCTTTTATTCCATTCAAACCACAATCACTGCAGTCTTTCTATAGTGACAATAGTACATCTCATTAGTCTGAACGGCTGATTTTAACTATGTTAATTGGATTTCAAACAGAATGTTTTACTGTATAATTTTCCTTTTTACAGGAGCAAATGATGTACAAAAGCCAACCTGTACCAGTAAGTACACTCATAAATTTTAGCCATATACCCCCTGCGATTCACTTGATCAAGAATACCCTGATCTCGTAAATCACAGAATGAGGCTGCACAGTGACGTTTTGACCTGTCATATCTGGTTAAGGTGTACAAGGCCTTAAACCCTAAGTGAACACTGTAGTTCCATGCTCGGGATTTTGGGCCTGTTTGCCTCTCTCAATGTTACACATTTCAGAAAAGGGCAATAACTAATCTAACATCAACAATAACTGATGGCAAAATTTATCAGCATGATTTTAAAACGCTGGATTAGTGTTGCTTTTGAAAACACGAGCATACCATGCTAATAATGTACAATTCTTAGCAAGCAAAATATGGTGGAGAGCAGGTCTGTTTGTGTCACTTTTAGTTTACAACTGACTTCATTTGCAGTTTTCTTTAAATCTTGTTCTAGCCCCACCTCATCAGTTCATTGCTTGATCACGACTATCAACATAATCGTTTTTTTGGAGTCCTACTCTGGATATTAATCTGAAGAACATGTCATGTTGCTTGACCTTCCCCTCCCTTCACTTACAGAAGCCTCAAAGGACATATGTGCCAAACAGCTACGTCGTTCCGACGCAGAAAAAACGTTCGGCGCTGAGATGGGAGGTCCGACACTATTTAGCCAATGGGATCCTTCCCTCTAATGTCACTTAGATCCTCTTGTCAATCTTGTACACGTGTGTTATGAACTGTAAGGTGTTAGCAGATTCTGAGCATTTTATTTAAATATTTATACACGATGTTTTGAAACGGTCGAGTGGTGCTGTATTTAGGGGAAGTCGCTGTAGGGGAGCTTGAAGGGATACAGCGGCGTGAAGCGCGAGTCATGCCACAGCAGTTTCTGCTCCAGGAACTTCACAGCGTCCAGCGTGAGCACCAGGCTCTCGTGCTTCAGTATGCTGTGAATGTTCAGGCCTGTCGGGGATGAGAGGAGGGTCAGTCAGCATTATTAGCCCCCCCCCAAATCTGTGCCACTGCTACTTTCTTTTGCATTGGATGAGACCTTTGAAGCTGCTTCTGTCTATTCATGTAGCTATTCTAAGATATGGACTGAAGCAAATTTTTGCAATTGTTTTTAAACTGAACTCTCCCTGCCCTGGATACGAATGTAACATCGTCTCAGGAGACGACTGATGATAATAAAATCTTTTTTAAAAAAAAAAAAAAAAAGCTGGTCAGAGAGGGATAAAGCAATTCTTACCAATCGCTGGAAGAACATTCGCCATCTTTAAACCTGCTGTTGCTTGGAGCAAGTTTTCCGGAAAGGCTTCGTTGCTGTGACACGTTATCGCCAAAGAGACGTAGACGTTCAGCACAAAATGTCAGGACTATGAATAAACACCAACTCGCCATGCAAGTTGAAAGTTGAAGTCTGATGACGTTATAGAAAGCAGCTACTTACGCGTCTACAAAGAGTACAGACTCGCCCCACTGCCTGTGCCGTACGATGTCCAGCAGGAACTCGGGGTCTGGGGTTGGCATCTCCAGATTATCCACAACATGAAGGTAGTCCTTATGAAAAAGGCCAAAAAAAAGACCACTTGGATAATGCCCGATTCCAACAGAGCAGTCTACACAATTACATGTACTTATCCAATGAAGCACATAAAATTCATTGAATTTTATTCATTCAGGGATCATACCATGTTTTTATGATACTATCATATACAGCCATCTGTTAAGTACTATCAAGTGACGTCCAGTTGTGCTTACATTCCATAAGAGCCTTAAAAAAAATTTAGCAAAACATCCAAAGCAGATGTCGTGGATGTTGGCGGATGTAGTTTACGGTCTGTGCATCATGCCACAAGAACCAAAAAACAAACTGATTGTGCTGCCACTATAAAGGTTTAATAAATAGTGTGTGATATTGTATTTTATGTCACACAGTACATTTGACTTCTCTCCTATAATGACTTTTCGACTGACGTGTTGTCCTCGCTTCTGGGATGAAACTCAGATGTTAGGTGATAGATACCTGTATTTTAATGCGAATGAAGAAGTTTGGTTTAACCTGGCTTGCAAGTGAAACAGACGTAACGTGGAGGCCGAGAGCCGCGTCCTACCTGAGCCAGCTTGGACGTCAGGGCCACCTTCAGTCCCATGACTCGCACCTTCATAGGCAGCATATAATAGTAACTTGTTGGTCCTCTGGGGCCATGAGAGACACCACCTGTAAATAAGTTTATATTTGGCATCATGCTGATAGAAATGCTAAAGTAAATAGGAAACGGGCCAAGCTGGCCGTCCAGCCTCCAGACAAGGAGAAGCACGTGGCTGAGGAAAGCGGAGCTGGTGCGGCCTTTGGGTACCTCCCCTCCAGAGCGGTGACCTGATGCTGCCGTGCCGTGCGCGGCCACTGCCCTTCTGGGCCCAGGGCTTCTTCCCCCCGCCACTCACTTCCGCTCTGCTCTTTACTTTAGCGTGGCTCTGTAAGGAAACCACAGCTCATCACAGGTGTGTGTGTGTGTGTTTGTTTGGACTTCCTACATTGTGGGGACCAGATTTCCCCACAATGTGATAAAAACCTGTTTTGAGCTTTTGAGGACAATTTTTGGTCCCTGCAAGGGGAAACTCAGTGTCATAAAACTGACTCAAGTCTTTTCTTTTGTTACTTATGGTTAATGTTGGGACTGGGTAGGGGTTAAGGTTGTCATTGCTGGGATTAGGGTTTTGCCCATAGAAATGAAAGTCCCCATAAAGATATTAATATGTGGACTCTGAGTGACTGGCATTTGGTCTGGAGAATTCCCCAGTGAGGCATAGACTCCAAAACACATTACATTTTTACAAAAGCAAAATGCATTTGCTTGATCAGTTTTTAAAATTAAAAAACAGAATACCAATCAGCAAGTGTATATCATTTAAAAGATTTACAAATGGACGCAAATCCTATACACATTTTACACAACTGTCAAGTTATACAAGTCAAAAGCTTTTGCACATATTTTATTTTTGATCAAACGTCAATTACACTGCCTGCAGTCACTTGGCCGTAAACCCACTGAGGTGATTTGGGATGAAATGTACAGAAAGGAAAAGATCACTTTTGGGAACTTCTGCAGCAATGTTAGAGTGCAGTTCAGGAAAATACCTTGAGTCTAATAGATGCCTAGAGATTTTTTTCAGCTGTACTTACTAAAATATCCACTGTGACAGTATTAGTAGTTCAACTGCCATTCTGTACCTTTTTTCCTTTTGTACAGTACTATGCAAAAGTCTTGGGCAGCTAAAGAAAATGTTTAAATGATCTTTATGTATGTGCAAAACTATGACACGCCTGTCATAGTGTGTCAGCTTAGCCATTCCGAAACCTCTGCTAAAATCACCCCATCACCTCCAGCAATCATACAATGCACATGTATTTTTTGACTCGACCACTAGCACACCCCATATAGATAATCATTATGCCATTGACCTTTTAACTAATCAAGTTAATTGGGCTGGTGGTGACATTCAGCATATACGTGGAACGGCTGAGGTGCCCCTGAGGAGACGTTTGGGAACCGAAGCTGTATTCATCTACCCCATTCAACTAGATATTAGTAACTTTTTGGAGTAACTATGTTGCACTGTAATAAACTCCAAGCTTCTGATTGCTGGAGTACATGAAATTTCATATTTGAAAGCAAGTTTCTTTTTAAGTAGCTAAAATCTGGTATCATGTGCTAGACATTTTCACAATAAGCGGTTCGATTATTTCACAGGTTCAAACTGTTAGACACTTACGATTCTTTTGAAATTTCTCTGCCAGACTTCAACTGCATGCAGTATGTCAATTCTGAAAAGGTAATACAAATGTGAACATTAGAGAACTCAAGTAGTCAAAATAAAAAAAGTGTTGCCTGCAGCCTTAACACCGTATATATCTTAACCCAGTGGTCCCTCAGCCTGGAACTCCCAAAGCTCTCATGAATGCAGGTTTTCCCACAGACATACCAGAACCAGGCCTGGAATATGCTGGCCTGAGCACAAACATGCAGAGAAACCTGTAGTAGCAAATATCAGCATCACTACAATGGGCGAAGGAAATAATGTAACCAAGTACCTACTGCATGAGCTAAAACAAGCTCCAGATTACATCAGAGCAGGGTTGGCTTTTACTAGTATATCATATGCCTGTTTGTCCTATTGAGCCCATGTAACAGGGGGAAATATTGTACAAGTTTCATTATCATGTCTTGCATGTCACCTCTCCTGTAACTATGGCACATTAATTTCATCTGAACACATCACAAAACTTGAAACTACAATATCATTGAATGTAACTGAAATTGGGCGTGTCTTGGATCAATATTGAGTGAGATTTAAGTGGACAAAGTTTGAACTCTTTGGGGGGGGGGGGGGGGGCTATGATTTTGACTGGCTATATTTACCTTAATGTAAGCTGCACAGGAATGGTCCTCATATTGTTTTAAAGCTATTGTCCAGCTCTATAGATTGAACAAATAATATGCCATCCCATTTGAATAATTACTATGTAATAACTGATTAAAATATTAAAGACTCAATAACAAAAAAACCTATATTTCAAAATTGATCAACTTTTTACTAAAACTAGAGCATAACATCATGAACATCTCCAGAAAATTTGGTCTTTGGTTTTTAAGGTGTTGCTGAAATATCTTGACGTAAATGTAGCGTCACATGGTTTAATATCACTAATGGGCCTTTTTAATGGCAGCCAAACTGACATAAAATAGTATAACAAGCACAATGTAGTTAATGTAAGTAACGTTAAGGTTACAAATATGCTACAATGGAATTTAATGGAAGCTTCATTAATGTCATTGCAGACACCTGTACTTGCCAAACTATTGAAAAGGCCAACATGACTAGTAAATATAGTTAATAAATGCCCTGCATTCATCAGTGGTGAGTGAGGTGAGCAAATCGGTCCAGTGTAAGTGCGCACTGAGGGAATCACTCGACTTTGCAAGCATCAGGTTACGTCGTGGCTGCATATGATAATAATTGGTGGCTAGGATGTGTTGAAGAAACTATGCCCAGCACTAGAGAGTCGAAACTGAGCTTCAGAAAATTTGGTCTTTGGTTTTTGAGTTGTTGCTTAGATATCATTACATCTGAAGTATCAAAACCACAATTCCTTACAATGCTGTTAGCAGTAGCAGAATAGTAGTGAGTGATCGATTCATGGTACAGAGTTATTTTTCATGTTGACTACTATTGGCAGAACTAACAGACAAACAATTTGGTCCCCAAGCTGATGATGCCCCTGTCATTCTCCTACTTCTCTCACTAGCACATCCTAACATTTTTAATGAAGAGAAAAGAGTGAGAAAGTCTGATAGAATTGCATGATGGAAAAACAGGTGGGATGGGATTGCAAAGCATGTCCCAGTAGAGCCATATGTCCAGTTTTCCACCTAATGTATTACACTCATAGAAAACAGTCACTGGCTACATTTCTTTTCATGCCATAGTGACACAAAAATGAATGTTCTTTGCATTACAATCCATTGACAGGGAGAACTCTTTACATCAGAGATTTTATTCACACAAAGTTTTGTTTATATTTGGTTAGAAATTGCCTCGTTAATTTATTTGATATGTTAATATTCAGATTGTAACAAGCAAATCTGATAAAAAGTTAATTGCACTGTGATGTATTTGTTAACCTGGTATAACAGGTTTTTGTACAAGTTTTACATACTGACTCTTAAGTTTAAATTAACCATTGGCGAAGCCCGATGAAAACTGCAAACGAATTGATGGAATCATACAAATTCTCATTTGAATAATGGTCTGTTTATGGCAGGTCAGGTCATTGTTATTTTCAATGGTATAAATACTGTCTTTAGTATTTGTATTCGGTATAGGCAAGTACACAAATGTAAAATACTCCGTCTGGGGAAAAAATGGTATTGTTGCAACCCTAAATAAAACAAATGTGCTGCACTGAAACACATTTTATCATAGATGTGAGTTCATTTCATCACTTACAGATGTTTAGAAAGTTATACCTGGGGTGCACAGCAAAGACATCTGGGTGAAGCTCAACTACACCCAACTGGTCCTCCTCGCGACTTCTCAAGGACTCCAGCCATGCCTGCCTGGGACGCAGATGCCGCGCAATCTTTGCTTCACACTTGTGCAGCACTGGGACATTTGACTCCGTTGGCAATGGCCGAACTAGAAAGCAAACAAAAAAATCCTCTCAAAGACACAAGTACTCTTTTACTAGCTTATAGTAATTCAGCAACTATCTTTTTTTTAACGCCACAAAAAAAAAAAATGCGAAAAGCTACTGTATGTAAAATACTGAACCCACAACACAGGGGTCAGAGGTTGTTGCCGTTCAACCTCAGTTGTCTTAAGCAAAGGCTATGGGTAATCACATTTCGATACATGTAGCAAAAGTGACTGTAATGTTTTCCTCATTACTGTAGATTAAAGGGAAAGAAACCTATTAATAGGGAAAAAGCCTTACGTCTGCGCTGGACTTCAACCAGGTTCGGTGGTATTAGCAGGTTGGATGGCAGCACACTTTCTCCCGCAAACGTTGAAGATAACTGGGATAACAAAATTAAGCAACAGCAGTAATTAACGTTACCTTTTCTATTCAATGATTCCCGTTATAAGTGGTTTACCAGCGTGCCACGTGCAACTCGTTGCCGAATCTACACGCCACGCGTTTTTGCAACTGCAACAAAAACTTACCCGTTTACCAAGGCAGCAGACATTCAGCCCGCTCCGGAACATGTTCATCATTTTTACTAACAAAACATGTATCTGCCTTGCAATTTTGGCTCTCACGCCATTGAGGTCACCTCACTGCGTCGATTAGAGATGACGTTAGAGTTAAATATTCTTGTCTTGAATATGACTTCCGCCATCTAGGGGCAAGGGGGTACCATATGCATCACCAATAAGTGAATCTATCCAAAATGAAATGCAATTGACATAACATGAAATATAACGATGCTTTGTTTGTTTGTTTGCAATTTGTAGAAGATGTGAACAGTACCTCCCTTGTTAGTAAATTGATTCGCTATGTGGGACATAGAGGACACTTCACAATAGCACCCTTTACCATTGGAAGGGTACTCTTAGGGACATTTTATGGGGTACGATACACATTTTCATCAATAGAAGAGGACTCATTAAAACATTTCATCATGTTCTGTTACTATATAGGCACACCGTCATATTATCCTATAATGAAGATGGCACGCAAGACGTAAAAGTTCCATTGTCGCCACAAAGGACACTAATTACGTTTTTTCAGCTACGGAAGCACCAGCCTCCCCCTCTCCAAGTCGACCAGTGCATACCAAATTTATGAGGCATTTTACCAAATCTGAATTTTAAATTTACCATTATATCAACAAGGTTTTACATCGTTTCACCATGTGCGGTTCAATTAATGATTATTAATTAGAATACATTTAATTCAATTCCAGTTCATCATTTAACTATTAAATTAGACACGCATTACATATGTAAATTACACATACATAAATTATATATTCATAGAATACAGATATACATATCAACATTTACAAGCCTCCATAAATGGGACAGTGCCTATCTGAGGTACTGAAATGGAGCTGAGCAGTAGCACTGTAAACATAATAGAGTAGTGCAAAGAGAAATTACATTAAAGTGCAGAGATAAAATTGTGCAAATGCTACATTTGCTGTAGTGCAAAAGACGAATCATTATATGAGTGTGCGTGGGTGGGGAGTTATGAGGGCCCAGTTTGAGGAGGAGGAATGCATAACAGTGGTGAATGTTTCCAAACATCATTCGCATTGAAGCTCTGAGTCTCTTGGAGTAAAGCACTGCGCCATTTTGGCGCACCAAAGAGTACACTTCGGGACTTTTATTTTGAAAACGAAATAGTAGCGTCAACCGGAAGTTCCTATCTTCAATTTGTGTAAGCCTTTAGCTTTGCACTCCTCCGTTGGGGAGTTCTCTTGCATTGTAAGGCTTTGTATCTTCTTTCTTTTAGCAATCTATATAGATTTTTTTTACTTTATCTGTATTTTGTAATATGGATTTGCTGTATATATAACTTACGATCCCGTTTATTAATAGAAATCGTTATCAACTACGCAAACTACCTCGATTCATCGATATGCTAGCTGGCTAAGTAACATTCATTTTAAGCAATATGTTATTCACTTGCATTTCTTGGGTACGATGGGGAGAACTACATTGTTAGTTAATTAGTCTATTGGTATGTTAGCTATAAAATTAGGTTGTTTGCATTTTTTGTAATGTTGGCCTTCAGTCAGGTTCTTGTACCAACAAATAACGTTACTCCCTTTTCTCTGATGTAAAGTAGGACATGCACAGTCGTCCAACACAGAATGTTTATATGATTTCAGCGATCTAACCATTACTTTGTTTTTTAGTCAAAGGTTAGCAAACGTCTAACGTGTATTTGGAACAATGCATAGTATATGTCATAGTATATTTCTAATGTCATTTAGTGATCCCTTCTTTGGTATTCATTTGTTTGGTTCTTAGCCTGACAGAAGAAATGTCTGGTATGGGAGGAGGAAAGAGGACAGCCGGACTTGGAGGGGACAGCCCCCCTGGACCGGTGGAAAAGAAGGGGAAAAAAGAAGAGAAAACCACCACCACCTTGATTGAACCTATTCGCATAGGTGGTGTGTCCTCTACGGTCAGTCACATTGCTCTGTTTTCTATCTGTACTGTATTCAGAGCTCGGCACTGAATTTCTGCCGTGCTAATGTTTCACTGCTTGCAGCTGCTTTTCTCTGGATTTGTTATCATTTATTAATCCCACCTGTTTTTGTCCTCCGGATTTTAAATGTTCTCAGTACCAATATCTTCCAGCACAGTCTTCAAGGAACACCGGACAGTCCATGTTTTTGCTGCCTCTCAGATTCTGGGAGTTGGGAGGTAGCAAAATATGGACTGTTTGGGAATCCCCAAGGACTGGGAAGGGAAACACTGCAATATACTTAGAAGCAGCAGGCAGTCTTTTGGGTCAGTGGGCAGCACTGTAGCCTAACACCTCCAAGGTGTCATGAGCTTTCATGAGTTTGCTATGAGGAAGGGTTAAACATGGCTTGAAGCTGCTCTGCAAGCTTAGAGACATCTGAAAAAGACTATATAGCCATACCTTCCATGTCGCAGAGGCTAGCGGTACAGACCACCCGCGACATGGAAAGACTGCATAAAAGTTTTGGTCCCTTTGGTGAGCAAATCAAGATCACTGTGGGATATCAGTGAGAAGCTGCTGTAAATGCACTTGACGTCCTCCAAACTAACACTTAGGGTTACATGATATCACATCACGATGTATTCGTAATTATTCGTTGTATGCTGAATAATCACCAGGGCTTTAGATGAGGGGCAAAACATTTATCTGGATGCTGGATTTTTGGTACTTTACGGATATTTACTTACGCCCACAATTTAGTAAGTAGATTAGTAGTATGCATAAAATATTAATGAGATCCCTTTTGAGGTAAAAAATAATCTGTATAAATTCGTCATACCTTGAGAGAAAAGGAGCAGCTCGGTGTGTTTTGCGAACATTGCTGTTGCGGCGGTACTTTTTGTAGTTTAAATTTTTGCATGTTTATTAAACATAAGGATATGCTGAATGTATACAGATTACTAATATTTTAGATGCACTACTAAGCTGCTTATCAAATTGTGGGCATAAGTACGTCCATTTAGTACCAATAAGATGTCGTCCGGACAAATGTTTCGCCCGTCATCTAAAGCCCTGGCCCTTATCGCACATGCTCATGTAATCGTGAGTACATCGTGATGCAATATGATGCAGCTCTACTAGCATCGTGCATATATTTTATGCATTTATGAGTTACTGAACTTTATGCTGACTCTGTGATATATTGAAACTGCGCTGGGGAAAGTCATGACACAGAAGCGTCAAATGTAGTGATACGATGCTTGTTTTTCCCTGGTGAATCTGTTGTGTCATATTTGTTTTCTGTGTGCCTCTCGTACAGGAGGAGATGGACATGAAAGTTATGCAGTTTAAAAACAAAAAGCTGTGCGAGCGCCTGGAGCAAAGGCAGGCCATGGAGGATGAATTGCGCGAGCGCATCGAGAAGCTGGAGAAGCGACAGGCCACTGACGATACCACCCTGCTCATCGTCAACCGCTACTGGAGCCAGGTGCAGTGCGGATATCTAGCTGGGTCTTTCACTGGGTATTTGGGCAGTGGTGGCCTAATGGTTAGGGAAGCACACTTGTAATTGAAAGGTTGTGGGTTCGAATCCATGACCATTGAGGGTCTGGGCACTGAATTAGCTGGCCCCTGCTATGTCATAAATTGGGTTAAATGCAGAGAGCACATTTTGTCGTTGTGCGCTGCGGTGTGTCAGAAATGATCACTGATCACCGAATTCTAAATTCACTGTCACTTTCAAAGTCACAATAAAATTCTGTCACTGCACAGAAGCTTTTCCAGTACTGCTTATATGAGTACATTCACTAATCTGCTATAAACTATAAATTCCCTGGCCCGCTTGATGTGGATTTCAGGGGAAGGTGTGTGCGTGGGAGGTAGTGCTATCGTTCGGCAACCAGAGGGTTGCAGGTTTTTGAATTCCTGATATATTTCTCAATGTGAGGCATGAATCGTAAAGCTCTTTGAGTAGAAAAGCGCTATATAAATGCAGTCCATGTACCATGAGTTCGGCCGGACTGGGTACGTATCTAGTGTGATCGCTAGCTGTACCTGGGTACGCAACACAGACACGAGAAGAATAATGTGACTGACACCCGCATGTGCACATGTACAATACACATGCACTGATCCCAGAAGGAACCGATCGGGTAGGCTGAACAGATCTCGTTTGTTATTTTTTTTCTCCGCAAAAATGCATTGTAAAAAAAAAAAAAAAAAAGCATATGGATCGGCTAGCAACAAATATTTCACAAACATGGTGGCAAAGGGTCACTTTGGTCTGTGGTAATTGTTGGTATGATGACCAAATTATGCCCTCGATGCCACTTTGTATCACAATACCAGTCCTGCTACAGGATACCAATGCAGAAAAAGTTTCATTGCTCATGGTTGTGTCACTGATTTTCAGGAGACATTTTTCTCTGATTTTAATTGTTACTCTTTTAATTTTAGTAAACCTCACTGTACTCCAGCACATACACTGATATCGCCAAGCGTCAGATTACGCTCGCCCCGATCCTTCCAGCTACAAGGGGAACGATAGTACGTTCTGTTACATTTATAAACGGTATATCCGTTCCCGATTGTCATGCACTCCCGCCTTATTAGTTATTAAAAATGCATGCGAGGGGGGCGGAGAGCTGCGTTTAAGGAGAGCTTTGGGGGCTAGGGGGCGAGAGTGGGATTAGAGTGGGTGCGATTTCGTTGTGTGGATTTTGAGAGGGCGCTGCACCGATAAATGAGGGAAGAAAACCTTATGGAAAAGTATTTCTTTCGTGATGAAACTCATCATCGTTACTCTCCACTATACAATAAATAGCTTCCAGATTAGTGCCCCTAAAGGGTTCAGCAGTGTGAGTGCGCCCTAAGTCACATTTATGACGTGTGGCATAGATATTACATGAAAGCTGACTGTGCACCGTGTACTTACATTACGCATGGCAAGGTCATCGTTAATGGAGATGGTTCCTCATTCCCCTTCGCAGTTGGATGAAAGCGTCCAGGTCCTGCTCCACCGCTACGATCCAGAGGCGAAGGCAGAGCCTGCCCCTGTCCCGAGTCCAGAGAAAAGGGAGAGCGAAGAGGTCCAGGAAAAGGTTCTGGAGGAGGAAGAGGAGCAGCGGCCGGAGGAATCCAGCAAGGAGCCTGAGGCGCCGGCAGATTGTGGCGGCGGTAAGACCAGTCTCACTGTCCCTTTTCTGAGTGGTGCGGGTGCCGGCAGTGAGATCCGGCCATAAGATCCATGATTAATGCAAGCAGAAGCAGAAGAACTTTCATTCATTGTACTTTTAATCTGCTGAAAAGTTTCTCCAAGAAGAGAGTGGCATGTGCCAGTGTCGCATGGTCTTGGCAGTGAGACTCCTGCTTCTCCCTCACCACCTCCTCCGTACCCCCAGGCCACGCATGCCCTCCCGCCCCCCTCAGTGACACGGCCAAGAACTTTCTGTGCGCTCTGGGCAGCAGCAGTGAAGAAGAGATCAGCCTGCAGCTGCAGGACCGCATGCAGTTCAGCAAGGAGGCCGTGGCCCGCATGGTCTGCGCCTTCGACCGGCTGCACCAGCGCATCGAGAGCCTGTGTGCCCGGGTGCAAGCTGCAGGTAATTCAACGCCATGGGCACTCATCTCAGTCACCAACGGCTACCCGTTACATGCTGGGCTCTGTTACGCTGACCTGCCACATTGTACAGTGTCAGTGGTGACTATTTATGAACTGTATTTTCTGCTTCTGCCATGTAAAGCACAGAGAGAAATCCTTTTCTGATGAGCTGTCTGACAGGAAATGCGTATGTGTGTCTTTCGCCATCAGTGTGTGCGGATGATCATCAGAGGGATGTCCTGACTCTGAGCCGTACCCTACTGCAAGAAAACAGCCAGTTACAAGACCTGGCCTCCTCCCTGCAAGGGAGACACCATCGTATGTCCCTGGAGGTACAGTCAGTCATTCATTCATTCGCTGATCGAGTCTGTGCATTCCGCTCTCTCTTGGTGGCCCTTTAAAGGCAAATTTATACTTCACTTTTTCACACGCCGTTACAGCCCACGATCAGGGTGCCGCAAATTTCACCATCTGCGGTGTCCGCGTCGACCGTGCGCACGCAGCCCAGATTTTACGTTCCGTGCACTTCTTGCTCGTCGGCACGCGTAAACGGCGAATGTAACTTGGTGTTTCCAGTAGGTGGCAACATTGACTCGCACTGAGCGGTCGGCAAAGGAAAATGAGTAGATGAAGAAGAGTGTTGCAGTTATGGTGAGCAGCTGTATGAGGAAGAGGAAGTACAGGAAGCGCTTATGTGCCGAAGGAGCACAGAGATGTATTCCGGTGCATGAATTCGTAAGAAATTGCCCTAACGCTGGACAAAGAAGAGAACGTCTGCAGGCAGGGATAGAAATATAGTGTTTGATATGTCATATATGTAAAGTGCATAAACAATGCACTTTAGTGTTTGGTACCTCTGTATGCAACATTAAAGATTGTTATTCATTTTGTTAGTCATTTAACAGTAACACTTGGGCAGTATCTAATTTTTCATGCCATCCAGTGGGGGGGTGGGGGGGCAGTGTGGCTAAAGTATCAGATCATGATATTTTTAGTTGGAATATAAATTTTGTTTTTTTTCACGCCAATCAAATTGGAATGTATGTAGCAATACGAAATGGTTAAATGGTTAATGAACCAGTTTCTGTCATTACAAAAAACGCCACTTGTAGCGTTATAATATATTTAGTTGATTATTAAGATGTGTGGAATACTTTGCAACAGTGCAAATTATAATAGCTTAATCCACGTTGGATTTTGCATATCCAAACCATTTCCAGTTGAAGTGACTACCATCTGGTTTGCGATAATACACTGCAGCGCACGCTGTTGCATATAGGCTTGTTTGGACTATGCAGTTGATTGCATTATTTCATCACCAATGCATTCTAATCTTTCAGTCCGCACTGCTAATACTAACATTTACACCATATGTTAGGTGTTGGTTACATTGGTTAGGCGTATTTGCTTGTTTAAGGCATTGATTTGAAGGGAGACAGGAAAAAGAGGAAATGTATGTCTTCATTCTTAAACATAATAGGCCTATGGGTAATTCTCTCAAACGTATTACTGTAACATATCAGTTTTCTCTAACTTTCATCATTAGTTTGACAGACTTCTTGTCTAATGCCGATCTTGCCTCTTATAGTTTGAGTAAAACAATTGACATTACAAGAGATTAAAGGAATGAACTTATATTTTATTATGGTATGGTTCTCTGTTATGGGTTACTTGCAGTAAAATTCAAAGATTTAAAAGCATTATTCTAGTTTCGTGCTATTAGATTTTAAATTTTAAAGGGAGTGCATGTTTGGAGAAAAAGGTTCAGAGATTACATCAAAGCTATAAAAGATATATACCTGATGAGGTAATGTCAGTTGCATAAAATTCAAACTGTTTCACTAATGTTTCATGTTTTGTCAAAAGATTAACATGTTACACTGACCAAATATAAGTATAGTAAGCTACGGACATGTTTTCATTTTCAAAATAAAAGGGTTTCTGCAGATTTAAATTAGGTTTAGGGGTGGACAGTGTGGCCAAAATGTCAGATCATGATGTTTTTAGTTGGAATATAATTTTTTTTGTTTGTTTTTTTACAAACCAATCAATTTGGAATGTATGTAGCAATAATAAGAGGTTACTTATTATTACTACTTGTAGCGTTCACAATGTAAATGAAACATGTTGCTAGTTGCCAGAATCATCGAGGGTGTGACCCCTTTTCTTTCTTGATGAATGAATCATGCTTCTTGCATGGCTGTGCCTTCTCTTTTGAATTAAGCGTGGTTGACGTGACTGTGATGGTGAAGGGAGAAGATGGATTTCTCGAGTAATTTTAAATGCTTTTTTTGATTTGTGCTTCTGATGGAGAGAATAGGTGGTGTTTTAGAGAGTTATTGTCATAACTTGGACTCTGAGCATTCCGGTAAAAACACATTTACTGGTTTAAACTTGTCCAGTTGGCCCGTCCAGTATTTCAAGTTTATGAAGTTTTTACCTTTTGGGTTATTCAGTCTGTTTTAATATTCAAGACACGGATGTGGCCCTTATTGCTGGCATGCTATAAAAATCTGCATGACGTAATTGATTGTCTTGTACAACGTGAGCTGCGCATTTTCACTCAGTGGTTTGAATATCTGCAGCTGAATGTTTTCTTTCGCCCTTGTTTCTCTCTCGGTCAGTATAATGAACTGGTGGACAAGGTGACAAGCTCAGAGACCAAGGTGTCAGAGATGGAGACGGCCGTGGAGGACTTGCAGTGGGATATAGAAAAACTTCGAAAGAGAGAGCAGAAGCTCAACAAGCATTTGGCTGAAGCTCTGGAGCAGGTTTGATCTTCGCCTTCCGATGTCTTTTCCGGGTTTCTTTTCTGTATGCTTGGTTCCACCCCCGATTCCCCCTTCCGCTCTAGTTGGTTGGTTATTTGCCTTAATATGTCTCACATCGGTGTTTGTATTTTATACTTAAGCCTTTTGCTTAAGTATAAAACCTCCTACTACTTGTATTGCTCTTTAGTTCTCAGTGCCCAAAGACCATGAAGCTTTTTTGGATAATCCTCGGAATCTCGGATTCCGAGTTTTGAACAACATGCGCGCCCCTGTTTCTCGGAGATCCGAGTAGTATCTCGGAGCGGCACAGAGGATTCCGAGTTCAGAATCCAAGATGGCTGCGCCCTTTATCGACAGAAGGGAAACTTGTAGTTTTATCCTGTTTAAGCACTACTTCTCATTTGTGGCTCATCAAATCGGTCACACACACTATAGCATCCAACTTGTCTGTGTACGCGTTGCTACAGTGTTTTATATGTAAAGCACCGCACGTAATGTTATCAAGTGATATGGCTAACAGTGGCTAACAAGTAAACGGACTGGAATTGGATTTCATGATCAGTCGGATTATTTGTCAGATTTGAGGTATTTCAGGCTAATTGTAAGTGAACAAAGATAAAGGCCATTTAAACTGAGGTATCTTAAATCTGACTAAGTTGTCCAGCTAAGCAAAAAAATCTTGCTCTTTGATATGGGTCCATGGTGTAGCTACTTCAGTGGCAAATGGAACGCGGCCGACTCGGTTTTCCCTGAGTTTTTAGCAGATGTGACACGCCATCAATCTCTTCACATGTTTCAGCTGAACTCTGGGTACAACTACTCCGGGAGCTCAAGAGGACTTCCAGGTGGACAGATAACCCTCAACATTCAGAAGGTGAGCACTGGCCTGACCTAGTGCTTTATGTAGCTTACCAGCATGTAGTAAGTGTTGGCGTTTACTCTATACCTCTAATGTGAGCAGCGGAAACTTGTGCGCAGCCAGTAAATGTTGTGAAATGGTTTTTTTTCCTTCCAGTTTGAGCTCTTGAATGCAGAGCTTGAGCAAAACCAGGAACTAGCCAACAACCGTATGGCAGAGCTGGAGAAGCTCCAGCAGGAGCTGCAGGAGGCCGTCAGAGAAAGTGAAAAACTCAAGGTATCGATGTTACATCATAGCCAAGCATGTGCTCCAGTGCTCTGATTGACATGTGCGGTGCTGAGGGGTGCATGAGGCATTTTCAGGGTGGGATTTAACATTTATACGCAGGCATCAGCCTAATTTCTATTGGATTGAAGCATTATATTTATCAGTGTTTCGAAATGCTTCCTGAACAAATCTGAACCCCCATACAGCTTGGAAAGCTCCACATATCTGTTTTAACTTAATCTGATGACCTAAAAAAGACAGGGCACCACACACACTGGCCAGTTTAGGGACACCAGTCCATTCACTCACACACACACACACACACACACAACAAGCTGCTGGGGTTTGTCACTGGTTAGTGTTGCACCCAGTTGTCTACACACCTGACTACTTTTAACAATTGAAATTGCTAGACTAAAATATATCTCCAGTGAAAGCTCCAGTTGGGGGTCGCATTCAGTTGAGCAACTGGCTATTCTGGCATTCAGCAGACCCAGTGACATTCACTGTCGTAATAAAGAGAAATGTGATCCTTTATAAAAAAAAATCCTACCTTTTTATTTTGACTCCCCCGAAATCCCAGATGGACCTGCGGAACATCCCGGAGGAGGTGGTCAAGGAGACCCCAGAGTATAAGTGCCTCCAATCGCAGTTCTCGCTGCTCTACAACGAGTCCCTAGGGGTGAAAACGCAGCTGGACGAAGCCCGGGCCCTGCTGTTGACTGCCAAGAACGCGCACCTGCGACAGATAGAGCACATGGAGGTAGGTGGGACACACACACACACACACACACACACACACACACACTCTAAAGGTTACTGTGTTACTGTGCTACCCTCAGCTGAAGGGCCCTGTTCTGGTTAATTCTTTACTGTAGAGAGAGAGACTTTATTTATCCTGAAGGAAATTTAGGTGTCCAGTAGCTTATACACAGTATACATACATATAGGCATACAGACCTATGACATTCACACACACATACATGCTGCAACAGTACAAAGGAAAATAACAGGAGGGCAGTGTGCTATACAAGCCTAAACACTTAAGTCCATCACACTCCTCCCCTTCCATGTGACGTTGAACAGCTGTATGGCCCTAGGGACGAAGGACCTTCTGAGCCCGTCTGTTCTGCATGACAGAGACAGGAGCCTATCACCAAACATGCTCTTCTGTACTACACTTATCTGAAAGGGCCCTGTTCAGGTTAATTCGTTACTGTACTATGCTTAGCTGAAAGGGCCCTTAACGGGTTACTGGGTTACTGTACTATGCTCAGCTGAATGTGCTTGCATAGATTACTGCATTACTGTACTATGCTCAGCGGAATGGGCTCTGTACAGGTTGCTGTGTAACTGACTGTGCTATGCTTAGCTGAAAGGGCCCTTAACGAGTTACTGGGTTACTGTACTACACCTAGCTGAATGGGTTCTGTACAGGTTATTGCTTTACTGTACTATGCTCTACTGAAAGGGCTCTGTTCAGGTTATTGCCTTACTGTACTGCATTTATGTGAAAGGTCTCCATGGGTTAATGCATTACTGTACTACTTTTAGCTGAAAGGGCCTTGTACAGGTTACATGGTACTATACTATGCTCACCTGAAGCTCTGCTCTGCTGTGATGTTTATTGGTATAACTAACGAGTAGGGCTATCATGATCACGGCACAGTATAATCGCGATTTTATGGCATCTGCACAATAATTACCAGGACTTTAGATGACGGGTGAAACATTTGTCAGGATGCCGGTTTTTTGGTGCTATACAGACTTCTACTTATGCCGACAACTTGGTAAGCAGATTAGTAGTGTCTAAAATATTAATGAGATCTGTATTGTGACACCCAAAAGTCAGTAGTCTGTATAAATTTGACGTAGCCCAGGTGATTATTGCGCATGTGCCATATAATCGCAATTACATTGCGATGTGATCACGACAGTCCTACTAACAAGCATGTGAACCTAGACAGGGCAGTTATGCATGGTTATTAAACCTTAAAATTAATAAGTTTAATTCTAAATGATAGGTCTTCTATTGTCTACCTTTCATGTAAAGATCTTTTCAGTAGTAGATCTTTTAGCGTGCGCAGCGTTGTGCTGTTTCTGCAGATTTAGTCGCTCTCTTCCCTCCAGAGTGATGAGCTCTCCCTGCAGAAGAAGCTGCGTACCGAGGTCATCCAGCTGGAGGACACGTTGGCCCAGGTCCGCAAGGAGTATGAGATGCTCAGGATTGAATTTGAGCAGAACCTAGCAGCCAATGAGCAAGCAGGTATTTTTGGCTCTCTTCAGTTACAGAGTTCTCTCTATGCCTGCATTTATCCAGCTGAGACACACCCCTGCTTTACATCTGCAGCTCATTCTCCAGTAATTAAACTTTATTGATCCTGTGGGGAAATTCTTTTTAATTCCAGTCCATGTAGTTTTAAAAGGCTCAGTTGGTTCCATGTAATTATCTCCAAGGAGTCCAGGTGAGTGTTCGGGCGATGTAGTGTCAGCTCGGAAAGGAGAAGACGGAGAAGAGAGTTATGACCTCCAGCAGTACTAAAGTAACTATAGCAGCCTGTCTAAAAGAGAGACCTGAAAGGTATCATAGACATGAGGGTTTCTAAGGGTTTTGGCATCAAGCCAAACTACCGTCAACAGCTTGAGTGATCGGCGAGAGTGGCAGGACAACAGCACCAATCCCCCCCTTCCACCTTTAATCTCAAACGGCCATGAACCTCCAGATCTCACATTCACCTTAGAAAAGGGGATTTTAATGTCCAAAAGACTTTAAAGCCTTGACTTAAAAGCAGAGATTGTTTATGAGTTCCGAACACTAATGGGAAGTTTATTCCATAACTGTGGTGCTTTATGAGCAAATGGTCTTCCCCCAAAAGTAACGTTCTTTATTTTGGGTATGAATAGAAGACCTGCATCTTGCGATTGAAGCGTATGAGTCGGAATGTAATTGCAAATGAGGTCACTCACATACTGCGGTGCAAGACCATTTGCAGTTTTATAAGTTAAGAGTAGGATTTTGTAGTCCATCCAGATTGACTATGATGTCCGATAGTTTACGTCTGGTGGCTTTAGTGCCAGTAAGAAGAACCTCAGTCTTGTCTAGATTTAACTGGAGGAAGTTGTCTGACATCCACTTTTTGAT
>JAODKE010000044.1:16293780-16309894 GCA_026779605.1 Mormyrus hasselquistii
AAAAGAGCTAGCTCCATGCTTACGACTAACTAAGCCTAAAGGTAATGTATAGCGAAAATAGTAGGGGACCTAAAACTGAACCTTGTGGCACTCCGTATTTGACCCTGACATGTTCTGAGGAATCACTGTTTAAATTCATATACTGATAGTGGTCTGAGAGGTAAGATTTAAACCTGAGAGTGCCACTCCCCTTATACCTACAGTATGTTCAAGCCTGTCTAGGAGAATGGTATGATCTATAGTACCAAAAGCAGCACTAAGATCAAGCAGCACTGGGAGAGAGGCACAGCCTTGGTCAGAAGATAGGCAGTCTGTGCTATGATTAGCTCTAAATCTTCCATAAATCTGATTCTCCTGCAGAAATGAGGCTAGTTGACTAGCTATAACTCTCCCTATTATTTTAGAGATAAATGGTACATTAGAGATTGCTCTATTGTTTCTCATTTCCAAGGGATCCAGGTCTGGCTGCTTCAATAGAGGTTTAATTACTACTAGTTTAAGAGATTTTGGTAGATGGCCAATGCTGATTGAGGAGTTAACTATTGCTAGTAGGGGTTCAGTCACTGCTGGGATCATCTCTTTGAATAATTTTGTTGGAACAGGGTGAATTTAATGGTAAGATTAAGGAGGTCAGTTCTGATTGGCGGTTGCAGCATGAGCACAGGCCATGTCAAGGCCAGAGAATGTAGTTATTGGAATAGTCAAAATGTTCTGTCTAATCAAACATATTTTTTGGTCAAAAAATTGCATAAAATTATCACTGGAAAGTAACGTGGGTACACTTTGAGTAGTAGTCTGGTTATTAGCTTGGACACTATATTAAATCACAATCTAGGATTATTTTTGTTTATTTCAATTAGCCGAGATAGGTACTCTGACTTGGCGGCACTAAGAGCCTTTTTATAAGTACCCATAGCCTCTTTCCATGCTAGTTCGAACACCACTATTTTGATGCCACTTGCGTCCTAATTTTCATGTCTCCAGTTCATTGCTTAGTCTGAGCATTTGGAGCCTGAAGGTGGAGTAGCTCAGTGGGCTTGTGATCTGTGCCTATATCCAGAAGGTCATGAGTTTGAACTCTGTGGTTGGCAGAGTAATCATATCACCCTTGGGCACCCAGGATGCTTGATGCTGGCTGAGTCTGCCCTCTGACCCCTGCCCTCTGACCCCAAGCTCCTGACTGACGCTGAACTGATGTTGTTTTGGACAAAAGCAGCTGTTAAACAAGCAAATGATATGTATAAATATTTAATTTAGTAGTAGCAGTAGTAGTAAGCTGATGTACCTTAATTAAAGGTAATTTGAGCTAAGTAACATGGTGAAATCTGTTTTATACTGTCTAGTTAATCTGAGAAGGCATAGCACATTGCCTGTCCATTAATGGCCATTCATACAGACTGCAAAACACAAAGGACACCTTGTAGCTGCCACTTTGTGTGTTTAGTTCCTGCAAAGAGATGCCATTCGGACTGACTTAAAAACTATTCGGACTCACATGTTCACACCTGGACTTGTCCGTGCCGTTAGTGTCGCCATGCCTGGAAGCTTACACTATGTATGTGAACGGTTTTGCAGGCCCGATTAACAGAGAGATGCGGCACCTCATCAGCAGCCTTCAGAACCATAACCACCAGCTGAAGGGAGACCTGCAGCGCTACAAGAGGAAGCTCAGGGAAACCCAGGCCGAGATCAACAAGGTCTGCCGCCTTACCTGTGCTGCTGTGCCTGCATCCATTTCTGTTGTTTTGTTTATATACCGTGTGTGTCTCCTGTTTTGAACCCTGTTGGTGACATGCAACCTCTGGCTGTCTGTCCAGCTGCGCTGTCAGAGTGGGGAGGTGGGAGTCTTGGTTTTGGAAGATGCCGGGAATGATGGAGGGGTGGACGTGAAGAAAGAGGAGGATGACGAACAGGAGGAGGAAGAGGAGCGGAGGAGAGAGCTAGAGAGGCAGCGAGCCCGGGAGAGGGAGAGGGAGGCAGAAAGGGAGCGAGAACGTGAACGGGAGCAGAGGGAGAAGCTGAGGAGCGAGGAGCTGAAGAGGAAGGACTGCGACACGCTGAAGATGCTCAGGGCCGAGCTCAAGTGAGTATGGCTGAAAGCCTGGGGTTTCCCAGGTACTGCTGGGGATGTGGTCACAGCTAAGCTCAAGTGAGTATGGCTGAAAGCCTGGGGTTTCCCAGGTACTACAGGGGATGTGGTCACAGCCGAGCACGAGTGAGTATGGCTGAAAGCCTGGGGTTTCCCAGGTACTGCTGGGGATGTGGTCACAGCTAAGCTCAAGTGAGTATGGCTGAAAGCCTGGGGTTTCCCAGGTACTGCTGGGGATGTGGTCACAGCTGAGCTCAAGTGAGTATGGCTGAAAGCCTGGGGTTTCCCAGATACTGCAGGGGATGTGGTCACAGCTGAGCTCAGGTGAGTATGGCTGAGTGCCTCGAGTTATCCGAGTACTGCTTGGTACAGGGGCTTGAGTCACATGGTCCCTGTCCTGCTGGGTGACTGGTGATTCCCTCTACGAAAACAGACTGAAGGTTTTACTGGAGTTCAGGGTGGAGAAGCTGCCACTTTATCTTGTCTATTTTTTACTCCAAACTACAGAAATCAACTGCAGGTGATCCCATCTATTATTTGGCATTTTCTGCAGCACCTTTCTCTCCAGCATACAGCTTTAGCTGCAGAGCCACCTGTATTGCATTACATCATCTGCCAGAAGATCGATTGTGAATTAATTTTTTTTGTAGATGATTTGAGTAAATGACGTTTTGTAGGACTGTGGGTTGACATGCTTCATTCCTGAATTGAAGCAGTTGAGTGTTTGTCTGATGATAATTTGACGATTGATTAGTTTATGACAAAGGTCTGAAATACAGTCGACACTTCCACATTGCGGGGGTTGGGCACACAGGCTCCCCACAATCTGCAAAAACCGCAAAATCACAAGGGTGGCTTTAGGAGACGAGAACATGCTTTGATAGACATAATATCATAGTTTTATCCAAACATGAAGATCACTGAAATATCATTTTCCTTGCCTGTCGAAGACCTTCGCACATCTCAAGTTGGCGTCCAACTCACAGGTTAACATTAACATGAATCTCAGAAATTGCAGCATCATCCATCCATGTTCAGGATCGGTTCTCCTAAGGTAATCAACACCTGCTGTGGAAACTTGCTCATTGTGTCTAATTTCCTCACTTAGGAAAGCTCAGGAATCCCAGAAAGAGATGAAGCTTTTACTGGACATGTACAAATCAGCCCCCAAAGAGCAGAGAGACAAAGTGCAGCTCATGGCAGCCGAGCGCAAGTCCAAGGCTGAGGTTTGTCCTGAAGCACTTTCAGAAAGAAAATCTAACTTTTAACACTAATAGAATGATGGGCAAGTACATCAGTGACTAAAGTGCATGTAACATTATCTACTGATAAGTGCAGTACCGGATCTTTGAATGTGTTCTCTTCCGGGTCCAGGTAGAGGAGCTGAGGGTACGAGTGAGAGAGCTTGAAGAAAGAGAAAGGAAAGAGAGCAAGAAGCTGGCCGACGAGGATGTTCTGAGGAAGATCCGTGTGGCCGAGGAAACCATTGAGCATTTGCAGAAGAAACTTATAGCAACAAAGCAGGTACAGAATCCAGGTCATCCAGCTCACGTCCTGGATTCATCCCAGAAGTGAGGACATGAGTCAGTCTGGATGTATCTCGGTCATTATAGGGGAGAGATCAAATGTCCTATGTAACGCAAGATACAATATCACACATACTTAACTAAAACTCTGCCGTGTCAGTGCAGTTGGTTTGTTTTGGTTCTTGCTGCATGCTACACGTGGTAAAATATGTCTAACATACTCTGTCTGCTTTGGACTTCCCATGAAAGATATAACTTCTGGGACATAAGTACGATGTTAGTTAATAGGACGTAAATCAATGGATGACTCACTAACTTGCAACTTGCCTCTGACTCAAGTCACAGATTTGATGACTTGTGACTCGACTAGGCAAAACTAGAAAAACTTTGACTTCACTTAGACTTGAGGGCAACGACTTGAGACTTGGACCCGACTTGAACCCTATGACTGAAGAACACATGAGGTTATAGTCTTCCCCTCTGGATACCATAATATCATTTCTGTATGTATGGATTCTCTGCTGTCTGCATCTTTAATTGATGTAAGCACAGATGGAAAAAAAAACTGACATAGGTAATAACTCAAGTTACATGACTCACAACCCGGCGTAGACTCGGGTTACAAATTGTGACAGCAAAAATAACTGAAATACTTGGACTTGATTGAGGGCAAAGGACTAGAGACTACACTCAGACTGCAATGCTTTGACTCGAGATTAGACCATCCTTGCTAGATACACTTGGATTAAGTGTTATAAAGAAAACCACAATCTGGGTGACTGTCAGGGCATGTATGAAAGAATATTAGTAAGAACCAATAGGTTTCATGGCACCTTCAAATTAGTGACAGGAGTCCAAGCCATATCCAGACATCCCAGAGAGATGGTTCCTCTGTTAATGCTGGAGAATGAAGTAATCATCAGTCAGCAGTCTGACCAGTGTCACTCCCCCCTTGCTCCGACCAGGAGGAGGAAGCTCTGCTTAGCGAGATGGACGTCACAGGTCAGGCATTCGAGGACATGCAGGAGCAGAACAGCCGACTGATGCAGCAACTGAGAGAGAAGGATGATGCCAACTTCAAGCTGATGAGCGAGCGCATCAAGTCCAACCAGATATACAAGCTGCTGAGGGAGGAGAAGGAGGAGCTGGCCGACCAAGTGCTGACGCTAAAGACGCAGGTCTCTCACTGCACCCGGCCGACGGGGAAGCTGCTTCTGCGCGTGGCACTAAAGCCAGCAGTCGGTGCATTCAGAAAGTGCATGTCTGTCTCGTTCTTGCTCCATCCCAGGTTGACGCGCAGTTGCTGGTGGTGCAGAAGCTGGAGGAGAAGGAGGGGGTGCTTCAGAGCTCTCTGGCTACTCTGGAGAAGGAGCTTGGTATCCGCACGCAAGCACTGGAGCTCAACAAGAGGAAGGTGAGAACCTCAGACCCGTCCATGTCCCTTTTTCCCCTGCGTGTGTGTCTGTGAATTTGATTCACTGCAATACGAACCAGCAAAAATATAGAAACAGACTGCTGAAGAATTTAGAAACTTCTAAATTTGTGTATAACTGAAAATAAGCAGCAGCATCTAGCACCTCCTGACGCGATCCGTATCCCTCTCTCCCCTCGCTCTCCCCAGGCTGTGGAAGCAGCCCAACTTGCTGAAGATCTGAAGGTGCAGCTGGATCACACTCAAGCCAAAATGCGGGAGATCCAGGCCTCCGTGTCTGACAACCGCTCGGCCCGGGAGCGGGAGAGCTTCAACCTCAAGAAGGCCCAGGTGCTGTGAAGCTGTACAAATCCAAATACACCGGGGGGGGGGGGGGGCGGGGTGTCGCTCAGCCGGTTAGCAATTTGTGCGTGTTGTTGGAAGATGCTTGGCTGCTTGGATCGTCGGCCTTGGCAGACCGACGCTGCCGTTGGGGCCCCTGAACAAGGCTCTTGACTCCCAGCTCCAGGGGTGCTGCATGCTGACTGAGCCTGCGCTTTCTCAGCGTGTCTCATGGAGGGCAAGATGGAGTAGATGAATGTCCCCCTAGGGATGAATAAAGCATCGCTGATTTCTGCACTGTATGCTATTGGACTCACCGATTGTCCGTTTCTCTGTCTATGTTCCCGTTGCAGGAAGATTTGTCCAGGCTACGTCGAAAACTGGAGAAGCAGAAGAAAGTGGAAGTGTACACAGATGCGGACGAGATTCTGCAGGAAGAGATCAATCAGTACAAGGTCTGTCAGATCATTCATAATGAATACTCTTCCATATGCAGTATCGCAGTAGAAATGATCCGCTTCAAAAAACGAACGGCTGTAACCAGAAGCCGGAAGGCCTTCGCCTCCTTTGACGTCCCTCCATCCCCATGTGGCCTCTTCACAGGCGAAGCTACGCTGCCCCTGCTGCAACACTCGAGACAAGGAGACCGTGTTGACCAAGTGCTTCCATGTCTTCTGCTACGAATGCCTTAAGACGCGCTACGACACGCGGCAGAGGAAGTGCCCCAAGTGCAATGCTGCCTTTGGCGCCAACGACTTCCACCGCATCTACATCACTTAGGGGGGGGGGAGGTGGTAGCTGGTGTCCAGCCAGTGGGGAAGCCTTCATCATTTTGTGTACCGATTTTGAGGAAATACTTTGCTGTATCTTGTACGAAATGTGAGGGGTGAACAGAGAAGGAGAGGCAGGCGGGTGCGATGGTGTCGGAGTATTGCAGTCATAGGTAACACTGGCCTGGGCACTTTGTGACGTCGACAGAGCAGACTGACTTGCTCGGAGTCGTCTCCGCGGTGCTCTGCCAGTCTCACTAGATCCCGAAAACCTCCTGTGCTCATTTGCGAGTGTGTTTCTCTTCGTCAGCTAATTATGCTGCACATTTGTGTTGCTAAGCACAGTGACACATGCTTCATGTCAGTAATTATGCACCTGTTAAGATCAGAACGGCATATCATTTCCCTCGTCTAAGCGCCCGAAATAATCCTGGACCAGGATATTTACTGCTTTACTGCCCTTATCGCTATAAATACAATAAACAGTTTTGCATTTTCTGATGTTAAATGTTTGCTTTTGAACTGGAATGTTTCAGGAAAGTTCAGAGTTCATTTTTAGGTGTAACAATATAACTTTTACATCAGTTGGATTTTTTAGAAATGCCTTCTTAGAGAGCTCTCGCCTATCACAAAATTACTCATGCTGTTTTTAACATGGCTATTATGCGAACTTCAGAAGAACAGTACCTTAATAAAGACATTTTTCTTCAGTGATTCACCAAAAATGTGACATGCTCCACACACTGCTCGTGCATCCCACAGCTCCTTGTCATCTCCTGTACTTTGCATAAGTTGTCATTGTGCATTTAGAATAAAATCGTTAAACTATTCTGAAAAGTAGGTTATTTTTCCTTTTTTATCGTAACTTATTTTGCCACTTGGTGAAGACTTGGAGATGTTTTTGGATTCCAGCATTTTATATACAGAGCAAGGCTAAGGTTTGCCAGCATTGTCACTGTAATACAATGTAAAATTGTCTTGTTGAATAGTAAATAGTTATTTAGTATACAGAAAATAAATCCAAATGGACACATTTTGATAAAGGTTTAACTTGTGCCCTTTAGTTTGTGTGTTATATTAGCATGTCTTGTGTATAATGTTATCTGTGTCCTAATTGTATTCTTTGTCTTTGATGTGTTGACCACTGTTTCATGAAAATCACGTCTAGATTTAAAATCGAAATTCCAAATGCACTGTGGCTGCTACACTGTCAGTGTATTTTTGGGAATTGATCCACTACTGTGTTTACTGTCAGAGGAAACACTGTCCAGCCTGAGCATGCATTGTGCAATAACTATTTGGGTCGTAATGCATGTACGGCAAGCTGCCTGGGTCACACTGCAGGGACATTATTATAAGCCATTCTTACTCTGGCTGCTGATTCGCCCATGACAATGGGCCTTGATACTTTAAAGTCACCTGGCAAAACATATCTATAGTTAGTATGAAAAAGCATAGAGAGGAATAAAATCAATGTTGAAGCTATTTTGTAGCAGTACAGCACAGAATGCTAAAATAAATGGATGCTAGAGTGAGATTCCATTTGCCCATCTTCTGCTTATCCTGTTCGAGGTCACAGGGAGTCTGGAGTCTATAGTGAATTGAATGAGCCTGAAACGGCATTTATTAGCTGGAAAAAAAAAACGCTGATTTGAGTTTACTTAGGTCTGACTGTGAATGCTATCCGAAGCTATGTCTTGCGCAACAACAAAAACCCATCATCAGCGGATCAATCATAGTGACAAAATTTAGAATAAAATAACCTCCAACACAAAACTTTGTTGAAAGACATTTAAGATTTTGACAAGCCAAACCATTTCCACACAACCAAGTCAAATTCCTTCTCGTCAGCCATGTCAAAAGCATAGCCAACCTATACACAGACCATATGTTGTTTACCGTGTCACACAAATGCAATATTCTTAGCAGTCTGAAGTGTTTGTTTCTTAGCCAAGTTGGCTGATAAAAAAATTTTAGTTCAAAGTTTAGTCTAATAATTGACAAAGCAGTGAGATGTTGAGGCTGAAATTGTTTCACTTGGGTCTGCTTTTGCTGTAGTACTGTTGCAGTCCCTGAACACGCATGCATTACCTGATAGGTGTTTGCTGGTTTGTTCTTTTGTTACAATAATAGTGTGGATACAACTGCAACTGGACATAATTAACTATCATCACATGTCTCACCGCTGCTCCTGCAGTCCGGGTGCTGGGTGTAAGGCAGACATCCCTCCTCTCCCGGAAGTTTTGACAGCAGGTCGAATATGTTGTGCAATGTCCCAAAAATCTGTCGTTCCACTATTCAGTGGCAGCGAAATTAGCCTTTAAGATGCTTTACCACCACAATCCGGCCCCACCCAGTTGGAAAATTACCCCCCGCGTCTGCCCTAGGTGTGGGTGGTGTCTAATTGTTAATACGCTCACCATGGTATATGGTATTTCATTTGCCAGGTGGGGAGGGTGAGTATTTTAGAACACCTTGCTGTACGGTTTTACTCCCCAGGCCAAGCTAGTACACCCCCTCCCTGTTGTTGATTTCAGGGGGGCGGATGAAGGCCATGTCTAAGGTGGGATGTCTGGGTCATCAGAGTAGGCAGGATGGGAGGGGTACCTTTAGACAGTACCTGCACGTTGATGCTGTGTAAAGGTTGTCTATCCCACAATCCCCTCTACTTATTACTTTATTACAGTGATAGGCACGAGAGTACCATCTAGGCATTCAACGGCATCAATGAATATTTAAACAACTATATTTAGTCACAGTGACAAACCATCTTCTGTAATAAATCAAACATTTCTATAATAAATGACAAACCCGGAATTTGGTGGAATACGTAGTGGCCTTTTTGGGTGACATTTACTCTGATCTTGGTTTCTGGAATGGAAATTGATCAGGTTTACCTGACTAATTCGGGATTACTTGCCAAACCCACTTGCAGGTTAAAATGAGGGATCCCACAAAATTCTTGCAGCCAAGATTTTTAAATACTGTTATACGGCCCAGATCTACCTAAGCCTAGGCATAACGTTACTGTTAGGTAATCAGCACTGGTTATTTATAGTAAGAGAAACTTCCAAAATATGCTATGAGGAAAATACAATTTCATATCCATTAGAAACAAGTTTAACCTAAATAAAATCCAGGCGAGACTGGAAACAATTTTAAAGTTTTCAAGCATGTTAATTTCAGAAGAGGTAGGCATTCAGATTAAACTGCATAATGTTTTCATCGAAACACTTCCATATATGACCACTTCTGTAAGAACTTCACCCAAGGACAAGACCTTTCTACTGAACTTTGAGGGAAAAGTCGACCGTGGGGCAACCCTGGGTGATGCAGCCTAGAGAGATGACGTCCACGTGGCGGGACAGGTAGAGGTTCAGGTTGGAGGGAGTTATTCCACCACTGGCTTCAATCACCACAGAGGGGAAGTCCAGCTTCAGTGAGTGAGCAGCACTGTGTATGCTCTGGTGAAATGGACAGACAAAGGAAGAAGGACATACACTTCATTTAACAATCTGAAGGTGAAGAGCATTAAATTAATATAGGTATATGTCACTTGACGTAAGGGTTACGTTCTGTCGTATACAGGGAGTCTTGGGATGCTAAATTCAGTAAAAAAATATTGCATATTTTTTGGTTTTATAACAAAATTACTTTATTCACCAAATTATAATTCTCAAAGAGCTGTTCTCAACTAAAAAGGTTTTTTGACAAGCGGCCACATTGAGTGCTTAAATAAAATAGCTATGTTGCCCTTTAAGCACATGACATGTCAACAGTTTAGTTCAGTACAGATCCAGATCACGTTTTACCTCGGGAGTAAAGTTGTCAAGCATGATAATGTCCGCTCCTGCTTCCGCCGCCTCCCTGCCGTCGTTTTCGCTTGCGCACTCCACTTCGATCTTACTGCTGAACCCACAAACAGACCGCGCATCTCTTACTGCCTGGAAAACACAGAGGAGAGGGCTTCAAGAATGGATGCCGGACGCAATGTGGCCTCTCTGTGACGGTATATGCTCTCATTTGGAAAGTAAAGCACTGCTCTCGATACCGAGGTGTTTGTATTGAAAAATATCACCCATCCTGCTCCCTTTCACTTCTGATCCTGGCATATATACTTCATGCTATGAAATATTAGAGCAGGACAGGTCTAATAAATGACAATCACATTGTTTTCATAGATGCTAACATTCCCTCGATTAAATCCATTTGTCATTTTCCAACCACTTATCCTGGTCAGGCTGGAAGTGGGTGAATCACAGGGGGCACTGGGCACAAGGCCGGGGGACACCCTGGACGGGATGCCAGTCCATCACTGGGCACAGGGCCGGGGTACACCCTGGACGGGATGCCAGTCCATCACTGGGCACTTACATGCACAATCACACACTACCAGCAATACAGAACAGCCACCACCATGCCAACCTCTCCAGGATTAAACATGTCTTTTTTTAATAAAAACTGCAAATAACACTTGTAAAGTCATTTTTACGTCATGAAATGCTTACAGTCCCTGTAGCATGATTTTAATTCTTTTTCCTGCTTCTGCATCTGCATTATTCGTTCTAGTCAACCTCTGCATGTTGTATTTTTGGTCATTATTATTCCAATATACTTCCTATTTGTGCCCGGGGCCCCCGGGACCCTGATTAGCATAAGAGCAGTTAGGAGATGAATGGCTGCCCTTCCAGCTCTATCTGACACAGGGGTCTGCTCACCTGCGTAATGCTCCCCGATGCCTTAACATGGTTATCCTTCAGCATGACCATTCCGCTGAGGTCATGCCTATGAGTGGAGACCCCCCCAACCAGCATGGCGTATTTCTCTGCCAGTCGAAATCCCGGAGTGGTTTTACGCGTCCCGGACAGCTGGCCTCGCCAGCCCGCAGACCTGGCCACAGCGAGCAGCTGGTGCGAGCGGCTGGCGATGCCCGATGTCCTGGCCAGGCAGTTGAGAGCAGGTCTCTCCCCCAGCAGGATGCATCTCGCTGGACCCCTCACTACTGCGGTCTGGGTCACTGTGTCGGGACCTGAAGGAGCCAGTAAGAGAGCAAATGCTGGGACTCATGTTTATAAACACGGTCCTTTTTTGGATCAACAGTCTTATCTTCATTTTCAGGAGTCAGCCAGATATTACTTAAATGTTCAGCACAAAAAGAATATTCATCTGTGTGCGTCAATATATATATATATCAATTTAATTACATCATTCCTGGATTTTCCAAAGTCATAGAAGCCTGTGAAATTACTGGTAACAGTGTTTTTCTGACCTGCATGTTTGTGGTGTACATGTGGACATACATACGGGACGCATATATATGGATATTAATATTAAACGGTATCTTGTAGTGGTTGTCATCATATAGCGAACTCAGCCTGTATGTCAGCAAGCACAACAATCAAACGGCAGCTATCACGATGTTAAATTATCTTAGCACTGATGTTAAAATGAGTAACTTCTAGTTATTTAACTTAAGTCATGGAATGGTAAGTGAAGAGTTGATTTTCCATCACTGATTCAATAAAATTAAAGAAAATCTTTAGTTAAATTGTAATTATGTGCCTGACACTATAAAAAAATGTAACATACACAAATTTTCTAAACTTGGATTTACTAAAACATTACAAAAACAAGTTAAAAAAATACATTCATTGGGTTTACGTTTTTTGTGTACTAGCTTACCAAGTATTCGTCCCTCAGGCTGGAGCCAATCCACAGTGCAGCCAAGCTCTGCAAAGACGGCATTAAAAAAAGGACAGCCAGCAAGTACACTTCCTGGAGATTTACACAAGAGCGTGGCCTGGACCTCCCTGGAGCCCACACAGAGCCCAGCAGGGTCAAAGTTTGGTGTGTCCTCTGCAAGCCATTGCCTTGCAAGTCTGGCCAAAGTTTGTGGAGGAATTGCATGTGACAGGTCAAGGGCGGTCGCCATAATGGAAGGTGAACTGAAGGGAAACAGGGAGAGGGCAATGGATCTTAGCTCTGTGAGAGATTAAACACAATGTAAGACTCTGGCGGGACGACATTAAATATTTTTAGGGTGGATATCTGCACACCCTTATGTGCAATTTCAGAATCTGTTGCTTTAACGGCTGAAATTAAGACAAGTCACATTAGACTATTTTAGCTTTAATACGATCATATGGCCATAACTAAAACAAATGGATCATTTATAGGTAAAATAAACCTTTCCTTGTACAAAGCAGTTATGTAGCACAGGCAACGAAGCATCCACAGAGATTAAAACAGACTTTCCCCACAAATCCATTGTGACACCCTAACCAAGGGTCTTAATTCTGAGATATTTTTTTTTATCAAAAACAACAATTTAATATGTTCAACACAGAATATATCCCACAGTTGACAGTAAAACAATATTTAAATGCATTTAAGTTACATTTTCAGGTCAGTTTAATCAAAATAGTTCAATGACCTAATAGTTCTAAGCAATCCAGCACCCTTCAAATAATCAGCACTCACCACCTGCAGTTTTGATTATATGCAGACTTTTGTTCCATGCGATCACTTAACCATTTTTGGAAACAGATTTGACAATGAGATTTCATCTTTATTCAAGTCAGTGCCTCGGGGTTAAATACCAAACTCCATACCATCCAAGCAGCATAAATAAATTTTTAGGACAAGCGCACTTTTCAAAAAATCGCCTTTAGAACAGATGGCTCAGCTTGATCACTGCATTTGTAATGATTTCATTACTTTACTGCCCATCCCTGTATTCTTTAGCTGCCACTTAAAGACCTCCAGCAGTGAATTTTGTCAAAACAACCATGCATGCACCCATGGTCATTCTGTACAATAGTTTACTAGCTGCCATATGCATTTATGAACATAATCTGTTGCAGTAAGATCATTTGTCAGCATACGTAGTCGGGATTATTAATAGTCACGCATCTGGTCAGGTAAAGTTGGATTACTACATGTACGATATAATAATCTATAGCACAAGTGTGTCTGCTGGGGTGTGGCATGAGTAAATGGTGTCCTGTAGTTGAGTTCTGGGCATACAGCAACTCTGCCCACATAGCGAGTGATAGAGTGCTGCAGGGTTAGGTGGTCCTGCACTGTGATCCCCAAGCTATGAAGGGTGAGATGATGGCAGCGAAGAGAAGCATTCCAACGTACATGCACTTGCGTAAATGAAGCGTGTTAAATGTGGCCCACTCGTTTTTTTCTAGACTGACTGCCGATCAGTTCTGCTCCTGAATCCTCCCTTCACCTATGTGGCCGGTGAGTGGCTTTGTGGGTTAAGGCACTGTGCTTAGGAGCAGGAGGTCTTTGGTTTAAGTCCCAGCCCATGGTGAAACGTCTGCATATCTGTGGGCCCTTAAGCAAAGCCTTTAACCCCCACCTCTGCGGGTGCTGCATGTTGTCTGATTTCAAACCAGGATGAAACTAAGCAGTTGAGAGGCTTCGCCCACAGAGCCACTCTCTGTCGCCACAGGAAGCTGCTCTGAATTTAAGTTTTGCCTCTGGTGCCGATACGGGCCAGGTTTGGTAACATTCAATGTAACTCTGGCCCACATGTGGCCCTGATCTGTTTCAAGTCCAGAAAGCGGATTCGGACCAGTATTGGTCCATTGGGCAAAAAGACACTGAGCCAGATCTGGTTTATGGATTTGTGCCAATTTCTGAACAACATTTGACCCAAATCCAGTTCAGTCTGGAATCAGACTCATCTTGCTATGTGGGAATTCATTTTAAATAATGTTGCAACTGTCCCAAGTAACAAAGATAGTTGCAAAATCTTCAATTGAAATATAAATTTGAAGCTTATTATCATATTTAGACATATTTTAATTGTGTGGGTAATAAACTGTCAGATGTCAGTTTAATATATTAAAATTGTATTCCTCTAGTGCAAAAAGTCTTTTGATAATTCAATGAAATAAATTTTAAAAAACTTTTGCAAACGCCACTTCTCACCCTACGGTTATTCTTGGTTTTTAATTCACGGGATCGACTAACTTGTCCGTCACAGTTGACCAGCTATTGGATTTAAAAAAAAAAAAAAACATCCTGATTTTTACTAGCTTTTATACACATATTATGCAGTTTAAAACAAAAGAGTAGGTCAATAACATAAAAAATCGCAAAATAACAAAACATTACAACTGCGTAATATATATATATGAGTGTTGAGAACGCCACAGAAATAAAGCACAGCAGACAGAAAAGTGCCAGTTTTAATCTCGTCGATCCGGATTTGCGCTCTTACCTGGTTTATATCGCTAAATGAGGCCGAGGGCAGCTGCTCGATCGTGGCAGATTTTCAAAAACTCCTCTGGTTTTATGTTCTGACTTTTTCAGCGCAGTCTGACCCAGTTAAATTCAGAAAGTCCGCAGGTCAAATACCTCACCATGTTTGTAGCGATCAATGAACAGAAACTAAACCGATCAGTAACTCCACAGGTATTAACTCATTGTTCCGGAACGATCCATTTTCTGCCTTACGTGTGACACCGTTTCTTGCGCGAAACATTTAGTCAACACTTTGTGTTGAGATTATTTTTACTGAATGTTTTTTTTTTCTTTCTTTTTTTACCACCGCTAAACTGAAAGATTTTTTCAGATTCATTACTTTATTTGTGGACTTCTGATATGTTCCCCCTGAATATTTTTTCGCACCCCTGTGAATGTTTTTCTTTTGGGGGACGCTTTTATATTTATTTATATAGGCCTAGCTATAAATAATTTTATTTATTTATAAAGGTAAATCGTATAATAAATATATAAATACTAATTTTTATATTTTATATTGTGACGAACAGACTAACTGACGTGCCTTGCACCGCGCCTTTAGTTGTTAAAAACTTATTGCCATCTGTAAGTCTATGCATATTTATGCTGTACATATTAAGTGTTGTAGTGCATTGTTTTTAATAGTTAACCGAGAATAACGAAACCTTCAGAACCATCTCGGCAGAGCAACCTGGTTGACTGGGAGCAGGGAATCAGCGCTTGTTTAATTTGTACAATATCACATAACTGATGACGTCCTTATATGGCCGCCAGGCGATCACGTGGTCCATGTATGACTTCAAAAGGTCCAAACAAACCCCGCACCATCAAATTGTGTTGTGTGACGCTGCAAGGTTTGGTATCGATCCAATACTAAATAAATACAGGCCAGTATCGCTGAAACCGATACTTTTACTTATAAGAACATAAGAAATTTACATTCTCCTGTTAGTGTAGTGCAAGTTAAAGCCCTGGGTTCCTTTAAGTCAGAGCTAGATAAGATTTTAACAACTCTGAGCTATTAGTTAAGTTCTCCACAAACAAGCTTGATGGGCCGAATGGCCTCAACTCGTTTGTAAATTTCTTATGTTTCATTAAACACACTGTTTTCAATGGTAATTAAACTGAGAGTTAAACTAAGTTGTGTCAGATGCTTCCTTTTAAGGTGGCAGAATAGATCTGTCAGAATAGATAGTGTTACCAGCAGTGGCTCAACACAGGCCCTGTTCAGAGTTTTTTAGCGAGTTTTAGCAATTGGATCAGAAGTAGACAGCTTACACAGCTATCATGCATCTCCAAGGTGTCCAGCTGACCATTTGTGTTCAGATTTCATTACTGCCCTGCACACAGTTATCCACAAACAGCAATTGTGGATTCAGTCAAAATTCTGAAAAGGTTTCCAGCTGCCCCAAATCATTCTACACCTTCCCCAAATTTTGCACAGATGATCTTCAGACAAAACCTCATGAAAGTTATATAGTGGATGTTTTATTTTCAAAACCTTCCATTATAGCCTATCACATTTGTTGGAGAAGCCACCAAACAAGAATTGAGCTAATATCTAAGCCAATCTTTTGCCAATTGACATAAAATTTGCTGTGAGTGCATGCAGCCATTATTATTGTAGTTATTATTATTATTATCCATCCATCCATTAACTCCCGCTTATCCGAGGTCGGGTCGCGGGGGCAGCAGTCTCAGCAGGGAAACCCAGACT
>JAODKE010000044.1:16309994-16323357 GCA_026779605.1 Mormyrus hasselquistii
GGGCAACTTAGCTCCTGGGATCATTGGAACACGCAAACCCCTCCACCACGATAAGGTGTCGGCTCCAGGAGAGGTATTATTATTATTATTATTAGTAGTAGTAGTAGTAGTAGTAGTAGTAGTAGTAGTAACTGTAGAAGTATTACTAGGGGTCCAAGCACATATTGCTGGCATGTTATTGTTTTTGCTAGGATTTTTCTTCTTTTTCTTCTACACTAGAATTATATGACGAGCAGAGACCACAAAAGAAACATGAAAATTGGTGGATTGGTATAGAGTTCCCCTCAATACGCAGGGAAGCAAAAACATAACTTTCGGCCTGATGGTGGCACTATAGCGCAATGTTTAACATTTTGGCCTACATCTCTGACACTGTGAGTCATAGAAACAAAATTCTCTTCTACAGACATGACTAATGCCAAAATACTCAAAATACTGCACATGGGACTATGAAGCTCCACCTACTTAGATTTCAGCTCTTACCTATTTTTAGCTAATTTGCATAATGTGAAAGATTTACTTTTTCGAAATCTTCCTGGACCGTTCATCTGATTCACACAAAACTCATAGTGCATCTTCAGACCATGCAGACAAAAAGCTGACCTTTGAATTTTGATCAAGCAAATCATTCTGATGCTCCAGACCAAGGAATTTCTAGGGCATGGCCTTTTTGCACTTAATGACCAAGAGAACATCCAGTTCTATCAAGTGTAATCAATAAAATATTCTTCTTGAATCAATCTCCTACAATCTGTTGTGTCCGGTGCTCGAATGGCTAGCGGGGAAGCAGATCCGGGAGACGGGAATCCAAAATACAGGATTTATTCAGGGCGAACGTGCCACACAGGGTACACACGTTACAAAACATCAATGACAGATCTGGGGAAGCAGCCTTGAACGCGGACTTAAATACACAAGACGAGCCGAAAATAGCAGGTAACAGGTGATCACAATCGGGAATTAACACGTGGTAATGAGGGGGGCGTGGCACACAGGAGGGTCGGTCGAGCAGGTCATGACAATCAGTGTTTTTTATTTTTATGTTTCCTGTCCTTGTCATTCAGATGTTTTGTGCGTCAGAAAATGTTTAGATTGTGCAAATTTTATATTGATCACATGACTTTACATTTTGACTGTCATGTCTGTGGAAAATGATTCATGGACTTGGACTGTTGCTTTTGAGGCATGGACTAAAGATTTTGAAGAGGTTACCTGCTTTTGCCGGTCATCCATGATGTTTTGCCATTTGCACTAAGTGTTATGTACTGCAAATGTTAAGTCTGTTGTGAGAAATGCACCAAAGCAACTGAGAAAAACTGTAACTGGCCTATCACAACAGTTCAGTATAACAATCCCATGAGTGTTTTCTGTTAGCTAAGTGAAAGTGAAACTTAAAAAAAAAAAAAACACTCCACCCTCAAACTGTTTGTCTTTAGATGAGTTGTAACAGATTCTGTAAAATGACTGCTAAACCTTCGTCTCGAGAAAAGGAACTCTGTTGTTCTGTTTGCTCAGACTTTTTTAAGGATCCTGTTGTCCTGAAATGTAGCCACAGCTTCTGTAGAGTCTGTCTGCAGAAGTTCTGGGGACAGAAGAGCTCTCGGGAGTGTCCATTATGTAGGAAGAGGTCCTCAACGGAAGATCCTCCTCTAAACCTGGTTCTGAAAAACATTGTGGATAATCATTTAAAACAGAAGAGTGAATCCCACTGCACTGTCCATGGAGAAAAACTTCTATTCTTCTGTGAGCAGGATCAGGAGCCCATCTGTCTGGTTTGTCAGGCTTCCAGAAAACACAGAAACCACCAGCTCTGTCCAGTGGATGAGGCTGTACAGGATAAAAAGGTATTCGCGTCTATGTCAGAATATAGAACAATATACATGTAATAATCAATATTAATAATTTTTTTTGGATGTTTACTTTAGTGATCTTTGTAGTAGTGTTTCTTGTGACTGAGAAGAGGGATCATGAGTCACTCGGTTTTTTAAATGTAGTGTAAATGTAGTGTAAATATATATATTTATATATATATAAAGCACAGGTCTGCATATTATGTGTTAATATGAGCATTAGCTGTGTATTAGTGTTTTAGTGCATCTGGGAGAGTTGCTGTGCACGTCTGTGATATCCATCTAGTCATGCTTTGCAGCTTGTATAATGCCACATGCTCTTTGATTTATTAGTTCTTTGCCGACTTTATTAGTTGTTTCTTGCATGCAATCACAGCATGAAAAGTAGCATTTATTTTGCTGCTTAACCCAGTAAATGTGCATTTATTTTGTTTGAAGTAAAAACATCCTTGGTGTTCGCTGCCCAGTGCCCTGTACCTCCTGGGTGTCCCCTGCCCAGTGTCCTGTACTTTCTGGGTGTCCCCTGCCCAGTGTCCTGTACCTCCTGGGTATCCCCTACCCAGTGTCCTGTACCTCCTGGGTGTCCCCAGCCCAGTGTCCTGTACCTCCTGGGTGTCCACTACCCAGTGCCCTGTACCTCCTGGGTGTCCCCAGCCCAGTGCCTTGTACCTTCTGGGTGTCCCCAGCCCAGTGTCCTGTACTTCCTGGGTGTCCCCTGCCCAGTGTCCTGTACCTCCTGGGTGTCCCCTGCCCAGTGCCCTGTACCTCCTGGGTGTCCCCTGCCCAGTGCCATGTACTTCCTGGGTGTCCCCAGCCCAGTGCCCTGTACCTCCTGGGTGTCCCCTGCCCAGTGTCCTGTACCTCCTGGGTGTCCCCAGCCCAGTGCCCTGTACCTCCTGGGTGTCCCCAGCCCAGTGCCCTGTACCTCCTGGGTGTCCCCTGCCCAGTGTCCTGTACTTCCTGGGTGTCCCCTGCCCAGTGCCCTGTACCTCCTGGGTGTCCCCTGCTCAGTGTCCTGTACTTCCTGGGTGTCCCCTGCCCAGTGTTCTGTACCTCCTGGGTGTTTCCTACCCAGTGCCCTGTACCTCCTGGCTGTCTCCTGCCCAGTGCCCTGTACCTCTTGGGTGTCCCCTGCCCAGTACCTTGTACCTCCTGAGTTTGGCACCATGTTCAGCAAGACCCCATAATAGGTAAATGGTTATGGAAGTTGAATGTCTGGAATTTTGGTTTTATTCACAACAATAACATAAAAGAAATAAGTTGTGTATTACTTATCAATCATATGTTAAATATATCTCTCATTATATGTCTGCATATTTTATGTCAGGAGGATCTCAGAGCTTCAATGATACAATTAAAGGAAAAGCTGGAGAAGTTTACAAAAGTTAAACAAGAGTTCCAGGAAACAGCCAAACACATCACGGTATGGAGATTCATCCTGAGGATGTAAAACCTCACTGTCCAATTAACTTCAGATTTACACAGCATTTCTCACTTTCAGAGTCAGTTCCAGCACACTGAGAAGAGGATAAAGGAGGAATTTGAGGAACTCCATCGGTTCCTGAGAGAGGATGAGGAGGCCAGACTGGCTGTAATGAGAGAGGAAAAGGTGCAAAAGAGCCAGAGGATGAAGGAGGACATAGAAAACATCTCCAAACATATCTCCACCCTGTCAGAGAAGATGAGCGATATTGAGAAGGCCATAAATACTGAGGACATCTCTTTCTTAAAGGTGGCTGATTTTCCTGCTTTATTCTGTGTGTTTGCTGGCTGGGACAGACGGTCCTTTTGTGTGTCTGAAGGAAATGTAAGAAGTTAATACTTTTCAGTGACACTTACCATTTCACACAGGAATTTAATTAATTGTTTTGTCTAATGGTTCGCTGTGGAAAACTATACATTTTTATTAAGTACTTCAATTCTCTTTTTCTTTTCCTCTTTTTCAGATCTTCAAGGACAGCAAGGAAAAGTATGTAATAACAATCTGCATGTTTTGATTACTGTATTTTCAGTCAAGTTTGAAATCAGTCGTAGAAATCATCTCTCTCTCTCTCTGTCGATGTCACACACTTCCATTAATCAAGCCAGCAAAAATCTACGAGCCTTAATGGACTTACTCCCTACCCACTGAATCCCTGAAGTTTTTATTCTGTTACTCTTATGTTCATTAACATCATAATTCACTGATCTATTAACATATTCTGTTTGTCATATTCATTCCGGTAGACTGACCATGCAGCAGATTCTCAGCCGCCTTCCTTTCGGGTGTCTGACTCCCTTCAGACTCCACAGCATCACTGATTTCGGTCCATCTCTGTCTTTGCAGAGCCCAATGCTCACTGCAGGATCCAGAGCTGGCTTCAGGGGCACTGATAGATGTGGCCAAACACCTGGGCTCTCTGAAGTTCAGAGTCTGGAAGAAAATGCTGGGGACTGTGCAGTACAGTGAGTACTGGGGAGAAATTTGCTATGTAAAGCAGAGACCACTTTCTGGGTGTGTTATACTTTCAATCGCTAGGAGTTCAATGGTACCTTATCTGGCTCCCTTGACAGCTGTATGCCTGTGATGTATCCATCCATCTATCCATCCATTATCCAGAGATGGAGACTTGAATTCCAGTTGCACTTGAACTGCTCTTAAATTGACTTCTGAATCAACTTGCAACTCTATTACTTTTTGACTCATTCCTAGTGAATCGTGAGCAATAACAGTCATTAAGTCACGGTTAAATTTATACACATGTACAGTAAAGCATTGAATGTACAACTCTCCCCAAACTGTAAAGGTGTCAAACACAAGATGATGTGTGGCTCTGCACAGGGCATAGGAGAAGTGGGGCATCAGGGGACATCAACAAGCAACATGCTTTTTCTGTTTTGCCACTAGTACAAATTGTGGACCTGATCTGACAAAGCGTGCGATATTCAAAATGTTGTGTTTTACATTAGAAGCCACCTAGTGTTAATTTTGCTGATGAAAAATACTCATCAACAACATTTTTTCTCTGGTGAAAATGGAACGAAATCTAAATGAAAAGGCACCTTTAATGACGAAAAAAGTGAAATGTTTTTAAATTCATTGTTGACGAAAAATAAACCAAATGAAAATGTTTCAGACAACTGGACAATGAACAATGACCGATATGAAGTTTTATGCAGAATTTTATTACACATGACACAGTCCGGCAACGAATACAGAATATGAATAGAGTGGTGCAATTTTAAAACGTGTATGCACGCTTTTAATTGGACAACACTAGTTTGGGCACATCAGGAAATCATCACATCAGGCAGAATCCTGCTACACTCCGCTCCACTATGTCGGGCAACATGATTCTGTTTCTGTTATACATTTGTCTTACCTCTCGTGCCCTTGTGTGATTCACTCCAGCTGCCTCTCATTTTGCTCCCTCGTTAGTCCTTTTTATAGAAGTGCTCTGCAGTCCTGGGATTAACGTTGATCCTGCTTGTGGCTAGTCACATTCTGTGCTAGGGTTCTGTGCTTCTGGGTTTGATTCCCCCATGATCCAGGGTTGTCAACTCATGCATCTGTTGTGACACTCACACTTTCTTATTATTGAGTTTTTGAGGTATTATTTCAAGTTATTGAGCTTAGGTGACTGCCCCTTCTTCCAGATGAGGCAGTACACTCAAACAGGGTCCCCAGGCTACAAGGCCTATCCTCAGCAGTGCATGCCATACACTCTTTTCTTTCTGGCTGTGACGCACCCTGATCTCACACTGGGGAAATTTACTTGCTACAACCGCCTAAGAAATAAAATAGCAATAGAAAAAACAAACCAAAATATATGGAATATCATAATACTCAAATAAAATAAATTAATATATCTATAAATATATGAATCAATAAATAAATATTTCAATAATTAATCAAATTTGTCCTTTTCTTTTAAATATTTCCATAAAGGTATCATATTTCATAATAATGTCTGTCTTCTACATATAATCTTTAAATTGTACTTCATAACGTGATTTTCATTAGACCATCATTATTATAAAATATTATTTCACATAATGCGAATGTGATTTCTGAAATAATTCAAACTAAATTTCACAACAAAATTAAACTTTTCATCTTGATGTACTTCCAAATTATGCTTTCCCTAATAGAATTGGTGATGCTGGTCCATTTGTTTATTACATCATGACTGGACTACTGTAACGCCCTATATACAACCCTGAGTTCAAAATGCAGCTGCTAGGCTTTTATCCTGTTGTAACAGAAAAGACCACATCACTCCTATCCTGTACTCACTGCATTGGCTTCCGGTGCAGTTTAGAGTTCATTTTAAAAGATGGTCTTTATTCTCTGCTTTCTGTTCTTGATTTTACTCATAGTACCAACTACAGTTGGTTCCATTTTTTAATATACATATACACAAGACTCACTCTAACGCTAACTCAAACAAAAACATCACTTGAAACAGCAAAACACACTGTAGGTAATAAACTTGCACACACAGATCGTGGCTGTAAAATCAAGTATATCGGGGTATGTAATTTTGGTGCATTACACTTTACAGGTTAACAAAATAATTCAATCAGTGTAGAATATTGTGACAGATGAAGACACATAATTCAACAGATTACATGACAAGAGTAGTGAGAGCACGGAATTTCATCCGGCGGAGCGATCTTTTGGGAACCTGATCATACACGTCAGACATTCTTTGAGACAACGCTTTAACTAAGCGAAACAGTTAACCTGGTCCGGAGACTTGTTCACTTGCCTAAGTTACCATGGTAGCTCAGCTGGGATTCTTGTGAGACACGTCAATAGAACAGAACTCCAACTTAAATTAGCCAGACTTATCAAAAGCATGATTTTTTTCCCCATATATATTTATTTAATTTTGAGTATTATGATGTTTCATAAAAGGATACTATAACAAAATAGAAATAAATATGAAAAACATGAACAATTTGTACACACAATTACACATATGACGTGGGTAATTGCCCAAATGAATGACACACATACAGATATGACACAGAGTCGATACGCAAGTTACACATATGGTGGATATTGCACAATAGGAAGAGTAATCATATATAGTGGGCAATCAGTAGGAGAAATTAGTGAACTTTAGCCTAATGGCAGATGGAATGAAAGAACTGCACAAGCATTCCAAAAACTTTTGGATGTTTTTGACCTTAACTGGCACGTTAATCCAAAGTAACCTACTGTTATCACGTTTATCTTTTATTGTTTATCTAACTGCATACCAGAGCCATCTTGTTCACAGTAACGTCTTTAAAATGCTAATGGTTTTTACAGTATTGCAAAGGATAAATTAACAGCTTCGTCTTAAACCCACAGCTCCCGTGACTCTGGACCCCAAAACCGCACACCCCTCTCTCTGTCTGTCTGATGATCTGACCAGCGCCAAACTCACTGGAGTTTATCAGCAACTCCCTGACAACCCAGAGAGATTCGACTCGTGTGTGAATGTGCTGGGATCTGAGGGGTTTAACTCAGGAAAACACAGCTGGGAGGTGGAGGTGGGGGACAAAACAGCCTGGGCTGTAGGAGTAGCAAAAGGATCTGTTAACAGGAAGGGGGAGATTACCGGCAGCCCAGAGAATGGATTCTGGGTTGTAGCTCTGAGGAGTGGTGACGTGTATAAAGCATGTACCTCACCATCAACAACTCCCCTCAGACTGAAGAGCAAACCGCAGAGGATCAGAGTGCAGCTGGACTATGATGGGGGGGGGGTGTCCTTCTTCAACCCCGCTGACATGTCACTCATCTACAGCTTCAAAGAAACATTCACTGATACCCTATTTCCATATTTTAATACGGGTACAAATACAGATGGTACCAATCCTAGAGCTTTGAAGATCTGCCCAGTACCGGTGTCTGTGACAGTGATGTCATTCCAGTAAAGATGTCTGCATCAATGATATCATCCCAGTAAAGGTGTCTGTGACAGTGATGTCATCCCAATAAGGATGCTTAAGTGATGAAAACAGATCTGTCCCCTGGTTGTGGTTATACAATAAGGAGTGGGAAAGTTCAAAAGTATTCCCTTTTTTTCTTAGATTAGTTATATCAATCAGAGCTGTAGTAAATTGGTTATATTCACTGTGTATTTTTGTGTTATTGTCTTGTAGCTAATTTTAATGTGCTCAGTATATCTTTGTGCTCTTAGACTGTAAATCACTTTGGACAGAAGTATCTTTCAAACGAGAAAATGTAACTGTACTTAGCCCCCACCTTATAAGATCTCGCTAGTTTCTAGAAGACCAGCTTGACATGCAAACAGTTTGAGGTTAAAGGTTCAGTGATAAAAACCCAGCTGACTGACGCCTATGGCAGCTGCTTCCACACACTGACCTCTGCAGACTCAGACTGTCACAGCCAGCTCTGCAACAGCTCTGCTGCACTTGCAGTCCAGTCAGTTTTATCCTACAATTTGGTCTAACTTACAGTTTTTCTCAGTTGCCTTGGTGAATTTCTCACAACAGAATTGAAGTTCTCAAAACTGCTTGTTTAATTCCCACACCCTCCAGTCAGTTTTGCAGCTCATAACAGCAATTTCTGGTCGGTTTCCTCATCTTGCAATCGCTTTAGTAATTCTCAGTTACATCATACATCAGCGCTTGCTAATGTCATGATCAAAATGCATTATGTAGCCCTCTTTTGCATAGTCATACACTCCAGACAAACTTGTCATTTTGTCATTGTGTAATCCTTTGTCTTTGCAGTCAAAAGTGTTCAACAAGATATCATTGGCTGTCAAATGTATTTTATAGGTTTCTACAAAACGTTTTTGGTATGTATTTACAATACTAATGATTCCTGCGCCATTTTCATATACACGGATGAGGCTGGCTTTAACTTGGCCAAAGGAAGGTGATAATCTGATTGAACAGCTGTGGATAAGACACAGCTGTTGTGATAATGTGAGTTTCCATCACTCCAACCCAATCAGGCAATGGTTTGTCAACCACTCCAGAATGCTGATGGAATTCCTGCCACCATATTCCCCCCATTCTTCAACCCAACTGAGGAGCTCTTCTCAGCTTGGAGGTGGAAGGTATATGACCGTAACCCACATACACAAATGGCACTGCTTGCTGTCATGGAAGCTGTGTGTCGGGATATAACAGCAGACGCCTGCAGAGGCTGGATAAGACATTCTAGGAGATTCTTTCCACGCTGCATTGCAAAGGAAGATATCCATTGTGATGTAGATGAGAACATGTGGCCCAGTACACCTGCAACTGTAGAAAGCATTTAGAGTTTCAATATGTATATATTGTTCCCCTTTTCGATTTTGTAATTGTTTTCGTTTCATTTCATATGTTATGCATAAAGCATTGAAATGCATTTTTTTGTATGGTATGTCACCCTATACCTGTGCAATCAATAAAATATTCTTCTTGAATCAATCTCCCGCAGTCAGTGTTTTTTATTTTTTTGTTTCCTGCCATTGTCATTCAGATATTTTGTGCATCAGGAAATGTTTAGATTGTGCCAATTTTATATTGATAACATGACTTTAGCTGTCCGTGTCCGTGGACGATGATTCACGGACTTGGGATTTTGATAGCACCGACATATTCAATGACGTAAACACTCGCTTTTGAGGCAAGGAATAAGTATTTTGAAGAAGTTGCCTGCTTTTGTTGGTCATCCATAATGTTTTGCCATTTGCACTAAGTGTTTTGAGAAATGCCTTCGCTGTTATGCAAATGTTGAATCTGCTGTGAGAAATGCACCTAAGCAACTGAGAAAAACATTTCGGGTTTATTTGAACATTATGAAGCATCCAGACCGCTGAGTTCTTCTGGGAAAGGTTTACTCAGCATTACCTGATCCAACACCAAGCAGAGTGAAGAAGTGTTCAGTTACTACGCTCCCTGTGTGTGGAGCAAGTTTCTTGAGGACCTGAGGTCTGTTAAAATTGTTAGCTCATTTAAATCAGGGCTTAAAACATTACTGCTCGCTGAAGCATTTCAATAAAGCAGTTAAGTCGTCCACTTGTAGCGGTGTTCTCCTCATCCGCCACAGTACCCCAAACAGGACACAACACCTCTGGCCAGATCCTTTCCACTCAAAGATTCTGTGGATCGAAAAACACGTTTCTAGAGGTTATGAAGATACAACAGCTGAATGTAATTATAGATTATACAACAGTTTCTCAAAAAAAAACATTACTAATGATTTCAGTTCTTTTTCAGTATTAAAATATCCTCACCCTTGTTGATGTTGTTTGGAGGTACGGTGGCCTGCGGATGTTGTGTCCGTGTCTCGACAGCTTTTCTTGCATGTACAGACACATGTGAAACTCCCTGCCATGGTCAACGCTGAGCTGGTCCCGCATCCCATGGTTGATCACTGCAGGTCTGGAATGAAATAATATGCACAAGGCTATGATGATCTTAATGATCCAATAAGAAAGAGGCATTCAATTTAATGAAAAGACTATAAACAGAGCATACAAATGAATAACCACCATAGATCACAAGGTTGTTTTTCACCGGCATGGTCGACCTGGCAACAATATTGCTGCTGTAACCATCAAGTGCCAAGACGTGTGTCACTCCAAAAACACCCCCAGCTTCTGATTCTGATCGAATATATGCCCCATATATTCAGCATGATAAGGAACTGGATTTAGGTTACGAGCACCCTAAAGAAAGTTGAAATATACATCTTTGTCACATTAGTCCACAAATTTCGCAAAATTTTTACTACAAAGAAATTCTTCTGCTGATTATAATGTGGTTGTTTTGCGTTGAACTCAAATACCTGGTCATAAGTGTACATATAACACTGAACTTGTAGCTTAATACCTTACGTCGGAATTCATGGTATGGTTTATGAAACTCTCTAAGGATTTTTCCTACACGAAATTCCCCTGCATTAACCTGTCATAAACTTTCGGGTATACTATGGTCCTGTCTGTAAAACAAAAAAAAAATACAACCATTTGCTAACAATAGTTAAATAAATAATAATAAACGGCTTAAAATGAATAAAATGTAAAATCCTAAATGAAATCTTACCTTATATATTGATCCCATCACAGCTCTCTCTAGTTCTCTGTCCGATACTTGTCTTTTTCGCTTCTATTCATGCTGAATACAGAATCTCCTAACGCTCATTTCAGAGCAATGCTGGATACCCGTCTGCTGTAGTGTGGTGAAAATCTCTGCATAGACGTTCCCAGAGTTAAACAAGACTTTGATTAAACTAACATGTGTTTCCAAGGCGACCATTGGGTTGATTTCAATAGCGTGCAACATCTGCGTTTATACTTATTAAGTGCAATAGTCGAAAAGTTCCCGGTCACACAAATCAGAGAAATGAAATATCGAAAAGAAGTCCTGCCTCACCGCAGACACTTTTACATTTTTTAAATCTCAACCTAAAAATAAAACTACGAAAAACAACCAGGTATTTAAATCAAATAACAAGTGAAATAATAAATTGTTGAATGCTATTCGTTCCATAATATTCTCTATCCGGTTCAGCTGCTGTATGGGGGATTTGTTCCCAGAATTTGAAGGCGAGTGAACGCCTAGTTCACACAGGAAGTCGTTTGAGGGCTCGCCGTTATTCACTTTCTTTATTATAGAAAAAGGACATAACGGCAATGGCTTTTGCTTTTTTATTACTCTTGTTTAGCTGCCTTATTGGGGGCATAGGTAAGAAAGCTACCGCTGTAGCCTTTTTCATACGTTACTCAACTTTATTTATATAATCAATTATAAGTAAAACATTGCAAATATATATATTCGCCGTGCTAATAAATAAGCGTAAGGGTTTTTCGGGTTTAAAATAGCATTGGTGCACCAGCGTTGTGATAGTTACATTTCTCTTGAATCATCATAATGGTATTGTATGTGTGCAGTGTAGATGATACTTTTATTGTAAATTGCGTAACACGAAAAAATAAACTAAGTAATTGAATTTTAACTTCTTAAATATATTCTCATATTTTGAAAATCGGAAGATTCTTAAAACACCATTTTATTTAACATAGCCATAATAAAATAAACTTTTAATATAAATTGTAATAAAAATGAAGTTATTCCCGATCAGCTTTAAGAAAAAAAAAACAGAACAACAGCGCTAGTTCTAGACGAAGCTGAAAAGTTTCCTGTTCGGCAGTTTCTTGATCGAAAAGTTATTGATTATTAATACTTTTTATTGATCCCCCTGTGGAAATGGTCTTTTCACGCGTCCCTCAGCTTGCTCTTTGTAGAGTAAGTTGTCCGTGAAGGGCAGCCGCCTATTGGGGCGCCCAGACAGCTGGGGGGTTAAGGGCCTTGCTCAAGGACCAGCAAACTTGCTGAGGCTCGGTTTGAACCAATGATTTTCTGATTACAGGCATATCGGCCCTTACGAAAATTAGCCATGGTTTTACTATGATTAAATAACCATGGTTTACAATGGTTTGCCATTTTTCACGTTTTTTTTTTTGGGTAATTATGCATAATAGTCATGGTTTCACCATAGTTTCGCTACAGTTAAACCCTAGTATAATCTTGATCATGAACCATTGTTATTGTTTTATCACGGTCTTTACCATGATCTTTGTTTTACCATGAAGTGCTATGGATAAACCATAGTAGTACTATGGGTAGTACCAAAGTACCATGAGGTACCATAGTAAAACTATGGTCACTGCATTGAAACCATAGTGAATTTTCGTAAGGGGGCTGAGCTCACTGAGCCACACGTTGCCCCACCAGAGAAAAAATCCGTCTGTCCTTAAATAGACATAATCCATGTTCTGCCATATTCACAGCAATTTCTCTTGTTGAGCTCAAAAAGCTTAGTACCTGTTTGTTCGTCTACTGTCTGTCAGTTTTTTTCTTTTTATTATTGTTACATTTCTGCGTAACTCTAAATACAATTACTGTGATAATGAAAATTAAATCAAAATCTATAAATTTAATTGTAAAAAAGTTTCTTTTGTATGTCCAGCATTCAACATTGATGAAAAAAACATCAAAATCTATGAACTGGATGGAAAGGACTACTCTGGATACCAAGTTTTGCAACATGAATCAGAAGATGAGAAATGGTGGGTGAGCTCCGTGGGCGTCGTTAGGCCTATTTAGGGTGGGCTTCAAAAACGTAACGGTGAGTGTCCCTGTTTTTGCTATTGTACAACAGCAAAAGCAGGGACACTGAAGTTCAGTTTATATACAGTACCAGAGTATTTTGAATGATTGAGGGAGAAGCGGGAGAGCGGCAGGGGAGCTGATGCAGGATTAAGGCTGCTGGAGGTTTACAGGTAAAGAGATGATTTGTTTTGTTGTTGTTTCTTCTTCCTAGCAAATGGTCAAATTAATTTTCTGCATTTACTGGCTGTTGGCTAATAAACAAGATACACATATAAGGATGTTGCCTAAATGTAAGGCTGAGTACATACTGTAAGCATATAGACAAGGATCCAAGGATTCAAGGATTCTTTATTGTCATACCAAAGCACTTCCATGTTATGGTACGAAATTAGTACCCAGGTCCCGTT
>JAODKE010000044.1:16323457-16333924 GCA_026779605.1 Mormyrus hasselquistii
AAGGAAACCAAAGGCAGGAAATAAGCCAGTGAAATAAAGTGAGTTAGATAACAGCATGATTGCTGTACAAGAACAAAGTAAAAGAAGCCTGTTTAGGTTTGGTGAAAATTTTCAGCCCCCTATACGGCTAATTCCTCCCTACAATCCTGGGGGCTAAAGCCCCCCTTGTCTTTCAATCCTAGTGACGTCCCTGGTGAGCTCTGCAACATTTCATATGTGTTTTTATCATAAAGGTAAGAGAATTATTTGAACAACATTGTAAACATACAGGGCTAAGTGTATTGCCCCACCGACTTAAGTCTGGGGTTTACGCACACTTACCCTAGATATGTACTGTTGGCGGTGAAACACCAAAACACGGACGTGTCACTTGTAAATCACCCTTATGTACTTTCTTCCATGGACTTCATTGCTTTACAGTGCATTTCCCCGGAGGGCTGTTTGAGGTCATGCTCTTCAGTGTTCCTCCAAATGCAATATTGCAGTGTTCAGAATGCCGAACTAAACAAATCTTTTTGCATGTATTATATACTTAGAAGAAAACTTTACAATTCAATGCGTGTGAATAATCATGTAGGCATAATCATATAAGAATTGTACACAACAGTATATAGAAATATATTCTTATATACAAGTATATAAATGATTAGGCAGGATTCAAATGACATCTGCCTTGTTATCACACTTCATGTACAAATCATTTAGGCTAAACAACTGGTCGGTTAAAAATAATTATTTCAATTGATTTTAATTACAAAATACAATCAAATACAATCAAATGAAGTAGAGTGTCTTTGCAGTCTTACAGTGTGTATACTGGTGCTGCTGTGAGAGTGGGTCAGACACAGTCCTCGTCTTGATGTATTTCACATGACCAACACCGAATGCATCGTTTCTGGGTGAATCATGAAACACTGGAGGCGATTTTTATTTTTTTTTTTTCCATATTTTCATAAACATACCGGAGCTTCTGTCAAACGCAGGCATGAAGCCAGTAAGGAGGAGCTGAAGAAACTTTATTTTAAAAGTAGCACTTTTTTGTTTTGAGCCTTGAGGACCAAGCACAACCGTTAAGCACTAACTCGGCCACCTTCTGACACCTTCTGCCCACCTTGCTGGCCGTCCCAACCACTCATGCCGCACACGGTGGTTGCACACAACACACAACACCAAAAATTATACATGGCACTTCAGTACAGCACAACACAACAACACCACAATAGTTTCTAATTGCCACCCCTTGTAAAGATTTGTAAAAAGGGTTCGAACAAATCCACCTTTTGGTGAAGCGGCTTTGTGTCACACTGAAAAAGAGAAAAATCTAACTTTTCATTAATATAAAGTCAGGAACAGGGATTTATTGACGAAAGGCAGGCAGACAGCAATGATCAAACAACTTCAATGACAGCTCTACCAGACAGACTCAGACGCGGACTAAAATACACAAGACTGGTAGAACAGGTTGTAACATAACTCAAGGGAGAACAGGGTCCCACTGCATTTCCCTGATCTTCTGCTTCTTTGGTCAGTGTTTCCGACAGAATCTCTCTGTTCTGCATTACAAAGTGCTCATCTCAAATTCTTTCTGAAATGCCAAACAAAGGAAATCTAAATGCCTTAAAAGAAAAACAAGCAACTCCAGTTTCAAGTGCTTTTAAACAGAAATCATTTTCATTGCGGAAATCACAAATGTTAATCGATCCTAGACTCGAATCAGTCACAAGTAATACCCAGACATCCTTTGTGATTTTCATTCTTGAAGTTTGGTCTTCAAGCTCTGAGCTTTGCAGGACAGTTCACTCAATTCCAATTTCAGTATGACCTTTTGTAGAACCTCAAATGTGTAACAGCTTTTTTGGGTAAGTCGAATTCAGTGTGTAAATTACTCCAAACAACATTGTAATCCTAAAGACCACATTGTCAAGGTCCTTAAACACAGTTACTCCCTCAATATTATTAAATTAAAGTTATACTGGCAAAGGGAGGTTGTACAAAATATTGAATATTTACAAAAATATTTACATTTGAATAATTATTAAAAGTGAATAACCTAAGAAGACATGTCAAATGTTTTAAGTATATTATGAAGTAGTTCCTTTCATTCATTTCTTATGAATACGTTATCAAATTGCCTTTGATATTACTGGGGACTTTTTTGGCGCACTGGAAAAAAACGGTCATGTCCATTTTCATTTCTTGCCGTTTTGGCTGACTGAACAACACGCAGAACGTGCAGGTCGTTTATTGTGGGAAAGCAGCAACATCCATTAATTAGCTAAAGCGTCAACCCACACGGTAACAGACCGAACAAGGTCTCAGTGGTTACGGATGTAAATGTGTGACATTCTATTGAGTTGTAGAAGTAAAGAAAAATGTACGACGCATCTGCTGTTTTAAGTGAACATTTGCAGAGTAGCTACTTATGGCTGGTCAGCCAGCACTGAGACACAGACACTCATACTGAGGTAACGTGTGTGGTAGTGGGATCGGGGATAGCAAGCAGTGGACCAAACCGTCTCCAGGACAGGGGGGTGAAATTTTTTGAAACTGAAAAAGGAATTATTTTGCACTTATTATTTGTACATTTGCTTTCAGTACACATTATTATATTATTTAAAATCACACAGTTAGTATTACACTGAGCCCTTATGAAGGCGGGGTCCTGACCCCCCACCTCCCCCAGGATTTATTCCTCTGCATACATTAGGTCAGGGGTCCCCAACAGAAGTACCTGACTTGGGGTGCATTCCCCAAAAACATAGTTGTGTGTCTGTTTCTGTCCTTGGTGCCCCTCTGCTTGTCTGTCCTGTTTGGGTGTAGCATGTTTTGTCTATATTTGTCATTACTGCTTCTGTTCCTTAGTCCCCGCTGAGTTTTTTTGTCTTGTGCTGTGTTGTCACCTGTCTAGTGTCCTGTCTTAGTGGGCATCCTGCTTGTTGTCTTCACTGCTGTCCTTGTTGTCCTTGGCTGCATCTGGTCCTATGTCCTGCATTGGCACCTCTCTGGTGTTTTGTCCTGTCTTAGAGCTTTGGCCCTCTAACCCCAGTATGGTGCTGGTCCTGCATGTCCTGTTGTGCCCTGTCTGATCCAGTGTTTCACCTGTCTTCAGTCCCTTTGGGTCAGTGGCAGCTTCCTAAGAGACTCTCTGCCTCCTCTAAAATGTCATGAAGAATTTAGTAAAAAATGTACTGTTGTATTTCGAGTGCTATTACGAGTGACTAGTTCTTTCAGAATCAGCAGTTTCCCGAATGGTCTACTTATGTGATTTTTTTTTTCTTTTTTATGAAAGAAAACAGGGTGATGCCAAATCGACTGATAGGACAGAAGAGGAATGGGGAAAAAATGATAATAAAAAATACAATGAGAGAATGATTAGATTCAGCATTCAAAGCGTTTGTCGTATGTACAGTAGAAAAGCGCATTTCTCTGTGCAGCGAAATTTTTTCTTTGCTGTCCACACAAAATGCCGAGGTACAATATAATACAAAAAATAGTGAATAAATACTTTGAAGTGTAATGTGCAGATGAAGTGTAATGTGTCGAGAAATATTAACTGTGCATTTGTGCAAATTGAAGATCTGCAAAAGAGCTTAAATGTGCAAAAATTACAGTATGAGGTACAATGCCGAGAAATATTAACTGTGCATTTGTGCAAATGAAGGAGATGTGCAAAAGAGCTTAATGTGCAAAAATCACAGTATGAGGTAGGTGATGATGTCCGTCAGTCATACTCCTGTCAGCTGTTAAGAAGAAGGAGTTGTTGAGTCGGAGGGTTCTATATTTCGCACTTCTGTACCTCCGTCCTGAGGGCAGAAGTGTAAACAGTCCATGTTGGGGGTGTGTGGGGTGTCTGAGGATGGAGGCAGCTCTCCTCTGGACTCTGCGGTGGTAGACGCTCTGCAAAGAGGGCAGCGGAGTCCTGATGATCGAAATGAATGAAAGTTCACAGTTACTGACTTCTCTGTGTGCAAACGAACGGAACCGGTCAGAACCAGCTCTGTAATTATCGGTGTGACCTTCCTCCCGTTCGGCTAAGCAGCCCCCGCCTTTCACACAGACAGACAGTACTTTGTAACGAATATTCCCTATGTAGTCATGACATCACATACTGTAGGTATTTATGTTAATCTTGCAAACTATATAGTGTGAATCAGTGTGTGAAATACCCGCCATTGTCAGGCATGCATACAATCGCATGGGGGCCATACAAAATACTGAATATGATTTAGAGTTTCTGCAATGAAATTTCAGCAAAATGGACTTCCACGCAATATTTTTTCACTTTGATTTTCGGGGTGTCTTTCAATTCAGCCTCTGCAGGTTGATAATTTTCATTTCTGTCAAACGATGTGGCATCTTTTTATTCCGGCAACTTTACCCAGTCCACATCGATATAGATAACCAGCATGATTTTTCCCCCATTGAGATCTGATTTTTGTTTTCAAAATGTTTTTTGAGTAGTGTAGTTTTCATATTCCTAGTCCGTAGTCTGCGTCCTGTTTTGGTTTTTGCTTTGTGCCCTTGGTTTTGTATTACCCGTCTTATTTTCCTAGTCTTACATTCAGTTCCCTAATTTCTGTTAGTCCCTTAGTTCTTTGATTTAGTCTATTTGTTCAACCTGCTTCCCTGTGCCTCTTGATTGTTCTTACCTGTCCTGTGTTGTCTTGATAGTCTTGTGTATTTAAGGACCTGCTCCTGCGCTGTTCTCCAGTCAGTCGTTGTATGTTGATCAGTCACTCTGTATAGTTACTCTGCCATCGTGAAGTTTTACCAGCAATGTATTCTGAACTTTTAGTCCATGCTTACGTTTGCAGCATATCAATAGTTTAGGCCTGGAGCTTCACTAGATGATCCAGTGATGGTCCTGGGTTAAGCATGTTCGCTTACTTAAAGAATTATGCTGAATGAAGAGGGGGAAAATGCTGGAATACACAAGATTTGGGGAGAAGATTGGGGGAAATGGTTGAGGGATCATTAAATCAGCGCTATGACATACATAATTAGCTTTTAATAATCCTAATAATAATGTAATGTCAGTTGCTCTGCATAACATTCAAACACTGTATTTCACTGTAACATTTAGTTTTTAATGAAATGGCTCTCAACTGACTAAACAGAACTCATTTGGTATTTGTCCTGTATGAAAGACAAGCCAATTGTGGCATTTTCACCACTCTAAAGCTGTTTATGATATAATTTCCTTTAGATGGTCACCAAACCATGAGGAGCTGAGCAGGATTCAATTTGAATCATTTTTGAAATGCATTACGTTTATTATTACAGGCATCCCTAAGAATATCACCTAGCCTTGTGTTCCCTGTTTCACTGGTTAGGATCCAGCCTCATTGGAAGTATGGGATTTTAATATTAAAGCTAATAGTCGATAATGATATGCTGTCGTTTTGCATCTTTTAGGATTATTGTCAGCGCACCACTGGGAAACAATGGAGCTGGAAAAATCTACAAATGTGATCATACAAACTGCACAGCTCTTCCTCTGCAAGGTAATAACATTGTGTAACAAGCAATAAAAAATAGCCATACTTACTGAAAATCTAAAAAGGTTTAGCTATGTTTGATTTCATTAGAACTGACCGCACTGATTTAGTTGTGTATCCTACAGAGTCTAATTATACCATCAAATCCATTGGATTGTCTCTGGCAGCGAAGCCAGAAGAGATTACAGTAAGAATATTTTAAATTATTGTACATTATATCTCTTTTCTGAAATAGTTGAATTCTTTTAAATTGTTTTTGAAGATAATCATTAGTAGTTTTAATAGTAACATGTATCATTGCTAAAACGTACAAAAAATTTTAAAGGGTATGGTAATGTTGATGTGAGTCACATTCTATTAAAAAAATCATCATACAAAATACTGTGGGAGAAAAAGACTCACTATTGTCACATGACATGGTCATGGAGGAGCCATAGAGTGACGTTATGACAGCCAAGAGACTATCAAGCACTAACAGACAGGTGTGGACCATCACAATGAAGACTAAGAACAACAAGGAACAGGTGAGGGTCATTTGCAATTAACCAAAACCTAGGAGGTACATGTACATGGTGATGTTCTCACCCCGCTGGCCTGACACGTCAACAGTAGCTCTCTGTCCAATCAGATTACACCCACGTCTCCTTTCTTTGGTCAAGTTGATGCCAGCCTCATCCATGTTTATGAAAATGGTGCGGGAATCATTAATATTGTGAGTGCATACCAAAAAAGCTTTGTAGAAACCTATAAAATACACTCGACAGCCAATGATATCTTGTTGAACATTTTTGACTGCAATGACTTACACAATGACAAAATGACAAGTTTGTCTAGAGTGTAAGACTATGCGAAAGAGGAATAGGACAATGCAATTGCATCATCATGACATAAGCAACCGCTGATGTATGAAATAGCTGAGAATTGCACATAAGCATCTACTTGAGTGTACTAAAGCAAATGCAAACAACCAGAAATTGCTGTTATGATGCAGTATGACTAGAGGTTGTGGGAACTGAATGAGCAGTTTTGAGAACTTCAATTGTGTTGTGAGAAATGCATCAAAGCATCCGAGAAAAACGGCAAATACATTCCTTAAATTCAAGTGATACGGAATTATTGTGTTTTTGGTTTCAACACTGCATGACTTTGTTGTCAATTGCAATGTCGCATCTGGTGTATTTGACAATAATAAGTATTAGTTTGCTAAAGAAAAATGATAGATCAGTGACAATGAGAAAGTGGGAACCGACTATCATTCAGTATTGAGCTCAGGAGGACTTACTGTAGCATTTTGACCCTCATGGTTAAAGCGATGCTGATTGTATTTGTCTTTTTGGTGGCACTGACTAATTCACTGGTGGAATTATTTGTTTTTGAGACAAATGTGATTTGTTCTGGGTCTATGACAAGCTTTTGCAGCTAAGCCAGAGTGTTACGCTATATGTGTGAACTGTTTTGAGAAATGCTGCAGCAATTAGGTGGACATGAAAGTCTCAGTTTATCAGACTGGTCCCCTCCAGTCGTGTTAAGCAACATAATAAAGGGTTTTCTCCATCGAACCGTTACTAGTCAAAAGGCATTTTTGCTTATTGCGGCACCCCCTAGTGGTGGAATGGCACCATTTTTGTCAACCTTCCTCAGAAATGAGTCTTTAGTCCACCTGCCAAAGTTGGCTTTGACAAATAAAAGCTTTTAATCAGTATTAGTTATTTACATGGTGGCTCTGTGGGTAGCTCTGTCACCTAATGCCTCCAGTTTGGCAGTTCCGATCCCTCCACTGTTCTGTGTATGAAGTTTTATGTTCTTTACTGTATGTGTTGCAGAATTTTACAAAGCTATAGTTAGTTGAAATGTTGTCTCTAAATAGAGTACCATCCTTCAAAGATTCCAGAAATGGCATGCTAATACAAAAGGACAATTTCATGTCATACTGAGCCTCCAAAATGACAAAAAATAAAAATATCATAAAGTAAATAAATCCCGGGGAATACACTGGCAATAAAAATACCCTTGACCATGACGGATATTTATAATGAAATGATTGTGCTTTATTAATTTTCATGGGGAAACACTCTTTTCACCAGAGGTGGAAATTTCAGGTCCAGAAAGTACAAATCCAGACCATGATTTAGCTTCAACCAACCAGTTGCGCATAAAGAGTCACAATTACAAAGTACTCCACTGGTTGGTTGAAGCTAAATCACGGTCTGGATTTGTACTTTCTAGACCTGAAATTTCCACCTCTGCTTTTCACCTACCTCATCATACTCTGTAGGTGAGAACAAGCTTGGCCACAAAGCCACCCAGGGAGCTGGGGGTAAGGAGCTTGCTCAAGGGTACACAGATGCGCTGAGGCTGGGCTTAAACTGACAACTACACACACAGAAGTTTCCCCCACTATCTGAAAGTAAGAGGGTTCCTGTGAAATCTTTCATATGCCAAAGGCATAGAACCATTATTGTATATGGGAAAATATTTTGAACATTCTCTGAATGAAAAAATAGCCTAATTCATGCTAAATTACACAGAAAATGTAAAATGACAGTAACATATAGTAAAAGCAGGAATTATATGATAAATACACAGTCAATATAAAATAAAAGTATTAAAGATAGTAAAGACAGGGTAGTTTCACTTAACAAATGCACAAAACATTTCAGTATAAAGCACTAGTGCTCACAGACACTAAGCTATGATGCTGAGATGCTGAGTATAGTTCCCAGGGAACTCTCAATGCTTGGGGTACACTCTGCTTCTACATTTCTGGGCCTAAAAAAGTCATCGTACCTAAGCACCAATGATTGGATCATTATTACAGATCAGCAATGTTACATAGCAATAAATTGAAGTCAGCTGAATACTTGAATCTGCAGAATGGGTAGGTTATCCCATCAATGGATTTTTTTTTCTTCCCTAATGGAAAGGGAATATTCCAGGGTGAAAATGTCAATATTTATCGAGCTCGTCTTGTGAAAGATTGGTTCAGAGATCACAAGGAATCCTTTTCACACATGAATTGGCCACCACAGACTCTTGACCTTAAGCCCATTGCGTGTGCCGAAGAAGATGCTTCGGAGGGTTTGACTCACCTATCATCAAGACAAGACTTTGATGAAAAATGAATGCAAATCTGGATGAAAACTGTTGAGATGTTGCACGAGCACATGGCGACAATGCCTCGAGAAATGTACACCGTAATCGGAGCTAAAGGTTGTCCAATGAAATATTAAAGTGTGCAACTTTTTAGGCAGGCAGTGTATAAAAACCGCTCGCTGTAAAAGCAAAAATCCTCTGGAATATTTTTCAATTAGTGAAAACAGGTACTAATGAAGGTCTTTGGTAAAAGCAAAGTAGCATGAAGCGAACTTTTGAAAACTGGGAGACACCTGTACCTACGGCTACAGGTACAACATATTAAAATGTATCGCTTTTCCAGCCCTGGCAGACTCCAGGACAATGCCGCCATAAGGCCCAAAGAAGGTGGTGGCAATCTTGGGTTTTCATGTCAAGTCATTGAAAAGTATCTACATTGTGACAAACAGAGCACAAATGATAACTAGTATAAACTGGTATAACTGGTATAAATTATCCCCAAAACAAATTTTTTTGTGTGGTTATTTGTCAGTGAAGTGTTTGAGTACATCTGTTTTGACTGTTATATAATAATTTCTTGTGTTTCTCACATTTCCCAGGCTTGCGGTGCTGGAATGGCTTGGGAGTGTGACCAAAATACACACCTGAATGGCATTTGCTACCAATTCAACAAAACACTGGAGTTCAGGGATGAAATTACACCAGGATACCAAGGTACTACTGATACAGGCTTTATGACATTAGGGAGTCAGTATTGAAATAAAGTAGTACTATACACTGTAATGTGGCCTGACTGACATTTTAATGCTGTGGGTTAGTATTAGGGGTGGAATGGTACACAAAAATCACAGTTCGGTATGTACCTCCGCCTTGAAGTCACAGCTCGGGATGTTTTTGGTACTGCAGGGGTAAATACTCTGTCAAGTAAATAAAAATAAAATAAATTTCCATTAAGGTGCACATTTAGAAAATTAACAGTACCCGATGTGTACAGTACTGGACTGCTTTCGACTTTATATTGCAACACAAATAATGTCTCAAAAAATATAAAGCATGGCAAGTATCCATTAAATATCCATTATGATGCAGCATTTTACAAATACCTGTGCTGTATTTGTATTCACATTAACAAATTCCAGCTTCCCCTTAGGATGTACGCGCATGTGCATAGTGATGTGGTTTCATCCGTCCCTTTCCGAATCTCAGGGGAAACACACAAAAACACAAAGGTTCCACATTTTCTGCATTTGTTCGGTACATATGCATATAGAACTGAAAGACCCGTACCGAAAATTTTCAGTATGAATATGTGTTACACTCCTAGTTAGTATAAGAAGCTCCATTTTTGTCATAAATGGACAAGGCACTCTCAAGCATTGTACACAAACTGGACATAATAGACTGGGTTAGAGGTTACATAAAGGCCTTAAAAGCCTGGGGGCACCTGTTGTGTGTAATAATAATAATAGTAATAATAATAATAATAATAATAATATTTTTTAAAGAAGTCATTCTCTGAGGGCTCAGCCATTTGATACATTCTTAGCTCAGCTGCACCAAAAATCAGCTGAAGCAAAGGATCTTTGGCACAATAAAAGCAAAAGTCATTTTTTAAAGAAATTTATTTATTACAACTAAACAAAAGATAGTATCTCTGTGATAGATTCGCTGTTTCTTGAATCAAGTTCATATATTTGTAATATTTTACTTTTAAGTATCAGATAATCTTTAATATCACCTGATATTCCTTTTTTGCTCTTGAAATACATCAACAAAAATGAATAAATGGAATCATACTTAAACAGCAAAATTTTCTATTGTCATATCTTTTTTGAACAAATCGTTTAGTGAAGGTAATTTAAGGAATGCAGATGAA
>JAODKE010000044.1:16377135-16440504 GCA_026779605.1 Mormyrus hasselquistii
GTCAGGGCAGCGCTGACAACACGTTTTTGTGTGAGTGTGTAACTATGCGAAGTGATATGGAACTGTAATGCGGTCAAGAGAGCTGCCTGGAACTACGTTCGCCGTGCGTTTCTCTGAAAATAATTGCACACCTCAGAACGTTCGTCAGCCAATCAGATTCAAGCATTCTACGGCCCCGTAGTATAAATTATAATAATTTCCTCCTCGCACTGGTACATTTGTTTTTCTCTCTTCCTTTATTTCTTGATCTTTTGTCTCTCTCTCTCCCTCTCTACATCTCACATACTGACTCTTCCACTGTATCCACAGCATGCCTCTGCATGCACTTACATTGTATGCACTTGATTATTCTTGGTCTCATTTCAGTAAACTGCAGTTTTGCTTTAAAACTTTACTTGTCGCGTCCCTTTTTCTGTTATGGAGTGGAACAAGTCCGCAGTAACAATGTACTGAAAGCAACTGCAAATTATAAATGCAAAACAATGTTTCTTAGAAAGATTTTACCCCCCCCCCCCTCCCTGAAAGTGGTTTCCCCACTGCCTGCTATCCCCGATCCCACTACCACACACATCGGTATGAGTGTCTATGTCTCGGTGGAGCCTGACCATGAGTAGATAGCTATGTGTCAAACATGTTTCATTAGTCCTACCACTCAGAAGAATGACAGACTTTTACATTTGTAGTCATGTTGCGTCTTGTCCGGTCTGTTACCGCATGGGTGAATACTTTGCTGTATTAGCCAATTAATGGGTGTCGCTTCTCTACTGCTGTAAACAACCTGCATGTTATGTGTGTTTTGGGAACCAACCAAAATAGAAAAAAACTCAATTAAGTAAAAAAAAAAAAAAAATGCCCCCAGTAATATCAAAGGCAATTTGATAAAATATAAGAAAAGAATGAATATAATGAATTTATAATGTATTTAAAATGCCTTCTTAAGTTATTTACCAATCACTTATCTAGCATGTAATTGTAATAAGGGTTTCCTCTACATATACATTTAACTGCACTACTTTCAGTGGCATCTATTGTGACTCTTTTCTGTTTATTGGCTTATTGTCTCCCCCAACAGTGAAATGATATTTTCACCCATGAGTGTATGTCCTGTAGCATTGGGGTTGCCCATCAGGGAGCGCAGCATGCTGGACTGGGGCCAGCAACGTAAATAAAGTAAATATAAGTATATTAATTATCTATTGTGTCGTTATCGTGTTGTGTTTTATTGTCGTATAATGTATAGTGTTTGGTGTTATGTGTTGGGAATGTGGATGAGTTTTATGGTTCAGCTGTGATGCCTGGGTTTGCCAGACACTGCAGGTTGTTTATGAAAGTATGGGAAAATCACATCCTGTGTTGGTTCAAAACCCAGCATTTCACAATCCGCCCAGTTCTGCAGCAGCACAAGGACACGCATTGTAAGATTGCGAGGACACGCTACTTCATTTGATTCTTTTTTTCTTGTTAAATTCATATTAATTGAAATAATTACTTTTAATCAACCAGCCATTTAGTTGATTCACACACGAGGTGTGATAAGGCAGGTGTCACCTGAGGCATGAGCACGAATTGAAAAATGCACTTTGATAACTGATACTTTATTGATCCCCGTAAGGAAGTTCTCTTTACACCTCCCCTATCTTGCTTTCCAGTGGTGAGATTAAGCTGGCCGTGAAGAGCAGCCACCCAGAGCAGAGCCCTGGGAGCTGGAGGTTAAGGGCCTTGCGCAAGGAAATGTGCTGAATCACAGGTGCAGAGGCTTAGCCCACTCAGCCGCACGCTGCTGCACACGCTACAGTTAAGTCAGTGGAAATATGCACATTATTGTCTTGTACATTGGAGAATACATTTACCCCTGTATGTTTATTATGTTGTTCAAATACTTATCTTTGTGATAGAAATACATATGAAATGTAGAGCTCACTCACCATTTCTCATCTGATTCGTATTGCAAAACTTGGTATCCAGAGTAGTCCTTTCCATCCAGGTCATAGATCTTGATGTCGTTTTCATCAATGTTGAATGCTGCACATGTGAAGGAAACTTTTTTTAGAGTCAAACTTGCAGATTTCAGTTTCATAATAGTAATGGCAATTCAATAATGGCATTTAGATTTACACGTTTACCAAAAATGCAAGTCTGATTATAAAAGGAAAAACAGAGAGACAGACATGCGTGTCATGTGCTCAAGAAATGGATTCATGCAACCCTCTAAAAGCAGTGAAGTAGGGCTGGGCAGGGATGCTCACTGGGCTTCACATATGCCAATAGAAATGTAATAGGATACATTTTGCAATGTCCCCCACAGCGGTGTGAAACGTTTAAAGATATGCAAAAATAGGCAACTGCAAGCTTACTCAAGGGATGTGGTTTTCAGTCCTGCCTCTAACAGTGTGTGTGTGTGTGTGTGTGCGCATGTGTGGTTTGGGGTGCTCCCATTGTGTTTCTGTGGGTCTCCTCCCACACTCCAGATGCATGACATGAGTACAGCAAGCAGTTTTTTCTGTTGACACCCATTGAGAAACTCAAATGGTAATATTTCGCTATGCTTGCCCAATTAAGCTTGATTTTGAATAAAGAGCTATGCCAGATATCCATCTTTGGATGGTCATGGAGGTACAGATAACGATGTCAGTACGCTTTGAGTGCTGGGTGCTTTATTTTTCATGGAAACAAACTAGCTAAATACAAATTAGCTATGTGTATTATTATATATCCGGGTAGACCGAGACATCGCAAGATCAGCGAAGGACAAGAAAACTTGCTTGCAGGGGTAAAACACACTCGTTACAGTAACTTCAGTCTATAACAGGCACCCAACAAGCACTGAACTGAATATAACCAGGGAGAATCCTGGAGGCTATAAACTGGACATCAAAATACACACACAGTGGCAGATTTATACATAGCTAAGGCCATGTGAGGATCGTACAGTACAGGTGCACATAAGACGTAGGCAAACACACGCGCAACAGTAGGGAATGCAACTATAACCATAACTAGAACATCAGGACATACACAGGACTATTTACAATTACACACGGGGCATGCTGGGATATGCAACCCCTGCCGGTGATACAATATGTTTGTAACACCATTTCAAAGACAATGTAGCAACAAACGAGGAAAACGGGACTTCCTCAGAATGTGAAGCGGAGACATTATAGCGTTCAGAGCGTTTTATATGGTAATCCATCTTCAGGATGGGAGCATGTGGCTGCTGCTGTTAACGTGGTCAGCTCAGCAAACCAGACAATAATAGAAGTGACTTTTAAAAAAGGCTGGATTTAAAATTCATTGAAAAAAATGCATATATACGTACATACATGAATTCATATACAGTGGAAACCGCATTTAGTGAACAGAGTTATAGCGATCACCCACTTATATGGATCAAAAAGCTTGGCAGAGAATCATTCCTGTACAAATGCTGTTTAAAAAATGTCCTTATAGTAAAACTATAATGTTGACTATAAATTAGCGCAAATGGAGCTAGTTGTAACACGTTTATGTCATTTGCCATTCAGAAATGACTTAATAACCTTGAAAATCAAATTTAGTTCATAAATCAAAATTGAAAATGGTGCAGAATTGTAATTCAATTCAATTTCAATTCAATTCAATTCAATTCGATTTTATTTATATAGCGCTTTTAACAAGTCATTGTCACAAAGCACTTTACATTAATCTGGTCAGAACCCCACCAAGCAAGCTTGTGGCGACAGTGGCAAGGAAAAACTCCCTCTGGCAGGAAGAAACCTTGAGAGGAACCTAGACTCGGAAGGGGAACCTAGACTCGGCAAACCGGGTAGCATGAAATTGTATTTACAATCACAATTCGACTTTGAATATAAAGAAGCGGAACAAAAATAAAATTGATTTCACTTAAATTCATACACTTGGTGTAAGTGCAGCAGAGGCAATACAGCTTAATATTTCAATATGAATTACCCAGTGTGTTAACATAAGAAGCATACACTGAATCCCACCACTACCTTGTACCAGACGATCGTGAATATTTACAGCAGGAAAAAGTCGCCTGTGCCCCCGTGTATAGACACCTGCCTGAAAAGTCTGTGCGTGTCACTGTTAATCATAATGAATGCCACATTTGAAGGGACACCTTTAGAATAAATAATTTAACTGTGATTTTGTGTACCATAGTGAAAGAGCACACCATACAGTCAAAAAAATTACCCTATCACAACCCTATCTAATCTGACAACCAAAAATTAATTGCAGAGATGCAGATATCGGAGTTACAAAATCCTCCCCCCACAAGCACACACATTCACACTCACATTTACACAAATGCAGACACGCCTACACACGTCATCAAAGACACAGGCAGACACCAACACAGACACTCTCTATAGATACCCACACCCTCTCATATATTTTGACTGCTAATGTAATCAAGAACCAGACAGCATTGTTCAATTGATTGCTTTTGCTCACCATTGATGCTACTGGTCTGTGTCAATGAATACCTTTATTGAATCCTGTGTCTGTGTTATCACTCAGATGTCAACTGAAGCCAATGTACTATCACCGAACGTTAAACCTTCAGAACTTAAGTCATCATTATTAGCTTTAATTAAAATTGGAGTTATAGTGATAAACTTAATTAATAAATCTATTAATTATTGTGAATTTAATTTTTATTAAGTTCACAATACTTTTTAGGCGCCAGTAATTTTATGAGACTGATTACTTAATGAGAATTATACCCACAGCACCTACAGAAATCAGTCACAAAGTCCCTCAGATAACCTGGGTGAGACCACACAACCGACCTTGAGCCGATCCAGTGGAAGCTGCAGTTCATGGCCCAACATAAGTGACGCCAATGGGCAGTCTGTTGTGGAGCATTTGGTGGCTCTATAATGGAGCAGTGTGTGAAGGATTGCTGCTGAAAAGGTATAACCTTCAGCTAAGTGGGCTCTGAGGTAATTTTTAACTGAGACGATCCACTCCACCTTTGGTCCGAGGGTGATATAAAGCTGTGTGGATGAGTTGGATGCCTTGCTCCACCAGAAAGGCTTCAAACTCCGCAGACACAAATTGGGCCCCATTACCCATTGTTGTACCCAGAGGAAGTCCCCATCGAACAAAGACGGCGTTCATGGTGGATGGCAGCAGTGGGTCCATGAACAACTGTCATTGAGGTAGATGACCACCCCAGGGATGCCAGTGAAGATAGTAGCCATAATCTTCAGTGGGCTGACGGCTAAAATCCAGGTATATTCAGTAGGGAGAATTGAGGGGTGGTGAAAAGGTTGAACCCCAATAAGTTAGCACCATGTTGTGAGATGTAAAAGGAGTCTGGGACTTGTTTAGAGCCATAGCAAACTGATTGTGTTAATTTTGGAACTGCAGTAGCCAGATGTGAAGGAATGAACAGGCAAGAAAACTCGTGAAACTAATAATTAGCACAAACAGAAACTAGGGAACTTAATACCAAAACTAGAAATATTAACTACATACTGGGAATTAAACACTAGGAGTAGACCACAAGAGAATTACACAAAACAAGACTGGAACAGAACAGAACACAAGCAGGGAAAACCTAGGACAAGAAAACTAAAAGAAAATAAAGACTGGGAAACAAAAATAAGAAATACAAATAAACAGATGAGACTGGTCCCTGACCAGGGATAAGCCCATGGTCAGAAGGTTACAGTTTATGCCACATGCTCCACCTGTTGAGCCATGTGACAATCTGTGAAAAGGAAGAGCACACTAGGGCTGAAAGACCAGAGACAGGAAGGAGAACAGGGTGGCCAGCAGCACCTGCTGGCCAATCGGGGAGGAGACACAATTAAGGGCAGGGTCGGACGGGTGCTGACCCTGACATGTTAGTTCCAGGAGGAAATTAATATCTTTCATTTTGCATCCATTTGGTAACTTGATGTGGTTATCTGATAGATAGCAATGCAGGGTGAAGAGTGGATGAAGATGTCATGACCTGCTCGTCCGATCCTCATGCCACTGCCACTCTCCCTCATTTTCCTCGTGTGAAACTCCGATTGTTATCAGCTGTTTTGTGTTATTTCTGCTTAGTCCTGTGTATTTTACCCCGTGTCTGAATCCGTTTCCCTAGGTCTGTCATTGAAGTCTCTCATGCTAGTTTGCCGTCCATCCTCCGTTTATTTTTATTTGATGTACTCCCTTACAATAAAGTCCTCGTTTCCCTGACTACCTGGACTTCCCCTGCTCCATCCCTACATAGCCTGACAGAATGACAGACCTCCAAAAGAAGACACTTCACATTAGTGAGGATGAGTACCTCGATCTCACCAATGAGGTGTTTTACTGGGATACAGCTGCCCTGGCCTAAGCACACCAAAGCTGGGATATCCTAGAAGAGATGCCCCTGCCTGGCGACGCGCACCAAGCGAAAAAGGTGCGCAAAAACCTCCGGCGGCTTCGAGAGATAGCAGTGGAAGCAATGATGCAGCAGGTGAACTTCTACAGTGGGCTACCCTACAACCTAATGCCCGAAGCACCCCGGAGTGCATTTAAAACAATTGAAGGGAAAAAGCAGCGTCACCGAAAGCCCAAGGACATCTCAAAGATCTTCCTGTGGGCTACGCAGATCTCTGCTGTTTCGCCTGTCAGGTGTCGGAAGACGCCCCTTCTGATTTTGGACCCTGCGATGTTTACCCCTGACGTCACCACCACCGCCGCACACAAACGGGTGCCTGAAGCCTGCACCGCCGCTGCTCTGCGGCCAAGATGTGCAGTACACTTGCCTGTTCCTTCAATGCCAGCACCAGCAGCTCGCCCCTTTGTAGGGATGCACCTGGCTCTAAAATAGGCCAGGTCAGTTGAGGATGCATTCTCACGGGTCCCCAAGATCCCTAAAAAGGTGACACCTACTGCTAAGATGCAAAACCCTGCTCTATTCCCTGCAATTCCTGCACCAGCTCCTGTGACTCCTACTCTGCCCGTTCCTGTTCTTCTTGACCAGCCTGTTCCTGATCTTCCTGACTAGCCTGTTCCTGATCTTCCTGACCCGCCTGTGCTGGATGTTCCTGTCCTCCTGTCCTGGTTCCTGACCAGGCCCCACAGGATCCCAATCCACCTGTTCAGGTTCCTCCACCGCCACCCGAGGTTTTTGCTGCGTCACCGCCTGAGGTCCCTGCTGTGTTGGCAGTCCCTGCAGCGCCCCTTGCAACAGCAGCTCCACCTCCTGCTGTTTCTGTGCTGGCTGCTGATGTGCCGCCTGCAGAGGCTCTAGTCCCGGCGGCTGACGCTTCACCCACGCCACCCACAGAGGCCCCGGCTCCACCCATGCCAAATGTTCCGGCCCTGGCTCCGCCCGCACCAGATGTTCCAGCCCCAGCTCCGCCTATGCCTGATGTTCCACCCACAATGGCTCCAGTTCCCCCGGTTCCTGTCCTCAAAGAGGTTCGGTTTACGTGACCACCACTCCTTTCTCCTTGGAGGGGAAGGAGCTTAAATGGAACTCCTCAGGGGTTTCCCTGGTGGCCCCATTGGACCCCTCTGGGGGAGTGATTCCTCCACCACTGCCACAGCAAGACAGATCCCGGCTGGGTCCCCACCTATTGGTCTCTCGGAAGAGGAGAGGACACCTACGCTGGGTGTAAATTAATTTCCTCCTTAGGAACAGAAGTAGCTAGCCTGATTTACCGCAAATGCAGTCAATGAAGCCTTATATGACAAACCACAAGATGCCACTGCCTGAGCATGACTATTGAAATTAACCAGAATGTCACTAACAGGCTAGCAAGTTAATTCCAAGTTCTAGAACACAGCACTTGCTATCATGGTGGCAGATTCTCCAGGCATTAACGGGAGACAGAAAGTACAGGTCAACTCATATCCTGACATCGAAAGGTTATACTGTAGCAAGGCTGTAGTCAGCAACCTGACTTGGCTCATGTTAGCTGTTTGCTAATTGCTCTATTTTTCTGTCTTATAACAACAATCAGAGAGCAATATCTGAAGTAAATCTTACTACATACTTTATCTTAAAGCAATTTGCACCGGGCACCGAAGGATGTGTCACATGGTTTATGAAATGTAGCCAAAGATGGTGATAGACTATATTTAAAGGTACGTCTGTTGATAATAGTTCTTGAACTAAATATATATAAAAGATAAGGAGACTTGCTTATTGAAGATTATAATAAGCATCAATGAGCAAACTGCAAGGTGCACACACGGTGGGAAGGTTGTACAGGCTGAGAACACATGAGGATCGTACAGGGTACACACACGACATAGGCACACCGCGCGACAACAAGGAAACGCAACCATTAACAACAACAACAGTACAAGGGCTATTCAAATTACAGACTATATACAAATTACAGGGCTATATACAATATACAATTGCATACAGAGCATGCTGGGACATGCACCTTGTGAGCTCTACAATATTTTATTAAGTGTTTTAAGTATTTTAAATATGTAAACTACAATATCTCAAGTATGTTTTACAAATTACATCTGTTTTTTCCTGTCCTGCAAAGTACAAATTAAAAATACTTAAATATAATTAAATACGTATTTTAAATGCTATATTTAATTGAAATCTCTGTGTCTAATTGCTCTGCACCATTTGGAAATGTGCAAACTTTTCCAGGCTATGTTTTATTAATGTTGTTCTTTTATAAATTTCACAGCCGTTTCGTTCATATGAAGCCTTTATAAATGTGCCCCCTGGTCCTGAAATGCAGCAATGCGAAAAATGTACAATATCTTAACATTGTGATCATTAACAAAGTTAAGGAAATCAACAAAGAAGCTAGCTCAAAAAATGCTTTCCAAATCTTAACAACCATAGATACATTAATTTCTCCCGCAATTCACAAATGATAAAGAAATTCTTCTGTATAAATCCTTTCAGAAAAGCTACAGTCAGTAATCCAACAATGTGGAATTGCCTGCCTATAAAGATATCTGCACAGACATGCACTCTTAACACAGCCACATACGCCCAGGCTACTTCCTTGCCTTCTGTTCATGTCCCCCAAAGTACCAGTTTTGGTAAGAAGTCACTGCCAATCTGTTATTTTAATTGGGATTTACCATTCTAGGATTAAGCATTAACTTAAATAAGTACTGTTACAATTTCTTAATAGGCTAAAATTGGATCACATTTAATTGTCTTTAAATGATGCTGAGCAAACAAGTGTAGGTCACACCAACATGGTCTACAGCAGTGGTGGGCAATCTTATTCACCAAAGGCTGGTATGTATGTAAGTTTGTGGGACAACCTTTAATAATAATCGTTCTGTTACTGTACCCATGGGGAAACTGTCTTTACACCTCCCTCAAGTTGGTCTTTGTAGAGCAAGCTGTCCGTGAAGGGCAGCCACCTGTTGGGGCGCCCAGGGAGCTGGAGGTTACGGCCCTTTGCAGGCAAGATTGCTCACCCCTTGCTTGTTACAGGGGTGTAGCACATTTTCCTGGAATGGCCTTTCTCTAGCTTTAAAGCTAGAATTAGGGTTATACATAGAAATTATGAAATAAAATAGTTGATTAATGTTAGATTTGCTTTTATATTCAGTTCTAAATTGGTTACATTGATTTATCACAGATTAACCATTATAACTACGATTTGACAATGCCTACCTAATTAGCATATGACGATGCCTATAGTTAAACATCACGGTGGATGATGATATATATTTCTATTTTTTTTTACACTTTTGAGCCCATTCACAGCCCGTCCTCTGATATTTACTCGCTCTTTCCTCACTTTTCCTTCATATGGCTTGCGTGAATCTCAAATGTGTACTTCAGTACTTAAGCTTTTTATCTTGAGTGAGCCAGAGCTCTTTTGAATGTAAAACCTAAATCCCGAGTTTCAACCTAGAAAGTGGGCTGTCTAAATAGAGGTGTGATTGGGTCCTTCACGTTTTTTGCAATTTATTATAATATATTTTTTTTTATCATGACTATGTTAACTACTCAGAAAAGTAATTATTTTAAGTCGCTGAGCGAAGTAGGGCTAGGTAGCCTAAACTAGGGTCGCTTAAATGCAAGGCAAAAAATTAGGGTAACAGACAGGATGTGAAAATAAATCAGCATGAGTTTCCTATAATCATTACAGTATTAGTAATTCATTATATTATTTCCTAAACATGAAACATTCTCAGGGTGATAAATGGCGTAAATGATTTGGCTAATAATATAACGACTATGAAGAATTTAAGACGGGGACAGTAGAAAACGGGATAGTTTTGTAAGCAGTTTTTAATCCTCGGTTTTTCGATACAAATAAAGACTCCATAAATTCTAAATGTATACGAGAATCTTGTGATTTTTAAAATATGAGAGTATATTTAAGAACTTAAAATTTAATAATCTACGTTATCACTTCCTGTAACGCAAAAGTATCAGCTAAACTGCACGCACACTTAATACCATCACGATGATGGTGGAACAATTTGAGGGTAAAGTGACGGTTGTTGCCAAAAAACGTTGTTTAACCGTATAATTTGCTTCTCCAAAATTCCACTTCGCTTACTAAAAACTACACGTATTGATTAAATCAAAAATAAAATTAAGCCAAATTTGCCAATAGATTTTTTATTGATTTAAGAAAAATGCAACGATCATAACGCTGCCGCCCCAATGACATTTAAACCCGAAAAAAACTTACCCTTATTGGCACTACGAAAATATATTCTCATTTATTACTTATCATTAAATATACAAGTAAATAAGTTGAGTAAAAAGGGACTGCAGCAGTAGTTAACTAGAAAAGGCACCGTCTTCTTACCTATGCCCCCCATAAGGCAGCTGAACAACAGTAATAAAGAAGCAGAAGCCATCGCTGTTCTCTCCTTTTTCAATAATAATGAAAGCGAGTAACTGTGAGCCCTCAAACGATTTCCTGTGCCTTACCATAACGAGGCGTTACCTCGCATTCTGGCCCTGGGAACGAAACAGTTACGTTTCTGCTTTCGCATCTGTATTCACCCGACATTTGAGGTGTGAAGATATGTGTGCAACGTCTATAAAATTAGATTTAAACTTTAAACATTTTAAATATGCATGTATTAATACCACTGTTTCAAGGGAACAAATGATATGCATGAGTTAAACGACAGGAAGGTGTATTTAAGCCGCAGTTAATTGCATTATTGGCGTCCTGGGTTGGTACACATGATACTACAGTAAGTTCACGTCGGTAAGTTTCATCTGACGTGGATTTCTTCTGTTAGCCTCTCTCTGTCACACACACATACATTACATGCAAACACACACACACAGTTCAGTTTAGTAAGTTTTCACAAAAGTTCACAGAAGTTTGAATTTCAGTGTCTTGATTTTCATTAAAAATTATATTTTATATATATATTTTTTTTAAATGATATTTTATTATAGATCAAAGATATTATGATAATTAACCAAAACATGTTGTTACTTTTTACTTAAAAATGTCATTTTCCTTTTACTAGTCTTTGTCTTTATACAGCCAATTTAACTTAATGAAGACACTGTCTGTTCATAAATTGAAGAAACTCCAAAATGTTAAAGAATGATTTTATTTCATTTTAATGATTGTTGCAGCTGCCCCTGTGGACTGGTATAACGCTCTTTTGCTATAGAGTCAGTAGCAACATTTGAGTTTGTCTGTTCAAGTGTAAATTGTACATATACTATCATATATACATGCAGCAGTGCGGGTGAGAAGCTGACAGATGTGGGTTTAATGTATTACAATTTTGTCTAATTCAAAAAGTCTCTGAGAAATTGAAGAAAATTAAAAAACGTGTTGCAGCCTCTCCCCTAATTCTTGTTGTAAACGTTCAGAATTTATTCATTTACATTTTGTCACTCTTTTCTTGATACATATTTTTCTCACATTCTGTCATGTTCATTTTTTAGTGAGTGCTCTATCTCTTAGCAACCATAACAGAAGCAACAGAAAAGGGAAGCTGTCTAGGGTGGTGTGTGACACTGCCTGATCGGAAAGTCACTGGTTCAAAGTGAAACGAAATATCAGCCTTGTCTGCGCTCATCTAGAGTAACTAAGATGAACATGTTAACTTCAGGCCAGAGGTGTCACATTCCACATTCTTCTGTCTATAGAAATATGTTGAAATAATGGGCCAGCACAACTGCTTTCATTATTTTTTGGTTTAATAATTTTTTAAGTAGAATAAATTTCAAAGTACCCATAGTCTGATCTACCACTGTTGAAACATTGTCGAATTACACAAGTGTGCAGTTAGTAAGCTATATGTCAGGACCGGTATCTTGCGAGCAAGGAAGAAGAGGGGAAGTACGAATCAGGTAGACAAAAGGATCCAAATATAGGGTTTTAATGGGAGAGAACGGACAATACGAGACGCAAGGTACAAACATTAATGACTGACCTGGGGAAACAGACTTGAACGCGGACTGAAATACACAAGACAAGCCGAACTAATAGGAAACAGCTGATCACAATTGGGAATAGACATGGAGTTAACAAGGTAGACATGGTCCACGAGAGGGCTGGACAGAGGGACGTGACAGAACCTCCCCCCCCCAAGGCAAGCACTCCAGGCATGCCTTAAGGGAAGCGACGGACAGGGTGAGGCAGGAACCGTAGGGGACCTCGAAGGGGGCAAGGAGGAATACAAAGGGACCAACGGAGGGGGCAAGGAGGAAGATGGAGGGGGCACCAGCCATGGAGAGGAGGGAGCAGAAGGCAACCACGGCGAAGGCAAGGAGGGAGGAGTAGCCATATCAGGCGACGGTGCAGCCACAGCAGGTGGAGGTTCCATCCATTGACGAGCCGTAGTGGAGGGACCCACAGGCGAACAACGAGTCAGAGCGGGGTAACTTGCAGGCGGCCAATGAGGTGTCGGAGGCAGGACCACAGGTGGTTGACGAAGCAACAGCAGAGGACCCACAGGCAACAGCCGAGCAGGAGCCCAGGGACCGCAGGTGAGCCAGGGGGCAGTGCAGGCGGGACCTGATCCCTGCGACTATGTCCTTTCCCTTTATGGGACACTGACAGGCGGGGTTCTGGTCGTGCTCGACCCTTCTGGGATGATGGCAGAGGAGTTCTCCTCCTGGGGGAGTCATTTGGGGCAATTAGGTAGGTCCCCGAGGAGTCCCACTCGAGCTCCTCCTCCTCCAAGGGGGAAGGAGCAGTGGTCAGATAGTCCGGGACCTCCTCGGGGACTGGAACTAGTGTCATGGGAGCTAGGATGGGTGGAGCAGGAGGTGTGGGTGGAGCCAGAGCCCCGGGCAGAGGCGGGGCGGAGGCAGGACATCAGGCGGAGAAGCAGGCGGAGGTGGGCCCTCAGGTGGAGCAGCAGGTGGAGACAGGAGCCCGCAGAGTGGTGCATCTGCCGCCGTGACTGGAGTCATGCAGGGTGGCATCGGGACCGCAGGCGAGGTAGCAACAGGCCAACTGGCTCTGAGCACAGGCGAAGCTGCAACAGGCAGATCAGTCTCAGGCAGAACAGGAAAGACAAAAACAGGCTCGGGCAGCACAGGTAAGGCTGGTCAGGCACGTCAGGCAAGGGCAGAACAGGCAAAACTGATGGGCCAAGCAAAACAGGCAAAAGAGAGGGTGCTGGCGGGTCAGGATCATCAGAGCTGCCAGGGTCGGTGCTGTAAAAACAGGTGTTGTCCCTTTAAGGGCTCTTGGGATCTGCAGGACAGTGTCCCACACAGCTCTTGCCCCTTTATTGGCAAGGCGGGCTTCCCGAAATGAGTGAGCCACTAATGGCGAAACATGACGGGGAGAGAAGCTGTGGCAAGAGAAGCGACCCCAGGAAGATCGCTGGTGCTTACTCAGGGCTTCTCTCTTTTTGCTTCCACTTTTTCCTTTTCCGGTTTGTGGCTGTCGGCGGAGTTTGTAGGACAACATCACTGCCCCTCCTCTCTCCCTTTTGCATGCAAAAAGCAACAAGCATGGCGGCTCAGTAAGAAATGCAGGATGAGCCCGAAGAGCTGGTTGCTGAAAAGAAAACCAATGGCTCTATTATTTGGAGGTGGTTCGGATTCAAAGCGTCCGATGAGCAGCAGCATAATGTTTTCTGCAGAGAATGCAGAAAACAAGTGCCAACAAAAGGGTTGAGCACTACAACTCTCTTTCACCATTTGCAACAGCAGCATAAAGTACAGTATGAAGGAGAATGAAAGCTGCAACGTAGATTGTGAAGCCATTCTAGCCTACTGCCGCGAAACAAACCACATTACAAAACTGAATTACTCGCGCTGTTCCTTATGAGAGAAAAAGTGAGAAGTGGGCCAACATTACCAAAGCCGTGGTATATCATATCGCTAAAGACATAGTTCCCATCTTAGTAGTGGAACAAGATGGATTTATACAACTGCTAAAGACCCTTGATGGAAGATACGAGTTACCTAGTCGAAATTACTTTGCAAGAGAGGTGCTTCCAAAAATGTATACCGATCTTAGACAGATTGTCGCTGCTCGGTTTGCCAAAGTGTCTTACAACCGCACTGACCACCGATTTGTGGTCCAGCAGGACCTGGGATCCATACATGAGTGTGATGGCACATCTTATGGAAGACTGGAATCTTAAAAGTGCCTGTCTCCAAACCTGCTATTTTCCCCAAGACCATAGCTCAGAACATATAGCTGAAGCCCTGCAGAATGCGATCACAAGCTGGAAGCTCAACCCGATGGGACTGGTTGCTGTCACTACTGACAACGGGACTAATATTGTCAAGGCAGTGCAACTGAACGAGTGGCTTAGGATGCAGCGTCTTGGTCACGGACAGTGACCTACCTAATGTATATATATCACAGATGGGTGTTAATTTGCCATTGACTTAATTGTTTCATCACATAATTAAAATGTTTTTTTTTTTTACGTTTTTATTTTGTATGTTACAGGGCATGGTGTGCAGGATGCCCGCATCACCCGGGCAAAACAAAAGTTGTCAGCAGCTTCTCCTACTGCTGGAAAAGGAGAAGTGGACTAATGTTCAAATGCAGCTGCGTCTGCCGGGTCACCAGCTGATCACTGACACAGCCACTCGCTGAGGATCCTGGCTGCTAATGATAGAGAGGGTCTTGGAGCAGGAAAGAGCCATTTCTAAAGTCCTTTCTCTTGACATGAAAAGCAGGCATCTAGTTCCTACCTGGCAGGACATAGAGGTCCTAGAGGCAATTCAGAGAGCTCTTAAATCCCTTCAGGACTTCACAGATGTTCTTTCAGGAGAGGAGTATGTTACCCTGTCATATGTCAGACCTGTGCTACACCTGTTTAACTCTAGTCTTCTAGCAGCTGGAGAGGAGGATAGTGAGCTGTGTAAACCGATCAAGACCAAAATTGTGGATCATCTCAATAATTAATATGCAGACCCATCCACCAGTGACCTGTTGGACATCGCTTCTTTTGTGGATCCATGGTTCAGGGTCAGATACATTCTGAGTAAGAACATTGATGCACTAAAAAAGAAAAATGTCTTTGAGGCAGAGTCTCTGGTCGATTATAAAGGGCAGATGTTTGTCTGAGCTTCCTGACCCAGCTGTACCTGTCCCTGCAAACCAAGGAGAAGCGGCAGCGGCACACATAGCTAAAAGGAAAAAAATCACTGCCAATCACAGCACAGAACCACCACGAGCCCCACTTTCACACAGAAAGAGGCAATAGAAAATGAACTTTCTAGTTACCTAGCTGTTGTCAGCTTGTGTAAAGAGTGATGCTGACCCTCTCAAATGGTGGAAGGAGCATGAAATTGCCTATCTAGCGCTGAGCCGCCTGGCCAAAAAATACCTTTGTGTGCCAGCCACCAGTTCTCCATGCCAAAGGATTTTCAGTTGTAGTGGGAACATTGTTACCTGCCACAGGGCATCCTTGCAGCCTGACACTGTTGAAAGACTAGTTTTCCTGGCGCAAAATCTGTAAGAAGTAAAGTTTTTGCCCCAGTCTGTTTTTGTTCTAATAATAGATTTTTTGTTAGTGTTTGGAATTTGTTGAAAAAGATGCACTGTTTAAGGTATGGAATTTTGTTGATTAAATTTAATCTGTTTACATGTTTTTTGTTATTTGCACAAAGCACACAACGTGTAAAAGAGCAAGTCAGCTTGCGACTTTTGCTCTTTTCTGCTTACATATGCCATTGCACAGCTTTGCTATTGATGCATAATACTTATTTAATATCTGCATATTAATTTTGTTTGAGCCATTTCTCACATACATAAATATTTTAGTAAAGGGGCCTGTGTGACATTTGGAACTGAACAGAATTGATATTACATTATGGGAAGAAAAAATATCAAGACATATATCGTATATTGTGATTTACCTAAAAAATATAGAGATAAGACTTTTTGTCTATATCGCCCAGCCCTATGACATAGGCAAGGGCAGGAGGGCTGTTCTGCAGGATAAATTTATACAAGTCACAGATAAGCTTAGAAGCAGAACATCCACAGTGGTATTCTCTGGAGTACTTTCTGTGCCACAAGCAAGCCAAGCTTAAATTATCTGAGATAAGAGATTAAGCGTGTGTCTAAAAGGGTGATGTAGGAAAGAGGGGTTTAGGTTTATGGGGCACTGGAAGACTTTTTGGAACAGGTGGGATCTGTTCAATAAAATAAAGAACCCCCATATCACAAATTCCAGTCACAAAACAAAGACAGATATGTGTCCAGTTCCTTACGCTGGTCCAGGAATACTGAGCAAATAACGTCCCTATAGATGCCAAACGTGACGACAAATTCGGAGATGGACACGTTACGGTGGAGTCGGGGATCTGAAGCTTTAAGCAACACAGAAATGTTGGTGCAATCGTCAACATGCCTGTAGCACTTGGGCGAAGGTAAAAGCAATAAACCAAATTAATGTCCTTACCCTGGAGGATGCGAGATTGAATACGGGATGGGACTGCGGTGGAGGGAGATACGAATGGTCTACTAGAGGGTGCAGCCGGAACAGCGGTGGCCAAGGAGAACCTCACAGAAGCCGGTTGGGTGTTCGGTATGATGGAGCTGGCAGGTGGAATGAGCGCAGGCAATCACCAAATGATTCCATGGTGTGGGTCCGGGACGAGATTGCCGAATGAAATTGCAAAGCCAATGTGTCGCAGTCTGCAGGATAGGTGGCAGACCTTTTGCGTCCATGGGACTGTTGAGCAGGGGGATCCGGAGAAGCAGGCAGCCCAGAAGCGAAGAGGGCGCATTCGGTGAAGGAGCAGCGGGCGTCGGCGGAGACAAGGTGGCCAGTGTGAGTACAGCCAGTGAGGATCCCTGCAGGGACCCCGATCTGCAGGATCTCTGAGCGTGAGAGATCAGGAGCAACGGGCATCCCTCCTTCCTCCACAAAACCCCGTAGACACTGATCAGACCGTTGACGTATGTCCTGGCTTGGAAACAGCTGAGAGAAGTCACACACGAGAGGAGGCACCAAAACCTTCACCGAGAGCGGGTGAAGGAGAAACGAAATCCCCAAGAGGAGGCCGTAGCTGCAGAGGAAAGCAGAATGTTATATGACAATATCAGGATTATGAGTGGTGAAAAATGATGTGGTGGTTATGGGTGATTTTAATTTACCTGGGATACAGTGGGACACAGTCTCTGGCTCTTCTTTAAATGAACTTGAGATGGTGGAATTAGTACAGGATTGTTTTTTTACTCAGTTTGTTAATACCCCTACCAGGGGAGAAGCCCTTCTTAATCTTTTTTTCTCTATTAACCAGGATAGGATTGGAAAATTAGAGGTTTTAGAAGCACTGGACGGTAGTGATCATAACATGGTTAAATTTGAGGTTAATTTTAGTGTCTGAAGGTCAAAGTTCAAAACAGAAGTATACAGTGTTAGGAAGGTTAAATTGCGTCCGTGGGAGAGGCTCGCGTCTGCAGTGGAGTCCAGAGGCTGACTTCATTATTCATCCAGACTAAATCAGGTCTTGAATTGGTTCAAATCAGATACGAGTCGGATGAGCTTCATCATGAACGGATCCAAGCCGCATGATTTGATTCATGAATGGATCCAAACTGGATCTGGGCCGGATGAGGTGCTTCATGTGTGGATCCGGGTAGGGCCAGATGTGGTCTGGATCCATAATCCTTGTCTGTTCCGGATCCGTCCCAGTGTGCAAGTGGACTCCGATATCGGCGGATCCATTCCAGAGCCTATGCTACCTCTGGAGCAGATCTCCTCTGGAGTCAGTTTGCTATCTGGGTTGAATCACGTACAGCACAAAATAAATGTGATACATACCTGAATCAATTCCCCCACCCTCTCTATCTCTCTTGTAAAAATGGCAGCCTTCACAGTAATATTAGTTTTTCCTTGAAGACACATGGTATCCATTCCGAAAAAAAGCATCATGTTTGATGTGTCACACCAAGCCAAGAAGGGAGACCGAGATCCAAAACTGCAGGGGCAAAGAGGTTTTAATGGGTTCGGCAAACACAGAGGGTAGGCGAGCAAAAGCGCTGCGGAGCGAAGGAAAGTGGTCCGCTTGATCAGAGCGCTGATCGGGAGTGTGGCTGCCAAGGGCGAAACCCCTGGATCCGATCAGAAGGGATCCAAGGTCGAGGTACCGAAGGGGCGTGCTGAAGTCGTAGTCTTTGTCCAGGCGTGAGGGTCTTTACCGGGTGAGTCCGTCCAACGGGAAGACACGGGACCAGGACACGAAAGGAGAGGGGAACAGGAGTTGGCGGGCTCAGCAAGGAGGGCAGGTCAAGGACGGGAGCGGGTCTGAGGAGGGAAGGTAAGCAGGTAAGGAAGGCACACACGGTAAACGGACGAAGTACGGGAAAGACGAAAGACAAGAAAACACACTCAGTATGGCAATGGGACATCGGCTCAATACTTCGCGAGGTGCTTCAGTGTCAGCTCCGCTTATAAAGCCGGTTGGCGTGACATGATGGGGAATGGATGTCAATCCCGTCTTGGCAAATTCATTACCATGGGGATGTGGCCATCAGTGGAAGAAATTTTAAGGCAGATAATGTCCTAAGATAATGTCAATGGCAGATAATGTCCTAAGATATTTTTATTTATTTATTTATTTGGTTTTTGGTGTTTTAATAGTTTGTACTTTATATCTATGGATGTATTGTTATTTGTGACTACGTTGTATGTTGTAGGCGGCTGGTGCTGTTCTGTTGTCCCTCTCTGCTCTCTTCTGTTAACAAGCAATGAAGACTACGAGCGGAAGACTAGCTTGTTAAGACCGATTTTGATTGGCTGAGAGACACTGATGTTGTGGATGAAAGCCTGGCTGCTCCTGTTGCTCACACAGAGAGATTCACTCCTCCGTTGCCTCAGACTGATTGTTGCTCAGATTGTGTTGCTCGGGTTGCAGTAAGGTGTGCTGTAAGCTCACTTTGTGTTTGTATTCCTTTTTTTATCTTTTTGTTGTAAATAAGCCTTTTTAGGAGCTTTGTAGGGAAGTGGGTGCCATTTTGTTTGAGTTTGCTTTTTCTCCTGTTTTTGGTTAGTTAGGGAGTCTTTTTGTTTTGAGGTAAAGTAGCTCCACTCTAAATAGTTAGTCTTGGTTAATTTGTTATTTTGGTCTTTCCCTCTCCTGAGGTTCATGTTTTAGGCTCCCATTATAATAATTATGTAATAATAATTATTATTATAAGAAGAATTATTGTTGTTATTATTATTATTATTATTATCTCCTGTGCCAGTGCTCAGTATTTCTCACAACTCCCAACCCTGCCCAAAGTTCTGTCTTCATGGTAGTAACACCTCAAATCTATACCTGTTGCTCCTGTAGCCCCCCCAGTCCCCATTCTACCTGCTAAATGGGCCTACACACTAACACTTGGGAGAAATCGGTGTAGTAAATGCAAAGACAGATCCATATACTGGCCTCATAGTGCTGGAAGAGACAATATTTTATAATTGATTACATACATTTATTGATAATTATGATACATATCAATATCAGTATTCATTGATTTCAGTAGTCTCTAGATTATGTTTCCTAAAATTAAAAAAAAAAATCATCAGTCACAATCAATGAGGTTGTTATAATGATTTATGCATTTCACAATTAAAACAAAAGTAAATTTGTCTATATATATAAAAAAATTAAGGTCTGGTAAAACTGTTCCAGATGAGGCTTGCACTCACAACCTTAAGGTCCATGCTATCCCATCAAAAATAGACAAAGTGTAATTTTTTTAATGTTTCACAAAAAAGGCATCCTATTGCTTGTGATGCACTGCTGAACCAACGCTTCTTTTCTCTTATTTTATTCTCCCCTCCTATTTTCCTTAATTTTTTTCTTCCACCTTCTCTCCTCAACTGTTCTCCAGCCAACTAGTAGAGTATTTTGCTAAGAACACACACGTCGGGAGTTCACATCCGAGGGAGCATACCTAAATTGTAACACAACTGTAAGCTGTTCTAGATAAAAGTGTCAAATAAATAAGATAAAATGTAAAAAAAAAATGTTATGTTATGTACTTCCCACATACAGTGTCACATAAATGAAAATATCTAGACACTAGTTTGCTTAATTTTGGTTAACACTGAAATTCATAGTAACGTACATTTGTAATTGTCCACAAAAAGTTAATGTAATTCGATGAGGTTGTGGTGGGGCGCTTCATCTGGGTTGCCTGGTATAACATGCTCAATCCACTAGATGTCGCTGTTTAATGTCACGAAACACCAACACCTTTCTCAACACATTTGTGCAACACCTCATGTGCTTCATGAAGCTTCTTCCTAAAAAAAAATGTAATTCACAGCTTTTAATATAATAATACAGTGACATCCCTGAAACTAAAAACTGCAAAAAGAAAACAAAATATGCAACAAATATTAATGTGTGGACTCACTAAGTCCTTATATTGCCGACAGTTACAAGAATGTCACGACACGGGCAAAGACAGAGGCAAAAGCAGGTATTAGGGAAACCCAAAAGGGGCTTTATTAAAGCACACTACCATACTCTCAGGGGCAGGAAGTGAGCACAGGGTTAGAGATGACGAGGTGAACAAGGCAGACACAAAAGACAGGACAGAATGACACACACCCACACCTCAGGACTGAACAGACATGGAGAGAACCAGAGACAGGAGCAGACTGACATCGGAGGACCAAACAGGGCACAAGACCAGAACTGAGACATAACCAAGGGAATCAAACAAACGTGGACAACACTAGGAACTGCAGAAACACTAGATGGAATTGATACTCAAAGACAGGGTGGGCAGGTACAGGAACAACAATAGCAGAGGCACAGACATGGACAAAGGTGACGTAAAGCATGGGTCAGGGAAGAATAAAGGGAGGACAGGACTATAGGGCACAAACTGAAATGCAGCAGGAGGAATAGGACAAAGCTAGCGGGTCCTCTAGACCCTGGGAAGCAGGACATTGACCCTGGAGCATGACCCCCCCCCCAGGTCCCAGGATGCCAGTAGGGCTAAGTTGAGTGAAGGGAAAGGCAGGGCTGGGGCCGAGAGGTGCTGTGTGAGTCACAGGGCAGAAACAGGGGTCACCGCCGGGGCTGCAGGGCAAGGACCTGAAGGTGAAGGGGAACTTGCAGGGAGAGAATAGGGAAGGGGCAGAACCAGGAAATGGAGAGGCCCGGGGGGCCTGCTGAGCAGCATGGCTGGAGAGGTGGCCATGGATTGTGTGCCCCTGTATCCTACTCCAGGAGACTGAAACACAGCCGGCCCTCTTCTTGGACCCTCATCGGTGGGAGGAGTATAAACACCCCTGGAGTCGCAGAGCTCAGGCACCTCTGAACACGGACGGGGAACCGTAGAAGACAGGTGGGGATCGGCTGGGATCAGGACAGGTTCAGCAGGGATCTCATCAGGAACAGGTAAAGGATAATAACATCTCCTGGGCAGGGGGCACAACAGTGGCATCTCCAGGGCAGGATGTCAGCTCCACCCTCCCACGTAGTTTCTGCTTTCTGTGGCGGGATCTAATAGAGGACTTGTTCGGTGAGCCAGCAAGTGGATCGCGGCCATCTTGGGAGAGAGGTGGAGCTTGGTGGGCCCCGGCAGAGACAGGTGGAGCTTCTCAGGCAACTAACAGAGCTCGAACACCTCAGGGGACAGACAGAGCTCTTCAGGAGAGGGGCAGAGCACAGCAGGGATCTTCGGAGATGGGTGGCGCTCCGACACCCCCAGAGTCGGGTGGAGCTCTGACACCCCCGGAATCGGGTGGAGCTCAGACACCTCTGGACATGGGCAAGGCACATGCCTCTCTGCGTCAAGCAGGTAGATCTCCACCAGCTCAAGCTCTTCCACCTCTGCTCCATAGACCAGCTCCCATAGCCAGTCCTCCAGCTGCTCGAGGAGATCCTCCAGCTACGGATCGCTCCCACCTCTTGCTCTTTGGTGTCTCTTTGCTCAGGTCCTGACACCGATAATGATATTAATCTCCTGGATTTAGGAGAGGTAGATCCTGTTTAACGAATTTACTTGAGTTCTTTGAGGAAGCTACAAGTGAAATTGATCACAAAAAGGCCTACAATATGATCTACTTAGATTTCCAGAAGGCCTTTGATGTTGTCCCCCACAAACAGCTCTTGCTTAAGCAATACAAATTTTATTTCTTATTAAAACCCTCATGTCCCAGTAACAAACCCTTCTTTATCCATTAGATGAATTTCTGACCATATTCCTCCTTAGCCTGGACAGGTAGACAGTTCAAATTCACAGTCCAGTAAAAAGTCAACACCCCAACTGGTCAAAAGGTCTTAGGAACATGAAAACCACAATAGATTACTATTCCTTATGAAAGACTGGAGCTATTTAATTTTAATTACTCAATTCATCAAATTAAAATCAAAGGCTTTAATTATCAGTTTTTTTGTGATGTTTTATTCGATCAATTTTCCTTATATGGATATGCTTGTTGTTTAAAATTAAAGTTGAAATTTAATTCATTTGTTTCTTAAATACATCTAGATGACATGGTCAACGAATAGCTGGGGTAAATAAGTCTGGATTTAAAAAATCTATTTTTATTATCAGTGTTCTTCCAAAAATAGTGCTATCTCTTTTTAACAATTGTTGAGTAATCCTTTACATTTTATGATGGCATTTTTAAACATTTTTTGTTCTCACTAGTCTCCACACTTTTAAAGATCCACATTCTCAAGTATCTAACCTCTGATAGCTGGACAGTTGTGAATTGTCATGATCTCAAATTTCTTCAGACTTAAACATAAACCAAATACTTTTGAGAATCCCTCTGTTGTCTGTATGTCAGTAGAATCTGTTTTTTTTTTTTTCAAGAAAAAGTTGTATTGTCAGCTAACTGGATGATAATCACTTATGGTAGAGAATCACATCTTGACCCCAAATATTCAATCTTAGCTGAATTGTTTACTAGAATGGCCAATAATTCAACTACTTTCCTTCAACCTCGTGGCTAAATCTTTATTTCTTTTACTAGTACAAACAATGGCTTTACACATCTACAACTATTCATTTACAGGAAAAGCAATTCCTAATATATATATTATTTATTAATACTGGTGACAACCCCTGCGTGATGACGTGAAATATAATGCACATGCGTGCTGCAAATCGGGCAGCGTCGCAAAGTGTAGTGGTGTACGCATGCGTACCCGCAGACGCGTGTGCAGTAAGGCATCGGCAAGGAGAATATTAGGACAGGGCCGCGGGTTCTCACGGAAAAGTACGAGGAAGTATTGGTGTTACTCGCGTAAGCACGTACGTGCTTACGCAGGATTGTTTAGCCCGCCCTTGCGTTCTAATGCTATGCTGGTCGGGTGGCTAGTTATTGAGTTATATAGGATATTTAGTTAGCTTAATGCTTTTAGCTTTTGACTGTGGTCTCCTACTACCGTTTATCCACGACACCGTCAGTCTGAGCCTAGTTTGGTACTCGCAGCCCTTCTAGTGCAATTTAAGAAGACGGCTAATATATAATCAGACCGTGAGCGGGTACACAGGGCACCGTCTCTGCAAACGCTACAAGGCAGGAATCCAGACACCATGCCCGAGAGGAGGCCCTTCGTGCGGCTGCCAGCCGACGTCTCCCCCGTAAACTACGGCCTCTGCCTGAAGCCCGATCTCGTCGACTTCACCTTCGAGGGCAAGCTGGAGGCCGAGGTTGAGGTACAGGGAGAGTGCGAAATATTGAGGTTTTACACTGCTACGGTTAGCGATCGGACGCCACAGCGGGGGACACCTTATGTAATTTAATGTACTCGCATGGGCGGCTGGCTGGCGCTAGTTAAAACGCGCAAGCTGTACTAGTGTCCATTATATGATCTAGTTCGCTTCTCGTTTAAATTAGCTGTATTGTGAAATTCAAAGACACCGTGTAAACCCACACGGACGCTGTCAGCTTGGAGCCGCCTGCGTCAGGGACGGTTAAACCCATATAACCAGCTAGTTTGCTATCGTGTAATACTCGAGGTAAATATTTACCCAAAAACTTTTGCCTTAACGTTTTCGCTGCTTGTACGGCTTGTTTTTAACTTGTATTCTGAAATGTATCCGTTTTGTGTCGAAATACCCAGAAGTCGGATTAGTTACGTGGTGTGTTTAGCTGTTTGAGCAAACGAGTGATTTGTTTTGTTCTTATTTATCCTGATTTTTTTTACATTTAAAGTAATATTCTTTTTAATCTATTTTAGTAAATCAATAGTTTGTTTGACTGAATAGTTTATATTTTAGAATTTTTATTACACTTCTGTCACCACATATCTGAAGTTTTTCATGTTTCTTTTTACAGTTGTCTCACGAAGCTTATAAAGTAGATGCGCTTACACATTTTGCCAGCAGAAAAACCTCATATATTCTGACGAAGCCCCGTCATCAATTGACTACACATCTGCTTCAGTGCAGAGAGAATTTAAGGCATATAAGTCTGTATATACAACATGCTACTGTTTAACCATACACTGACTGCTTCAAGTCAATAATTTTGAACTCATGAATTATACGGAGGCCGCGATTTGAAGTCTCCTGCCTACCCCTGTAATAAGTTCATCTGGTTAAACTGGGCGCGGACGAGATATAATTTCACAAACTTAACGTAATGCAGTTGCAAAATTTAAGTTTTCAGGAAGTTTTAATGGCGTTCATCCGAAAAATAAAAAGCAGATTCTGAAAGTTATCATCCACAGTACTTGAAATGTAAAAACCCACCATTATGTATTTGATTACTCTAAAACTTGAAGTTTACTTGCCAAACTCTACAGATTAACATCAAATTCTAGTTGTAAGTGCACTTTACTATAAATGTTTTCCTGATTACTCAGGATGGCAAAAAATGTGCCCATAGCTTCCTGGATATGCTCAGGATCCCAACGATCCTGCATAGCACGACCAATTATAGAAGATGGATGGATGTTGTGTTTTCATATAGACGGCATAATTTTCTCTGTTGTTCGGTTATTTATTTCTTGTAAATTAAATTTTTTTGTTAATCTTTTTTTTTTTTTTTTTAGCAAAAATATCTCAAATAATCATGGTATTACCTCATGCAGCACTAACACTCTGACACACATAGTCAATTGAAGTTCCAGTTCATTTGAATTAAAACAAACTTGGAAATGTTTTATTTCATTAACAGAATATGTTGCGAGAACTGCATGTCCCAAACACAAAAACTCTGCACAAAAAGTATTGTCTTGTATTAGTTTTTTGTTGTTAAAAGTATTTCTGGATATGTATAACTTTACGCTAGATCAGGGGTGTGAAACACATGGCCCGCCGGCCGGAACTGGCCTGATGAAAGTTCTGATCCGGCCCGCAAGGGATTTTAGAATACTGAGAAATTGAACTGGAAAATCTTGCACAAAAAACACTCTGCTCCTGTAGGGTCTCTTCCGCCATCCAAATTCTTTTCCCCATGATGTATCGTTCAGCTGTGTAGGTCAATGACGCAGTTTCAAGGTACTTGGGTAGGTTTCAAGTTCACCTTTACCGCTGCTGCAAGAGTTCACATCAACGATTACAAACGTTCTGCAAAAAATGTTAATTATCAAGAAATCGTTTACAGTTAGCTTGATAATGCTAACTGGCATATTTTTAGATTAATGTTTAACTCCATTACAACATGTTTTATCACTTGGTTTACTTTTGTTTATTACTAAAATATATTCACAAATGCTTTTTAAAGGTATGTTTTTATTAATAAGAGATCGTTTACATTTTACTTGATAGTGTAACATAATGTATTGGTAGGTTTTCAATGTACATTCAGATCGATAGCGCTATGCATTTTTTAAAAATCATTTGTAAACCTATTTTATTGATGTGAGCTCATGCTGCGACAGTAAGGGTGAACTTGAAACTTACAAGGTACATGGGGTGTCAGCTAATTTTGTTGGTAAGGATTTCAAAATACTGTGGTGTCTTACGACCGTAATACTGCCCAAGCTGAATAATACCTATAAAACTGTTCATGAAAGTTAACTTGTTTCACTACACTCCTTGTATTTGTGTTTGTTGCAATACATTTGCCCTGTCCTAGTCTGGTGGTGTATCACTGCTGTATACATGCATCGACTGCGACCATCCACAGCCAAATGTAGCGTGAACACACGTTGCCACGCGGATAATCAAATATTTTGGTCACAAAATGTGACACTCTGGCCACAGTCTGGAGCCCTGCAATGAAGCTCAAAAGCAGTACTGAAGGTGGCGCTCTGAAAGAAGTGCGTCTCGGTCTATAAGCAGATGTTTGGGAGTATTTTGGATTAAGAAACTTAAACGACAAGAAGCAGCTGGACAAAATGCAAAGCCATCTGCAATACACATATTGCACATTGCAGTACAGGGATTAAGTATTGTGGCAATATGACATCTCAGACTGTAATAACATAATTTTTGTCACCAACAGTTGAGCGTACAGACTGTGTTGGGGGGGGGGGAGATGTGATCAATGGTGCGTGTGCTGGAAAACTCAAACAACAATGGCGACGGTCCATTTAGTTGCCCAAATGCACCACAATCATTTATTAGACAGGGGAAAAGTAGCAGAAAGTCAGATGGGAGAAGCAACCAAACATTGTACATGAACACCTTTTCTACCATCTTTGATCAAACTGAAAACAAATGTCGCTAGCAGATTTGAGGAAAGGCCGGCTGAGGACGTCTGGAAATACAGGCATTAATATGATTCAGCGCTACTTTTGCATCCCTGTAACTAGAGTGCCTGCTGAAAGGTTTTTTCCACAGCAGAACATATTACTGCATAAAGAGGTTGCCTCACAGCTGGACCAGGTTGTTGACCAGGTTTTTTTTTTTTCTCTTCATAAAAATCTTCCAGTGCATGAAAAATAAACAAGCTCCTCTGAGTGATTTCTTCTTGGGATTTTTCTGAAGTTCAATCATTTTGAGTAAGCCGTGTTAAACAAATTTATTGCATGTTATTACCAAAACATTTATCAGTAATACAGTAAAACTGAAGAGACACTTTCTCAGTACCCATACATGCATAGCTAAGTTGAGCTACAATTATAGCTCGACTAGTCTGATTAGAGTACTGTCCTTGTCCCAGCATGCATTCATGGGAGGTGTATTGATTCATTGAATGAAGTATGTCTGACTCCTGTACCATAGGTGGTGATATGGCTCCTTTCAGCTTGCTAGAATTGAGCTTTTTCCAGTTGACCTGTTATGTCACAGATGTAAAAGATAATAAAATTAATAATGGATGCGTGGGCAAATGAAGTGACAAGCTTTAATTGCGATCTAGTTAGAACAGGTACAGCGAAATAATATACAATACAAAAAACTATGACAGTACAATTTTGGAAAGTTTTCAGATATCTGTAATTTTTGTTGAAATAATTATTGGGGTATTTATGAAACATAAAAGGAGTTTAAGAAATATGAACTTGTCTAGGAGTCATTTAAAAGGGCGAGGATGAAAACAATTGTCTCGGAGAACGCATGCAAAAGCAGCAGAGGTAAACTTTAAACTGATTGTTAAACATGTACTGGATAATGTTGAAAAGGAATAGTCATTGAAATTGCAAAACTTAAGTATTTTTTTTTTTCCTAAGAGGTAGGGTGTGGCAGGTGGCAAATTATCTTTTTGCAGTGTGGTAGGAGATCTCATTAATGTTTATGAGAGAAGTGCTACATGATTGGCCAGTGCGGTGAAACAACTAGCCAGCTTATTAGCGGAGTAATTTTGTATTGTAAATGAAAACCATGCCGCCGGTCCAACAAATAAAACATTGTAGCTCTCGAATGGCTAAGAGATCGTCAGTCGACAGTAAAGTTCAGCTGTTAGCAGACTGCCTTATTTTTTTATATATGTATATATAGAGTCTCATGCTGAATGTTTCTCACTTTTGTTTTTCTGCCTTATATGGTATGATTGGTAAACCGAATTTGAGAATGAAACTTTTAGTCAGCATTTTAGCCTCAAACAACAAAGCATTGCTTTCCCGCATCATCGTGTTTAAATCTGGGAGGTATTCCAATTACACGGTGGGCATATTCTATTTCGACTGTTTTGACAGAGCTCAACATAAAGAGGTTAATTTTTTAAATAAATATGAAAATATCATGTAATTGTCTTCCTAATAAATAAAATGCTGCATTTTGTTATTTCTAGTAGAACTCCAGCCAATTTCAGTGTTTTCCTGTCTCTTATTTATAGACTTAGAATAAATATATTATGCATATTTTTTTTCCACCTGAGGGGTCGTTCAAGGATCATTGCAGAAGTGAATATGTGCTTCGTTTTCTGTCTGTTAATATCGATGTTTCATGGATGGATAGTGCTGCATTTTGGTGGAATATGTCTATAGGCCTCTGCCCACAGGATTACTTTGGAATACTTTAGCGCACAACATTGCCACTTAAATAACCAGATCGAGTAAGTTCTTGATTCCAGCGATATGCGATTCATGTCTGCGAGTTATATCTATCCAAAGTTACTAGCCTGAGATTAATGAGTGTGAAAATCAACACGTTTTATGTTTGTCAAGTTCTAGGGGTTAAAAGTCCAGTTTTAGTCGGACTAACACAATTCGATTTTTCTTATGACATGTAAACGTACTGACTTCACGCAGTGTGCAACATGATTTACCATGTGACTTTTTATTTAATTATTTCCACTAGCATGTCTGTGAGAATTGCTGTGTTATGCAAGTATCAAATGCTAGCAGAGTTGTCTTTGTGTTTTGTGTAGAACTGATCTGGAGAAGCTCCGTATTTTGTTCTTCAAAGACCTTAACATTGATCTTTGTCATTGTCTGACATAATCCCCAAAATGAATTGGTTGTCAGAGCATCGTCATAGACGTTTTAGCAAAATCAAATCGAAATTGGGCATTTGTGCATCAAAATTGAATTGAATTGTGAGGTCAGGGCTGATTCCCAGCCCTACTAAACATTATATTCATGTATTCCTGAAACACTAATAGTAATTTTGTTTTATTTATATCCTTCCACTAGGGCTGCACGATATTGGGGGGGAAAAATCACATTGTGATATTTATTCTTTCTGCGATATAAATTGCGATATTGGGATTTAAAAAAAAATCTAATTAGTTCAATAGCTCTATTGCAGGGGTATTCAACTAAAATTTAAAGAGTTCCAGTTAGAGAATTTCTTGAAGCAAAGGTCTGGAAGATCATAATGTCTAACTATTTAATGTGATGTGTATATATAAGTAGCCTATTAGTTGTATCAACATTGCATGTAATTAGTACCTGACTGTCAAATCAAATAAATTTAGTACAATTCAATTTGAGATGTCTGCACACATGTATTTACCTTGTAAATAGTCTGGTTTTGTATTTAACACTTTACACTTTTAACAGACTTTTGTGGATTGTTTAAGAATAAGAATAGTGTGACATTTGTTTAGCAAAAAACACCAAAAGCCTTGTCCGTGCCGCTTAATTTGTGTTACTTAACATCGCACGTCCTGCGATGTGACTATTGAATACCTGCCCCCCCCCCCCTCTTTTAATGGCGCTGATGGGGATGTATCTGGATTGCGTTTCACTGTTGCGCTGTTCATCAGATTACCATGCAAATGTGATGACGATGCTGAAACGATATATCGTGCAGCCCTGCCTTCCACCGACTGCTTGACAGTGAACACGGAAAGCTTTGGCATGTTTATTATAATCCCACATTATCAGTATGGTGCCAAATGAAATGTCATGGTGATGCATTTCCTTCAGTCCATTTTAACATACTATATCTTTGGATGGTCTTGTTGGAAATATGGTCCATTTTTATCTTGGCCCAGTTTTTTGTTTAAAAGACTATGTTACTAGTAGAGATGGACGATCCACATTTTTTCAGTTCCTATCCGATTCCGATACACAACTGCCGATACTGATACAGATTCCGATACAAGAGCTCTTATTACTTTGTTATACTTTATATTTTTATTAAGCTAGTAAATACAGATGGAAAAAAATATTTAATTAGGCTTCTACGAACATACATAATGTACCTAGTTTGTTTAAAGTGTTTTTGAGGCATTTGCAGTTCAATATGAATATCTTCAAATTAAGTATACACAAGTGGCGAATGCCTCAAATTTTAAGTTTTTCTCCCATTGGCGTCAGCGCAGTTACACTTTTGTTGCGATGGCAGCCCCTCTTGTAGCACAAGCTGCACCGAGTTCACAAAACAGTCCATGTTAGCGACTCCCAAATCATTGCTTTGTTTTGTTTCACAGTTGCGTGCGATTTAAGTGGGATTGTCAATTAAACGCTATTCCCACCTCTCAAAACTTTATTTTACAAAGATTGCAAATCGCTGTGCTACCGGTTTCTGTTAAAAGCATAAAATTCCATAAATTTGCCATCAATTACTTTGCAGAGACTCTTGATAGGGTCCAGATCAGGACTCTGGGCTGAAAATTTCATCACTTTAATGTTTTCAACTTCACCCATTTTGCAGTGTGGTAAGGAGCTTTGTTTTGTATAAAAATGACTAGCTGACTGGGTGATGCTTATAGGAAAGGTACCACATGTCGCTCAAGGAGGTCCTAATAGTCAACATTCACCTTATGTAGTCGTATGACAGGCAGGCCTGATTGCTGTGGCTAAGGCTGTTGTGATCACGATGTATGTATTATGTCACAAGCGCAATAATCACTAGAGCTTTTGATGACGAGTGAAATGTTTGGCTGGATGCTGGCTTTTCGATACTATATGGATGTTTACTTATGCCACCAATTTGGTAAGCAGATGAGATGTGTGTTGTGACTCCCAAAAGTCAGTAGTCTGTGTATATTCGTTGTATCTCCAGGTCGCTGTAACTGCCTTCTGCCATGTTTTTCTTGACACAAAAAACCCATGACAGTCTGTGCGCTTGCATCTGGGAGACTTGTTACTTGCCTAGCATCAACCAAAGGTATTTCATAGCTGTGGTCAATCATTGTTTTATGACAAAATTTGAAATGGTAGTACTAACCAACAGGAATTTTGCCATGAACCCGGTAACCATTTTATTCCTCCTACAAAGTAAAGATTGATTTGAGGGCCATATTAAATATTAAAATAAAACCATGTCCTGTGCCATGTAAAACTGTCGCGGTCTGGATGTGGCCTGCAAGCCGCTAGTTTGTGACCTCTGGTACAGAGACTCTGCGTCTCAGGGATGCTCTTTTTAGACCCAATCATCTTACTGACCCATTGCCAATTAACCTAATTAGTTGTGAGATATTTTGTTTTAGCATTATACAGCTTTAGTCTTTTGTTGCCCCCATCCCAACTTTTTTTAAATGTGTTGCAGGCGTCAAATTCATATTGAGCAATTTAATCGTAGTTCTTGTCCGTTTCGTTCCTGGCTCAGTTGCCGTGTAGTCTGCCGATGAGTCATCATGGTCCCCCGCTCTTGCTGACTCAGGGGGTGTTCTCTTGAACTTTTCATAGCCTGTGCATTAGCATTGCCAGATCCCTCCTACCGTAGGGGGCTAGCCTAAGGCAGATCTCATGGGGTCTCTCCCTCCTGTCCGCTATTTTTCCAGACTGTCACCAGGTCTTTCTCCGGTTGCCAGCTGCTCTCTTCGCAGCAGTCACTGTATGGGTGCAGTTGACCAGCCCTGTTATAGGACTAGATGAAACAGTCCCTTAAGTGCCTGCGATTTGTGGCGCGAGGTATCATTCATAGTGATGTCAAAGTATGGAGGTGTGTGTAAGCTTCATTGGGGTCATCAGGTGGGCACCCTCCTTCACCGGTGGTTCGAATGACGGGCGCACTACACCTCCAGAGGGCTCATCGGCAATGCGTGGCGTCCCAGGTGTGCCCCCCCCTCCCCCCCTCTGCATTGGACGGAAGTCAACAGAGGACATGCATCATTGCCTCTTTCTGTCATGTATCGAGGGAGGGGGGGATCCATACGGACCAGCTAGGGTCTGTTATGCCACTAGCATTTTTATCAAATTTTTGAGGAAGTTAGACATTCGTCGTCGATCCTGACAGTCATTCTGCTACCTGAGATACTTGAGCTCAATGAATAGAGACAAGGATCACGCAAAACAAACAGCAGGGCCCCTTATTTCTCTGGATTGCCAGCTAATGTCAGTGTACTGCACTATGGTTCAAGCCCGTGACCTTGTTTTATCTTAAATCAGTAAGGGAAAAAAGTAACAAATTATGACATTTTTATGACAATGCTGTATTACATGTCAAACAAAAAAAATTTTGTGCCATTTTCACCAGTTTTAAACATTTTTTTTTTTTTTTCCTTAGTGAACCTTGCAGCTAATTTTAAGGTGGTGTAAAATTTATGTTGTGCTGCGTTGAAACTTTGTGTGGTGCATCCGATTGTTTACGCACTAAGAAACTCGAACGTGGGGACAGTTTATCCTACGTTCATCGTAGGCGAAGATCGAACTTGCGCTTGGCTGGTGCAACCCACCGCTGGAGCATGAGGCCTGTCAACCACTTTTGAGGTAGTCTGACAAGCCTTGACGTTTTTCTATATTTCACCTATCTAAAAAAACATTTCTCTCAAAGCGCTGCGTAGGCTTTTAATCAGCACAAACTCGGCACCAATATTCTGAGACCAATGTGTTTCTTGTTTTAAGTCAACTGTAAATGTTTTGCTTATTATGACGACTTGTGTGTGTCGTTCATTCTATCCAGACTAAACTATGCTCATGATCAGGTTCATTAGTTGCAAACTAATTTGATCATTAGTGCATTAATTAAAAAATCTGGCCATCAAACTATAACATTTTACATTCGGACATGCACAGGTAAGCAGGAACAAAAAGATAGCTGGTGTTCACTGTTATTGTATACAAGTTCAAGAACTCCCACCTTCTTTTGAAAATGTCACCAAATTTCAGTCAACAAAAATATGTGTCACGATCGGGCGGCAGACGAGCGGGTAAGGAGGCGAGCAGAGCCGGAACTTACAGGGAAGCAGGGTTTATTGGGGATGACAGGCAGACAGGAACGACTGATCGTAACATTGAACACAGACTGACGCAGGACTCAGGGAAACAGGGACTGATATACACGACTAAACAGGGATTAACAGGACACAGGTGAACACAATCGGGCAGGAACACCAGGTAATGAGGTGGGCGTGGCACACGGGAGGATGGAACGGAACGGATTGTGACAATATGTGTGTTGGTTAATTACATTTCTCCCCACCACTGCTAAATGCAGTGTGATCCAAAATTTATTTTGACCTGCCCCTCCCTGGACAGCTCGTAGGGGTCGAGGTGGTTAATAAGAGATTTTTTTTTCCTCATACCAAGTATGTGTCAGTATGGGCATTTCTCTGGGGCGTGTTCTTTCAGCGTACTTTTCTATGAATATTAATTATCGCTGACAAGCAATGAGAACTGCGGTATTACTGGTACTTCGGTTGCTATGTGTCGCTGTGTTGGAGATAATTGGGAAAGTGTCCCCCCAGGATGCCGGATGTACTCGTGATGTCATATGCCCATTCCTGATTGAGGAAGGGGTCAAAACACCTGTAATAGTTTGCATCCTGTCAACGGTCCATCAGTGTGGAATGTTAATGTTACTTCCTTCCCAAACCCATCAGTAAATATGTGAATTGTAAAAAAAAAAAAAAGAGGCAAGAAAAGCCTTTTACAGTTTAGAACATGTAATGGATGAAATGTTGATAAATAAGGCAATCACAATTATATTATTGGAATAATACAAAACAAATGAATTAGTAAACAATAAATTGTCAGTCCCTATCAAGATACCAAGCTTCTGACCTGAATGAGCGGGATATTTTGTGCTGAATTTGAGAAATGGCTATAGTATGTTTATAGACCTGGGAGATGTACTGTATTGATACTAACATTGCATATTTATGTGCGATTCTCACTCCATAAGGACTGTGATATTCTGCTCATTTGACATCAAGCTTTTTCATACCTCAATTTTTCGTAGCCCAAAAAAATTTATAAATATTTTAGTCTGTCTCTGGTCTTTGCTTGGTCTAGCCCTGCTTTGGTCTTGGTTTTGTCTGTCTCAACCTGTCTTGATATTCCCTTGATATTCCCTAGGTCTTGGTAATGACTTGGTCTCGGTTTAGGAGGTCTTGACTACATCACTTCCTTGATGGGTGTCACTCCCACTTAAGCTGAGTACTGAAATGGTTTCATGGCGATGCATCCTGAGCCACCCTTATACATACAGAAAATCAATGCGTTCAGATTTTTGCTAGGTTTTTTTGTGACAGATTGTTTTCCCCCTTTGTTAAAAAAATGAAAATATTTTGAGCTTTTTAACTCGTCAGATTTGCGAACGTGTAAGTTTGATATTTCAGAGAACCATATTAATTTAATCATCAATATAATGTAATTCTTAAGTTTTTTTTTTTTTTAAATCGCAAGCCTTCTACTAGCCATGAAATCCATAGAACCAAGATGCAGAATCATGGTCACCCACCACTCACTTTTAGGATTTCATGATCAGCCATAATTGTTGACGGCACACAACAACAAAATGTGTCCCCTATTTAACGCATATGTGACATTGTGACAGAGCAGGGGGCAGCTAATTCGGCAGTACCTTGCTTGTCGGGGATCCCAACCAGCAATCTTTCAATTACAAGTGAGATTCCCTAACCATTAGGCCACCACTGCTTCACAGAACGTAACCAACAAGGACTGGATCATTTCCTATAGGCAAACATTGATGAGGGATACTGGGACTGGACTAGCAGTCTAGTTCACATAATCTAACTCTCACTACCATGCTTTTTTATTTATTTATTTATTTTAAATATATCTCTCTCAGCTTTAGGATCAATTATCTATTTCACAGTTCTCACAAAAATTCGTTCTGTATTTGTTTGGATGTAATGTAACATTTTGACACTTTTTAATTATCTTTCTAGGTGGGACAAGCTACAAACCAGATTGTTATGAACTGTGCTGACATTGACATCATTACAGCCTCCTTTTCACCAGAAGGAGGCGACGGTGAGTAGAGGAGACTACATCTTGGCTTGTTAGTAAAAATCAGTGTCCCCTTCACTCAACTCCCTTCACCATGGTATTGTTACCTTCCTCAACTAAATTTTTTTAATTACGAAGTACAAATAGCACTAGTGAACACGTTCAACTACATGATGTCTTTTGAAAGTATACACTGGTCACCCTTTAAAATGCTTGAACAGTTTGGGCTTAACTTACAATACATATTTTTTATCTGACACTAAACTAAATACTTACTGTATATTGTAACCAGAGGTGGAGATTTTAGGTCCAGAAAGTACAAATCCAGACCAGGATTTTATTTCAACCAACCAGTTGAGTATAAAAAGTCACAGTCACAGAGTACTCAACTGGTTGGTTGAAACAAAATCCTGGTCTGGATTTGTACTTTCCGGACCTGAAATCTCCACCTCTGATTGTAACAGATGGTTTAATGTTGCAAATTCAAGACATCCAGAGCCTTGGTGATTATCGCACGGTTTTTCATTCTGCTGCAGATACTCCACTCTCCCTCATATTGTACAGCTTTTTAAGTTGGTGTGCAACCTGGCTGATTTTTATGATCATGGCTTTTATGTTGAATGTGGTTTTAAGGACTGATGCCGCTTGGTGGCACCAACAGGAACCGGAGAACATTTGACATTGTGAATGTGTGTATTTGATGGATTTTACTACTGCTTCCGGAAAACACTACATGAATTCAAAATTGCCCAAAATTATGCGGCAGTGCTGTACGGCAGTAAAGGAAGGAAATGCCAGCCGTAGTAGACGCTTGATCTTGAGACAGATTGCCCAAAAATTGAAGCGGCACAGCACAGTGATAGCAAAGAGAAGGCTAACGCGGACTTGATTTTGTCAGTGTGAGAATTCAAAAATCATTTCACTGATCTTTTCTACACTTTCACTCATGTTGTATGCGCGAAAATCTGGATCAGTTTAAAGTTTGATACAAGTCCCACCAAAATTTGAAGTAGCAGCACTTAGTGATGGCAAAGAAAAGGATGACATGGTTAGAGGCTTGTCCTTGTTAACATGATCAATGTGATATTACTGTATTTTATCAGACAATACACCATTGTTGTGCAGTTTTTTCCCATTACTGTTAAGTGATGGCTAGCTCTTTGGAGGCAAACTGAATCACATAATTTAATAAAGGCTATTTGTTTTTCCGTGAAAGTTATAATGGTTTTTTAGTGGATACCTTTTTTTGTTTTTCTGTTCCTAAGCAATTTAATTAGGTCTAATTTGATCACTAATTAGGGCTTTATAAGAGCTTTATTAAGGGGGGGGTGGGGGGGTGCAGGCAGGATCAAGCGAGTCACAAGGCGTTGGATTAGATGATGGACTGCTTGGATAATGTTATTTTGCCGTGAGTGGCTGTACCAATATTTCAGTGCAGTATTTTGTCACCATTTATATACTCTAAGCGAAAGAACTGAGAGTCTAAAATACTTTGGTTTGCAAATACTGTTCTTTTTGATTATAGCAAATCCTGTGTACATACTGTAAATAAGAACCTTATGTATTTTTTGTTTTGCATCCATGCCGTGAATTGCATGAATGCCCATACTGAAAAATAAAATGTCCCGTTTTCAGCTAATTTAGGATGCAGTTTGTCTTGTTTTTTTTCTTCAACAGAAAGGGAAATTAGATATTTCTTGTAGTGAGAGAGCACATTTTGAATTTTGCTGTACATACGTGTTGCGATGTAATTTAGTACTAAGCAGTAATGGAAACCGGTGTAGTTTACTCATTAAAATAAAAAGGAAATGCATGAAGTGGCAAATATGTAAATGGTAATAAATGACCACATTTAAGTGCAGGAAAATAACTTGGAACAGGAGACATTATACATTATAAAGAGATTGCCTCAGATATCTGCATACTGGTCGTCACAAAACACAATGTTAAGATTTTGATGACCATGGCGCTGGTGCGCCAGCACAGCGGTTAGTGCTGCATGCTTCACAGCGAAAAGGTTCTGGGTTCCTGGGTCCTTTCTGTTTGGAGTTTGATATCCAAAATTGATATCCTAATTGCTATCATAGAATTAATTGAAGCTTTTTTTAAACAAGTACCAGGCATAGCAGAATAACATAAGGTTGGAATGGGAGACACGTTATGCATCATTGCACATTTTACAATAATAACATAAATTTACTACCATACAATCCCTAGTGTTTGTGCAGATAACTTCAGTTTCCGAGTTTGCACTCACGTTTTATTTAACGAATAACCAAAAGGTTAAATTTAGATTAAAAGAAAAATTTGAGAGTTTGAAATGGCAAATCGAAAGCAGAATAAAAGTAAATTGTTTGTACATTTTAGGAATTGTGAACTTTATGTAGTACATTTTGACCACAATAAGCTAAAGCATGATTTAATACAAGATCAAAGTGCCCAACCCCTAGAGCATTGCTTTAACACAGGGGTTCAAATCCTAGCACACAAAGTATGTATCTACTCAAGTCAGTGTAGCTAACCAAGATGACTGAATGTGTGTTTTTTGCAGGTACTGTACTATTTTGTTAGACATGAGTAGCACAGTTTTGCATCATTTGTGATTCCGAATTGTTAGTGTCTCCTGCCTCCAGGCTGCGTGTCTTTTCAGTGGAAATTTTAAATATATGTTAAATGCTTCCTGTGACCTGAGAGAACCAGAATGAAACCTTCTCTCCTCCTTTTTACTCTAGAGATAAGTGCTACTGGATTCAACTATCAGAATGAGGATGAAAAGGTTACTTTGTCTTTCCCCAGTGCTCTTCAGAAAGGTAAGTGGAGCTTCCGAGAGCCAGTAAATCCTTCCATTTTAAAGTGGACTCATTCCTTTATAACATTAACATACCCTTAAGTTTCATATTTTAAAATGCAGGCACATCACATCTGTTCCTTAATATAAAAACAGTGCCACATTCAGTACTCCCCTCAGTGCATTCTATTGCATGGAAACCCATCAGATAAACCCCATGGCAGAATACCATTATGTCATTTGTGCGATTCTTGCTGAAATCGACTTTTCCCATCTGGAGATGAGTGTGGGGTTATAAATATATTGTGGATTTTTAAAAATATATAACCCCACACTCATCTCCAGACTATATGACTGTATGATGATGCATTTAGCCATTATCTGATTAAACAATATAAGTTTTCGGATATCTTTTACTCTCGTATAGTGGTATACACGGGATGGAATTTTAAATCCTGCTTCCGCCAGCAACCAAAAGACTCTGTCTCGCTTCCGCGGAAGCTTATTTGTCCCGTTCCCACCTGCAAAGGAAAATGTTTTGATTGACTGTGCTTATTTTCAGTTTAAACCTGTAGCCTCAACAAATAGGCTATGTTCAACATTTAACAGTTTAATAATTAACAAGCCACATTTTTCATATAATTAGGCGCTTTCACGCCATAGTTCTGGCAATTGGTCCCTGGGCTGTGTGAACCTGAGCATTTATTTATGTTTTATTCATACGACTTGCGATATATTTACATTTTATTGTTAAATCTGACAGGCAGATTGATCTTTTGGTTTCACAGAATAAAAAAGTGTAACGTATTCCATCAACATGTATAAATTTAAGTATAAACATGGAAACATAACCCAAAAATGTATTATTAAAATGTATTTCACCTGCAACATTAGCAGCAACAGGTCGTAGATCTGCACAAACAAAATCCACACATTTTTGTGGTTTTAATTCTTTCTTTAAATTGCAGTTGTCACTTTAGTATGCACTTGCACTTGAATGTCAGTCTTGTCAAGGCATTTTAAGTGCTTTACATAGTTTAAAATTTTTGGATTTTTAGTCCACATACCATGAGTTTGTTGTTGCAAAATCTCTTCTGTTGCAGGTTCTGGTATTTTGAGGATCGACTATGTTGGAGAGCTAAATGACAAAATGAAAGGCTTCTATAGAAGTAAATACACAGCCTCTTCGGGAGAAGTGCGCTTTGCTGCTGTCACACAGTTTGAGGTGAATGTGCGATTCATATAGAAAAACCGCCCCACCCCCCCACTGTGAGGCCTACTGCTGACCCGGTCCCTCACTTGCATCCTTTCCCTTGTCCTCCATCAGCATGTGCAGCACAAAATCCCAGCGACATTCCAGCGATTGGGATGTTATATTTATCGGAAGTGTCTGAAATGTAAGCTTGAGCGATGCCACGTTGAGGAGTGTGTGGATTTTTTGCCCCTGTAATGTGATGTTTTTGTCCCAGGCTACAGATGCTCGCAGAGCCTTTCCTTGCTGGGATGAGCCAGCTATCAAAGCCACCTTTGACATCACGCTTATTGTTCCCAAGGACCGGATAGCCCTGTCAAATATGGTAATTTTTATTATACTCCTTTATTCCAGGTAGTCTGACAGGATATCAGATTTTTCATTTAATTGTATTGCAGATTATAGCCAGCTTGTATACCTCGCACGTGACAAATAAAACCCTTATCCTTTTTAGTGTGTTAGAGACTTTGACACATATTCTATATATACCAGATATTCTAATGGCTTTTAAATGTTCTGTTTAATGTCTTCTAAACTTCTCACGCACTGTAAAAAGTTAAGGGCTGTTTTGGTTTTAAGGCTGCTGTATGTACATTTCTTCCACTACAAATGCCGGATGTGACTGGTGACTTTTTTTTCCTCCAGAATGTTATAGATCGCAAGCCATATCCTGACGATGAGAGTCTTATAGAGGTGAAGTTTGCCAGGACTCCTGTCATGTCCACTTATCTTGTTGCGTTTGTTATTGGCGAATACGATTTTGTGGAAAGTCGGTCTTCCGATGGTGTAGCGGTGCGTGTTTACACGCCTGTTGGAAAGGCCGAACAAGGAAAATTCGCTCTTGAAGTAAGTGTGAGCTTTTTTAAATATTTTTCAGTTTTTCTTCTTTTTGATGTCACGGAATTACTTACAGTAACTGCTAAGTCTGTGTGGATTTTTCTGGATGGTGAAATTTGCATGTGTAATATTTAGCATTTGCCTTAAATATGCCTAACATATGAGCAGTGGGCTGATTTAATTGACATAAATATGTATTGTTACTTTCTGTGTGCATTGAGTTTCTGTCTGTCTGTCTGCTGTATGGCAGCTGACTGTTTGCACTGCTGACAGATAATTCAGTGAAAGATATTTTTTTGTTTTGGTATTGCATTGCTTTCTAAGCTAGTGGCAGTTTTATCAAAATATGTAACAAAGTACCACAAGATTTCAATTTAAAGCTTAAGAACGTGGGCTGCCGGAACCACAGCAATGTATTCTCCAGACGGCTCCATCACCTGCTCCACCCATTTCATTCATACTCCTCACATGCTCAGGCATCTCCACAAGTGCTGGATAGATCAGCCGGAAATGATAGTTAAAGTGCTTTTCCTGAAAACTGAAACTACATCTTTTAGTTTATTGCACATTCCACTTACATGCCAATTTGCGCCGTTCAATTAATGCGAAATTAGGTAATTACTTGCATTTCTTTCTGTATGTCTCGTAGAGCAAAACCGTAATGTAAAGCGGTGGAGCCTAGTCATTAAAATAAAAAGCAAATTCATAAAAACTACCTTATACACTAATATGTAAATGCTTTGTGGTAATTTACCTACCATAGTTTTGCCCATTAAAAAAGTACAGGGGAATAACTTTGGAGTGGGACACATTATGCATTATTATGAATTATTATAAAGACATAGACTCAGATGTGTACATATGTTAGTTATTACTGTGGGCAGTATTAAGAATTGGATGCCCGTCACACCTAATTTCCGCAGTCAAATAGGTCGAAACCTTGGACAAGTGCAAGGTCTAGCATAAGAAGACCAAGTTGGATTGTGAGAAATGCATTATTACAGAGATTTGAGCAAATAAAATTACTACCTTAAAACCCATAGTATATGTGTACTTCATTCCAGCTTCAGGCTTTGCGGTCACATACAAATTACAATAAAAAAATAATGTGAGTTGAGAGCACAGAAAAGATGAATTGTATGTACCTTTTAGGGATTTCGTGAACTCGATTTTAATATTTTTGAGATCCTAAGATGTGCGCATAATTTAGTTCAACGTGGCCACAAAAAGAAAGTTAAAAAATGCCCTCCCTATGGTCCCTTCAGGGCTCTGTAAATACCATTAGTGTATTTGTTAGTCACAGGAAATGTTAGTCATAAAGCAAAAGATAAATATGCGATATAAATATTTAGACATTCTTAAATAATATAAATGATATTTTAACATGCATGCAATAAAGATTAAGCCATAAGGTAAGAAATACATTTCTAGAAGCTTGTGTGATATTTGCTGTACAGTTTCTGCTTAAAGCAATCCATGGAAAACACAAAGCTAAGTTAGTCTAATAATCTGAGAGAGAGAGAACTTGATCCTGTCATGTTCATTACTTGATAATGGGATTCAGTGTGGCAGTTTTGTATATAAAGTACTTATTTGAACAATCCCTTACCTGCAGGTTGCAACGAAGACCTTACCTTTTTACAAAGACTACTTTAACGTTCCATATCCTCTGCCTAAAATTGATCTCATAGCGATTGCTGATTTTGCTGCTGGTAAGTATATGAACCTTCTTTTGATAATTTGTGGGTTTGTAATTATTATGTTGTGGGTACCAGATTTTCACGCAATGTGCTAAAAACTTGTAGCTTTTTCTTGGTGGGATTAGTTTTATAAAAATCTGTCACTGCAATCAAAAAACTTTTCAGAAATCAAAAAAAAGTCTTGCATTTTGTTTGGTTACTCATGGTTAATCGTAGGGCTAGGTAGGGTTTAAGGTTGTCATATTGTCATATTTAGGATTAGGGTTATGCCCATAGAAATGAATGGGCGTACCCCACAAAGGATACAACTACAAATCTGTGTGTCTGTGTGTGTATTAGAGGTGTAATGGTACAGTTTTCCCACGGCTCTGTATGTGTCAGTTTTTGGACCATAGTAATCGTATGGTTTCGGTAAGAAAATAAAAAACAGTGAACTCTTTCGATCCTATTTTCCACCTTTACAAAGCATAACGCAAAGTGGTTTTGCTAGTTGATCATTTTCACGCTATCTGTGCATGTTGTCAAAATACCAAATGATTCTGCACCCGCTTTCCGCTCGGAGTGGTGGTATTTTAATGTGGCACGGCCAGGCGTATTGTTGCTAGACGTGTTGCTATTCTAAGGCACTGAAATGACTTCATGCTTTTGACCAACGAAAACCATGTCTGAAGTCAGTGGCGCATTTTTAAATGGCATTAAAGTCGCGCATTTTAGAAACGTGTACGTGCATGACGCTCGTTAGACGCAAAGGTTACACCCTCGAGGCGCACTAATTGTTTATTTTATTTATGTACATTTTATTGTAGAGTACATCTGGTCTTCTCACGTAATCGTACTGTTTCATGAAACACCAAAAGGAAAAAAAATATATATCAAGAACAATCATTAAAAAAAAAATCTTTCAAATTCGTTATCAGAATTAACCATGTTAACCAAAATGACATTTGGATTTCTAAAAATGCGTCTCATCTATGTTTACATACTTGGGTGGAACGTTACAATACAGTAATACAGCCCTCCGAAGGTCACAGCAGTTTTTCTGGCATGTTGTATGCTGCGTAGTATTGCCATGCGTGATGGATGTCTGTTGGACATAAATGAGGACACATTATAGTACTTGAGTAGGTGTGTTGCTGAATTGCATGTGCCTATGCCAGCAACAGTGCGTGCAAAGAAGGATCAGCTGGCAGAAGAGTGCTGCTACACTCTTTCAGCAGCGAGCTTCCATTTTCCTCATCTCCTGATATTATACTGCTTTTGGCACTGCGAGAGTGATGCTAGAGAATGAGGAGATGCTCACCGCTACCTCGTCCCCTGTCTTCTTCACCTGAAAAGGCATAGTTGGAACAGTAGCGTTCCTATAGATGATGTCCTCATGCCTTTTCACTTGCAAACAAGCAAGTCCATTTTCTTGGCTGAAAACTGTTCTGGCTTGCCAGGCAAATGCACCATCGTAATAGCAATTCACCGTAGATCATGCTCCCACTGCCTTTTAAAGGTGAGGTGACACGACATTCCAATTCACGCAGCAGACCCACTTAAAGGCCGCAAAAATATGCACCGTGGTGATTGGCTGAGTTATTTTAATAAGGATCATGACAGCTTTTAACATGAAATACTCTTTAAGAGCCGCCATCAGTTTGCATGACTCACATGTGTAACTGTATGGTTTGGTATGTCAGTTTCATACTTTAGGTATGAAAGCTTTGTGATGCAAAGCATGTACAAATACATATAATGTACACACACACACACTTGTATACACTACCGTTCAAGAGATTGGGATCATTTAGAAATTTCCTTGTTTTTCATGAAAACATACAGGAAATGAGTTTGAATTAAAATGTTTTTGAAATGATGTTTTTAAACTTTGCATTCATCAAAGAGCTCTCCATTGCAGCATTTACAGCCTTGTAGCTGTAACTTTGAGCATTCCAGATGTAATCTAACGAGATTTCACCCCATACTTCCCGAAACATCTCCCACCAGTTAGACTGACTTGCTTGACTTATACCATTCGGTCAAGCTGCTTCCATAACAGCTCAGCAGAGTTCAGATCCAGTTACTGTGCTGGCCACTCCACTATGCACAGAAGACAAGTTGGCTGCTTCTTCCCTAATAGGTCTTGCAGAGTTTGGAGCTGTTTTTGAGCCATTGTCCTGTTGTAGGACAAAATTGGCTCCAATTGAGTGCCGTCCATGGGGTATGGCATGGCATTGCAAAATGGAGTGATGGACTCCCTTCTTGAAGATCCCGTTTACCCTGTATAAATCTCCCACTTTACCATCACCAAAGCAGCCCCAGAACATCACATTGCTTCCACCATGTTTGACAGATGTCGTCAAGCACTCCTCTAGCGTCTTTTTCATTTGATACGCATCTCACAAACGTTATTCTTTGTGACGGGAAACGCCTCAGACTTGATTTGACTATCCATAGCGCTTCTTTCCAATCTTCCTTTTAAAATGATAAACTTGCATTAGCAGACGCAACATTCCACTGAAACACAGGACTAATAGTTGCTGATAATGGGCCTCTGTACACCTGTACATTTAAAAAAAACAAAACAGCCGTTTCCAGCTATAACAGTCACGTACAGCATTACCTATGTGTACAGTGTTTCTGATCAGTCTGATGTTGTTTTAACGTGCTTCTCCATTTCCGAGGGGATGGGATACACATCTTGATGCATTGCCGACATTCCGATACATTAAAGGTACATGTGAAGCAGCTACTATCGCAATACCATAGAATTCACCCCTATAGTCGTCATGAGATTCGACACGATATGATGTGACGCATCAGTGGACGTGCTTCCAACTCATGCATGACTTGACTGACAGACTTGCTGAGAATTGGCCACTGACAGCAGTGGAGAACTAGACATGAGAGTACTCTTAAATAATTTAAGGTGGGCAAATCAATTTAAAAATGAAATTATTGGTCAAAAATTGGTCAGTCATATTTCTGAATAATAAAGGCATCTGGTTTCCAGGCCCGGGACCCTCCCATCGTGACAGTCTGCATTGCGTTTTGCCATGTTGGTGATGTGATGTGACATGTTGAGGGAGGTACAGGCCCAGGTGTGGCACTGCAGCAGTAACCGCGGTGACAGTCTGCATTGTGCTTTGCCATGTTGGTGATGTGATGTGACGTGACATGGTGAGGGAGGTGCAGGCCCAGGTGTGGCACTGCAGCAGTAACCGCGGTGACAGTCTGCATTGTGCTTTGCCATGTTGGTGATGTGACGTGACATGGTGAGGGAGGTGCAGGATTCTTCCACCCTATCCCATAAACATAATGAGTTATCGATTCTTCTACCTTCACAGACAAAAATCAACAGTTGCTTTTGTGCGTTACGGACGAAACAAACAAAACTTTTTTTGTCTCTGTAAAATATGGACAGATACAACAAAATTATATCAAGTAATATTTAACTAGTTATGACTTGGTTATACTTACTAACCCTGAAAAAACTCACTGCTAATTAACTTTGCCGTAGCGGGCACCGCAACTTGAGATATATAATATTGTTTTTCCCAGCTCATTACCAAACATCCTTCAACATATAAACAAATGGATGGTTCAGTTTTATTCCTTCGAATAGACAAAAGACGGCTTGCTTTTGCACACAACGGCTTAGAAACACAAAAGGTTCACGATGAAACATGGCTTCTCTCTGATCTGGAAGCCTAATGACCTCTGAAAACAAACATTTATAATTTGTGAACTAAATTAATAATGCAAAATTAATAAAACAAAATTATTTACCTCACTATGCTGCATTAATAAATTAGAATTTATCGATGCAAAGATGTTATAAATGATGTACCCCAAGTTCATCCCAAATTGTATCTGTTGCATACTTTTTCAATCGGGCCAGTCGCGTTGTAAACTTTTATGCTGGTGCACCAATGCAGATCAGTGTATTTTACCATCCCGTGTGTGTGTCAGTGAATATGTTTCTGTTCTGATATGTCATATTGCTTACCTTTAGGTGCCATGGAAAACTGGGGTCTTGTTACATACAGGTAAACCTATATTTGAGCTTTTAGAATTTATATATTAACTTAATACTTGAATCATCTCTACTATGAAGGATTGCATGAAAGTATTAGCAACGCTTGTATTTGTGCCATAAGGAACTAAAGTGAATGTGAAGGTGATGTTGCCTCGTAGGATATACATTTTTTCATTTGATTATTGCACCCTGAATGATACATTAGATTTGTAGCACTTGATGAATACGATAAAAATGAACTTCATTGATCCCAGGGAGAAATTCTTGTGCATACAATAGCAAGGTATGTAAAATGCAGAGAAACATAGTGTTAATCAGCTAAAAAGTGCACAAACATAATATCTTGAATAAGCATATTAAGTAAATAAGGAAATTAATGAATGTTAAAACTTTTCACTTTCGTTTTTCTATTTGTCTATATTGTGACCTATAAATTTTACTTGTTGATAATAGTATAATAGCACCCCTCACAGTAGACATTCTAGTGCATCCCTAGAATCGGTTTGTAGGGCTGACTAAAGGGCTGCATAATATCGCACTGCGATATACACTCGGTGACAAAAAAATCTTAAGCACCCAGAAGTAATGGTCTGATTTGGATGTAATTTGGTACACGTGGGTACCAGTAATGGGTATGTAAATGACACTGTTTATAAGGAGCTGGTACGTCTAGTCACCAGACGCAGAGCATGCCTCGTAGATTCATTGGACAGCATATCCAGCGCTTGACAGAGTTTTACAGGGGTCTCATTGTGGGTTTGCATGAAGCCGGATGGTCGTATGGTGCAATTGCCTGGCACGTTGGGCATGCAGATGTCACAATCGCCTGATGTTGGAACCAATGGGCTTGAGAGGTCACCTGCACACGTCATGAAGGTTCCTGTTGCCCAAGACAAATCACAACAAGGGAGGATAGTCATATTGTGCGGCAAGCATTACAGAGCCCCATGACATCTGCACCTGCCGTCCAGACACAGGTATTGGACTCTCTACAACACCCCGTGTCACCTTTCACCGTGTTTTGACGACTGACATCAGACGGTCTACGCTTTCACCTCCCATGCGTAGGCTGCCGTTAACACCAGCGCAGAGACGGCTGCGTTTGGAGTGGTGCCGTAACCGGGAGACATGGACTGATGACGAGTGGCATTGTGCCATGTTCAGCAATGAATCTCATCTGCTCATTACCATGGATAACTAGCGTGTGTGCGTATGCCGGTGCCGAGGGAAGAGGACAAGTCCTGTCAATGTTGTGGAGAGACACACCGGCATTACTCCTGGCATCATGGTGTGGGAAGCCAGAGGGTATGATTTTAGTTCATCTCTTGTAGTAATTTGGGGGACCCTGACGGCACAGCACTACATCAGTGACATCCTGCGTCCGCATATCTTACCCCTCCTGAAACAGCACCCTAGTACAGTTTTTCAACAAGACAACGCCCTTCCACACACAGCACGTGTCTATGGACTGCCTGCATCATGTTGAGCTCCTTTCGTGGCCGGCCAGGTCCCCCGATCTTTCCCAAGTCGAACATGTGTGGGATCAGCTCGGACATCAACTCAGACCCAGTGCCAATCTGCAGGATCTCGAGGGCCCGTTACAACAACTGTGGACCGACTTGCCACAGGAGAGGATACAATGGCTGTACGACTCTCTTCGACATCATATCGCTGCATGTCTCCAGGCCCGGGGGGTGTCACACCCTCGTGACACGGGACCAGTAGTGTGTCCATACTGCCAACCCTGTCTGTTTGGTCTGACACTACAATCATTGTAATGCAGTCACATGAACTTTCACCACGTGCGCATTCAGTTTATTTTCGCCATTCTGTCTGGGTGTTTTAACTAATTTAGTCACTGAGTGTAATTGCAATTATGTGGTGCATGCTCAATAATCACCAGGGCTATTGATGACAGACATAAACATTTGTCCGGATGCCGGCCTTTTGGTACTGTATGGGCTAAAATATTAATGAGCTGTGTATTGTGACGCCCAAAAATTAATAATCTGTATAAATTGTATTCTTATGCTTATTCAATTCAGTTTATGGAGCATGCCACATATTACTGTTTTGGTAAATTATGGAAGCGATAAGCAGTGAAGCAGTGGTGAAGAACATCAGAAATTTACAGATGCGAGGATGCCATTCGCCCCATGAAGCTCACTTGGGGAGAACTAAACTAACAGCTCAGAGTTGTTAAAATCTTATCTGGCTCTGATCTAAAGGAACCCAGGGTTTTAGCTTGCACTACACTAACAGGAAGACTATTCCATACTCTGACCACACATTGTGTAAAGAAGTGCTTTGTCAAATCCATTTTAAAATGTTCTCCCACTAATTTCCACCTATGGCCACGAGCTCTAGTATTCAAACTGATATTGAAGTAGCCATTTGGTTGAACACAATCCAGACCTGTTTGAATCTTACATACCTGTATCATGTCCCCCCTTAGTCTCCTTTCCTGGAGGCTGAACAGATTCAGCTCAGCTGACCTCTAAGACATTCCTCTAAGACCAGGAATCATTCTTGTAGCAAAACGTTCAACCCTTTACAAGGTAGTGATGTCATTTTTAAGCTATATGTACCAAACCTGCATAAAATATTTTAGGTTGGGTCTTACCAAGGAATTATATAATCGTAGCATCAGCGCCCTTGATTTCAACTCCACACACTTAGATGTAACTCAACATCCTATAGGCCTTTTTAATTGCTTCCCCATGCTGGTGTGAATGGGGCATGGAAGCATCAACATACACCCAGGTCTTTCTTATAATTAGCTGCTTTATATTTTATATAGTTTTATATTCCTGCTCCCTGCATGGGTTACATTTATCTACGTCACATTCCATCTGTCTGCTGTCAGTCCAGTCGCTGATTAAATCAAGATCCCATTGTAGTCTCTGTGCCGCTAGTTCAGTATCTGCTACACCACCTACCTTGGTGTCGGCTACAAAATTAACCAGTTTACTGTATGTATTGGTGTCAATATCAATGTAAATTAGGAGCAGTAGTGGTCCTAAAATTGAACCTTGCAGTACTTCACTATGAATGCAGGCCCACTGTGACATTGTGCCTCTAATAACCACTCGCTGCTTCCTGTCTGTTAACCAGTTTTCGATCCAAGCTGCCAGAGTTCCTAAAATCCCTGCAGCTTTGAGCTTTAGAAAGAGCCATTTGTGGGGAACATCAAAGGCCTTCTGGAAATCTAAGTAGATCACATCAAAGGCCTTTTTGTAACCAATTTCTCTTGTATCTTTCTCAAAGAACGCAAGTAGATTCGTTAAACAGGATCTACCTCTCCTAAATCCATGTTGGCTATCCCTCAATGCTTTTTGAATCCAGGTGATGTACCATTTTCACTTGGGTTATAACTTCCATTACTTTTCCAGTTGTGCAGGTTAAACTGATTTGGCATATAGTTTGTTTGGGTGTAAGTAAACATCCATATAGCACCAAAAATCAAGTGTGTGCACAGATGTGTATGCCTGTTGTCTAAGGCCCTGGTGATCATTGTAAATGCGCCATATAATTGTCATGTGATATTGTACAGCCCTAGATGGTAAGGGAGCACAGCCCGGTGTCGACCTGCCTGTCAGATGTAATGCCAGGCTATTCCTGAACAAGATTAAGAAGTGTATCTGTGTATAAGTATGGCTTGGTATATAAGCACTGCTAACAAGATGGTCTGTGTGTTCTTCCCCCCACCCCCCTTTAGGGAGACTGCGCTGCTCATCGACCCCAAGAACTCATGTTCATCCTCCCGACAGTGGGTGGCGCTGGTGGTGGGACACGAGTTGGCACATCAGTGGTTTGGCAACCTGGTCACTATGGTAATGGCCTTATTTCGTTCTGTTTAATCACTTGGTGCATTTTATTGACGAACACGCTTAGCCGCTCATTGTTTCACCTGGTGATAATACAATAGCATGGATTTTAGGGGTGTGAATTTCTGTGTTGCTTCAGTGTTTTGTTAATGAAGAATTCTGATCAAACCAATAGAGCAGCCTGCCACTTTACAGCCCCTTTAACATGGTAATTTATTTTATTATATTCCACTTTAAAAGCCAGGGCTGTGCTGAAACAGGTTTATATTTTAGTGTTGCTGGTTCAGTGTTCTGCTCTGAAGAAAATGTTTCATGTTCAGTCTGGAAAAGGGTAATAGAGCTTGTTAAGCTCCTGCTGCTGTTTCTGCAGTCAGTGTCCAACATCGCAACAGCCACAAAGCTCTGTCGAGCTGTTAATGATGCCGTTTTGCAATTCAGGCAGACCCACCCATCCAAGTGCTGAATCTAGTCTAGATCACGGAGTTGCCCGGAGCTTTGCTTTGATTTTAGCCAGTGTTATCTAGAAGGAACATTCTGGATGGATTGCCTGTGCATAGCAGGACTCACACTTGCATATTCATACACTAGCGACTGTTTATAGATGTCATTCTGCCTAAACACATACACAGTACATAAATATGAATCATGTATGTGCAGCACATAAATATGAAGCAATCACAGGACACTGGTTACAAACTAAATTTATCCGTGTTCTGAAGTGCACATGTGAAACTGACGGCACTCACAGCCTGTATCCAGCCTGCATATCTGTCTCCTGAATGTGGGATTCAAGGATTGTACCGTCAGACTGTAACCTGCAGGGAAATGAAAGGTGGTCAACTCCACCATAATAATAAAAATAATGAAAGCATTAAAGACTACAAGTAACTATATAATAAGCATGTAATAGACTATCTATGGTTGTGTCAATGATGACAGCATTGTATTTCCTAGGCAGTACTGTCATTTAGTCCAGCCATCTAAAGGTGCTTTCACACTAAAGTTTCAGAACCTGTTCCCAGTTTGCAAGTTCCTGGTCTGTCTAAATCTGGAACTTTTATATCTCCTGGCCATTTTTTGTGTGTTGCTTTTACGCCACAAAACAGGAACTGGAACATGGGAGATGCAAGAAGTTCATAGGTTAAAGGTTACACAGGTTCATATGAAATTGCAGCGCCTCGCCAAAGCAATGGGGGAGGCTCCATTTATTTTGTTGTTTGGTTTTTGGGAGAAGCAATTACCATAAAAATGGGGTGCTGCCTTTTACATGTTATGACCTTTGACATGTTTGTTTTATTACATCAGGCTGACATATTTATCTTCCAGTGTCATAGAATAAAAAACACTAATGTATGCTGCATATAAGTATATTGCTTATCAATCAAAAAAGGTATTCATTAAAAAAAATACAAAACTGTGTAGGGTGTTTCAGCGGGGGAGGGATCTATTTTGAAATTACAACCTTCAGAAATATAAGGAAATGTATAATGTGAGTGCATTATATGCCTGTCTACATTATATGATGCTAACAAAATAATTAAAATGCATATATTATGCGCCACATATTGAATACATGAATACATTGTGTTTGAAAACCATTTGTATATATGGAGATCTGGGGGGGTCACGCAGTTGTTTTTTTTCTATTTCCACTTCCATACACACAAAGTAGGCATAATTTAAATTTATTATACACTTTTATCCATACAGGCTTACAGTATGGGGAAGAGGTACAAGTTATATGTACTTCATGGGATTTGAACCTGCAGGCTTTACATTATATTAAATGGACACTTTAGCGTTTTATTTTTTGGGGCGATTGCTCATTATACAGGGTAGATGCAAAAAAAAGAAAATGATCTTTCTTATAATGCATACAATGGACTATCTATAGGCAGCTAGATCTGTATTTACAGATCAAAGTATTTTTAATTCTTGGTTCTTTCATTTGCAGTACACAATTCTTTGCTCAGAATTACAAGGAATATTGGTAAACTAGCGACTGCTTGAATGTGGTTATTTGTGCTCACACACACACTCACACACACACACACACTCACACACACACACACACACACACACACACACACACACACACACTCACTCACACACACAGAGTTTTACATGAAAATTTTGAATGAAAACACTACAGATGAAAGAAAATATTATAAGCCTACCACGTCTCCAGAAAAAGTAATTTAACCGTGGTTCCAAGGTAAATTTCGACGCATTACACTGCAATGGATGAAATTTGTAGAATGGGGAGGCTAAAAAAATCTGCACTTTTGTAATATTCAGAAAATCATTTCAATCGTTTTAAAATGACTCACCTGTACAAAAATCCATGGGGAAAGTTTGGATGGAATATCTGCATTCACAATATGGTGGCTGCAGGCTCTGTTTTCTCTTGGCTGCTTTCTGTTGGTAATTCCAATTTTGCTTTTCATGCAGACTGTTTTTGTGAAGGAGCAATATGGTTCATCACAAGATCAAATAAATTGACAAGTTTATATATCGTATTCAAAAGGATAAGCTTCTAATCATCTTTGTGCCATTGATTCAGCTTTGGTTTGATTTCTCAGATTTTTATAGGTCTAGATCTTCCACAATACAATTTAATTATCATGCTGACAAGACCAAGTGCCTCAGCTAGCCTTCCCTTTGCTATCACTGTGCACCGCTGCTTCAGTTTTGATGCAGTTTGTCCGTTTCTTCAAGAACAGATCTTAAACCATACCACATGTGTGTGAAAGGTTGCAAAAGAACTCAAATTATTTGACCGATATCACACTAATGGAATTGAACTGTATTCATAAATAATTTATTTATGAATTGTATTCATGAATAAGTACAGCGTTCTGCTTCAGGTTTCTATCTGTCTATCTTAAGGCTTTCTTTCATGCTCCCCCAAGAGTCAGCTTGCTTTGCACTCGACTTCGGAGGCTCAGCGCCTCAGACCTGCTCTCCCTTCAGTTTGGTCTGAATCTGTGCTGTGTTGTTCAAACCTCTAGCTACCATGCTGTAGACCCAGTGCGATTTTCCCTTTTGCTTCATTTTAATTGTTAGGCAACTTTACACAATGTAGAGAATTTCAATTTAAACTGACTAATTGGCATAGACAACATGATCTGCTATCGCCACCATATTTAGCAAGCTCGTGATTAACATTCAGACTTTGTTTACAGATTGCTTATTTGTGGATTAAAAAAAAATCATCAAGATTTTATCCTCGAGATTTCAAAATACCGCAGTATACTGTATAACAAAATACTGCCCAAACATTGTAACAACTTTAAAGGTGTTCATAAGTTTGCCCAATTGACTACATACTCCTTACATTTGTTTGTTGCGATACATCTGTCCTTTGCTCATCTGGTGGAATGTCATTTCTCTATGCATGCACAGACTGACAGTTTGGGCTGAAGTGCAAATGTGCTATGTATGCTAGAGTCCACATGCATCATGCGCAAACCATAGCTGTACACTGAAAAGTGAAGTATAACTTAGGCTTAACAACATTAGTGTTGCTAGGTGGTGAGTTCATTATATCCAATTTATGTAGCAAATGGGAAAAATGCTAAATTAGTTGACAACTATTATTATTACCATTCATTGTCAATTAGTTGTTGCCACCCTACACCAAGTGCACACAGATTTGTGCAAGTATTACCAAATCCCCTACAGACAAGAAGCAAATTTATGTATTATATTCCCTGAAGAGTTTTGGGACTGGTCTGCTGCCGCTGCAGACACTTTCTCATTTAAACAATGACTCAAAAAGTATTTGATGGATCAAACTCTGCAAAGGCATTGTGTGGGTGATTAACTGGGACTGAGACAGATCACCTCAAAAATGCTGCACAGTAATAGCAAAAAATGAGCAGTTTGAGACAATTGTTGCTGTTAAAATGATAAAAAAACTGACCTTTTTCAAAGTTTGTATGAGTAAAGATCTGGTCAAATTTTGAAACTAATGAAAAAAAATAATCACACACTTTCCATGATTTAATCACATTAAAACTTGCAATCATAAAATTAAAGCTTAAATGAATGTAGAATTAACGCGGTGGGGAGTATATGGGTCGTTCTCACAAACTCATTACTGTAACATCAGTTTTATGTAATATTTAAAGTTAATTTAAAGACAGGTTCAAATTTTATGCAACTTCATTGTGTAAACTGTCAAATTTGCCTGTAGGGTATTTATACTGCCATTTATTTCTGCAATAAACACACATTTCATGAAGAAACTCAGAGTAAGAGTTAGAGATGAGGGAAAAAAATATAAAAATTGAGTAAAAAATTATACTACTTATCCATATTTGTTTATTGTCGGTTAAATGCAAAAAGATGTAAAACATCTAGTTTTGGTTCTTTGATTTTTGGCTACTACTTTGAAAGAAATTGTAAAAAATGTGATATGAATATGAACGCAGAACAACAAATGACAATTTAGTATATTTATGCAGTTAAGGTAATGTCAGCAATCCCAAGGTCGCCGGTTCAAACCCACCTCTACAGGTGGCTGCCCTTTGCGGACAGCTTACTCTACAAAGTTGAGGGAGGCGTAAAGACAATTTCCTTATTATTTTCTTATTACTAAAACTTGTAATGTACATTTCAATTCTTTCAAAACACCTAAATGAACAGGTGGCAGTAAGACAAGATGGCATTGCATTGTAAGTAGAGATGTTAAATGAACTTTTATAATGCACGCATTGGCAATTGCCATATGCCGCACGTACCACCACACAGTGCAATGCATATTACAAAATTCATCCTCCAGCTGCCTATTTCAATAAAACGAAATAAACCAGGTAATTGAATGTTTTTTGAATCCAGGTAATCTACCATTTTCACTTGCACTATAGCTTCCATTACTTTACCAGTTATTTAAGTTAAACTGCTTGGTCTATAGTTTCCTGGATTGCTTCTATACCCTTTTTTTGAATATGGCTGTTATATTAGCATGCTTCCATGATCCTGATTACTTTCAGTCCCCCAAAGTTGGGCTTTTTATAAAGATTTTTTTTGTAGAGGTGGGGAGTGTGTGTTAGGGTAGACTGTTGCTTCCCCTGACGGCATCAAATACCAGCACATCCAATGACAAATCAGTTCACAACTACACTTGCACATGCAAAAATTGTTGCGCGATCAATATCATTATTGTTACTTTTTAGCTCTGTTGTGTGTTCTAGATATAGGAATTGAAATATTCATGTATATGGATAGGATCACATGTGTGTATGCTGCATATATATAATACTTATTTGTAACATTATTAATTATTATTATTGTTATAATTTTTGTTTGATGTCCTTAAGTAATGAGTGTTATGTTTCCTATGGTTGTTTGTATTCTGTCTCTGTTCCCCCACACTTCATTTTCTCCATCCCACCTACATCATCAGTGTCGTTATTTCTGTATACCTTTGTTTCTTTTGCTTTTTTCTCCCCATGGTGATTAATGTCTGTTATTGTTACGATTGTTGTTTCTGTATCTCCCCCCCCCCTCCCATTGACAGTATTCTGTCTCTGGTCGTAGGAATGGTGGACCCCCCTGTGGCTGAATGAAGGCTTTGCATCCTGGATCGAGTATCTCTGCGTGGATCACTGTTTCCCCGAGTATGATATTTGGACGCAGTTTGTGTCAGCGGACTATACCAGAGCGCTTGAACTGGATGCGTTGGACAACAGCCACCCTATTGAGGTCATTCTTTTTCTATCCCTTCTTACACTATTTGTTGCATTAACATGGCAGCCGGACTTAAGTAAAGAATATTTTAGAAAACACGTAATGTGTAATTGCCTGGTTAAAGTAATATACTTGTTTCTATGATACATTTTTTGATTTTTCGTGTTTGTTTTATGCAGGTCAGTGTAGGGCACCCATCAGAAGTGGATGAGATTTTTGATGCAATATCCTACAGTAAGGGAGCGTCAGTTATAAGAATGCTGCACAGCTACATTGGAGATGAGGTGAGGCCTCCATGAGACCTTGCTGAACTTACACAGCCAATAGGCAATCTCTTAACCCTAACCCTCCGTTGACCTCTTAACAGTGCCGTCTTTTGTCATTATTCTTTTTTCTTACCTATTCTGAAAAGTTCACTTTACCAGCAAGAATGATTGCATTCAGGACAGGGTACTTTTCTTCTTGTCAGTCTTGTTTCCTTCTGTTCCTTGAAAATGATAGTTAAGTGTTAATAAATCCTCCAGTATGCATATTTTTGTTAGACCCTATTAAACACAATGAACCCTGTGCTGTAACTATGCTCAGAATAATCAAATGTACAGAGGGTCCTCACTATGCATCGTGCTGATGATTTTTCTTATGCATGCTGATTTGTTACAGATGATAAACTCGATATACTTCAAATATATTAATTCTTGTGTCATTTCAACAAATATTTAATGAATTATTACCTGGGAAGGCCCCTTAAAGGAAGCCATCACACTGTAAAGCACACTGCATGCATTGCTTGGATAATTCTACAAGCTCTTGCTGAGTGACTTTTTTGCCTTTAGTAATGAATTAGCAGACATTCTGTTGTAATCACCTGCCTGACTGTTCTGCTTTGGTAAAAGACTCATAGGTGATGGCTTGCCTTGATATTTCTGATAGACATAGTGACTCGCAGATGAAGTTGGACCTCAGCAGCTAGTCAATGAAGTGCTGAGGAGGAGCATTGTAATAGAAAGTTTTATTAATTTCATAATTTATTTTCTAGTTATTTAGCAGTGACAATAAATTATGCCGTATTAGAGTTTAGTGCAATAAAATAAGTATTCCATATTCCTATGCCTATAAATTCCGTAACAATTTGAATACATTTCTAAGTTGTCCTGAAATGTATTGCCTGACCTGCCGATACTGATCCTGGCCAATTCCAGTTTTCTTTCTTTAATAATAATTAGCAAGCAAAATATTTTTACCGCTTTTTTGGTGAACTTTGCTGTCTGCAAGGAAAATATTTTAAATATCCTTTTCAAATAAATATGGCTTCAGACTATCTTGAAGGCGCCTTGGAGGAGGACGATGTACTCGCGCATACACATGGTCAGGCATTCCGTGTGTTTGGGGTGCTGACATTGATGTGGTCTTCTTGCCGTTGCATGTACTGGGGTGACTGGGTTAAGGGTCAGCCCCTCCGGTTCTGAGGCCATGGCTCAACTGAAAAAGGGTAGATTGTCCTCTCCTTTTGGGGGATGAGTGGCTGCCTCAAGTGCAGGAGTTTAAATATGTTGGGGTCTTGTTCACGAGTGAGGGAAGAAGGGAGCAGAAGGTCAACAGAAGGTTTGAAATTGTTGGTTTGAAAACCTCCTACCATAAGTGAAGCACTGATGAATATACCTTGTGATGTGTATTCTTCATATAATGGAATGATTATGAAACTGTCTCTTGGGGTCTTTCAAAATACCGGGAGTATTTATATTATGAGTTCGAATAAAGTAGCTTGTCTTTATTTTCATGTAACTATTACAGGACTTCAGGAAAGGAATGAATTCTTACCTTCTGAAGTTTCAGCATAAAAACGCTTTCACGGGTAATGTATTTCTGGATTTTCTGTCTTTAATAAACCACTTGAATGCTATTTCTAGATCGTATATTATGTGTTTATTTCTTAAGCTACAGTTACTTTAGCTTTTAGAGTGTATACTGAATTTGTTACATTGAAGGATTTTCGAGAGGTGACATTCTTTGCCTTTGACCCCATCTTACCGTGTCTCCCTCCAAGAGCACCTGTGGGAGTGTCTGGAAGAGGCTAGTGGGAAGCCAGTGGGTGCCGTTATGAGCTCCTGGACCACGCAGATGGGCTTTCCCATCATTGTTGTGGATGAAGAGCAGGTAACGTGTGGGTGGTTTTGTCTTTTAGAAAAAAATTACCAAACATTGCATCTGCTATTGAGTGTGGAATGCAGTTCAGTTATGCTGAATTTTTTCAAATTCAATTTTACACTTTATGTATGTTTTGCACGCTTCAAACCGAGATGTTTTGGCACCCTTAGCTACACTGAGCCTTTCTTTGTGCTGCCTGGTCGTGCGTTTTAATGCTGCATTGAGTAGCCAAGAGGGAGTTTGATCTCTGAAGTAATGCATTATTAAGCTTATTGAATGTACAGTTACCACTTCGTATATCTATAAAAATAAATTATATTACCTTGCCTGAAACCTGATTTTTTTTTTTTTTTCTCAACTCATCTATATCAGGATTTGCACCAGAGTTTGCAGCTTGAAAGGTTTTTTACCGAGGAAGAAAACCTTGACCATAATGGTCATTTGATTGTCAATAAGTCATTTATCCAAATAAAAATAGACTGTCAACTGTTCGTGTTCCACAAATGCTGTAAAAATGTCCTTGCCCTTCTCAAAGCACTGCTTGTTAAATTATGGTCAGATAAAATGATTTGATTTAAAGTCATTATTTTCATCCACTAATCGGGTGATTAAGGCTGGCTATAGATTATGTAAGCAAAAATAGGTCGCCTTTTACACTATTGTTTTCTGGAAAACAATAAAAAAATGATGCATCTAGGTTTTTAGGGAATAGACCAGAGGTATTTTCAGCAAATGCATCACTGCACCGGCACATCTTGATGGGGCTTTTCCATTGCACACTAGGAACCGACCTGACCAGTACCTGTGCTGAAATGGCCCAGCTTACTAGCAGGGCTGAAAGCCTGACCAATCCTAGCTGGCTGCATCACCAGCATCTGATTGGTTGAAATGCTGGAACCGGAGATACTGTTTGTGCATGCATTATCTGAAGGAAAACACATATATTCTATATATTGTTAGTAGTAATATCACATTGCAGTGCGCCAGTACAGTCCCAAAATTGAAAAATTTCCAACCTCCTACTTATAACGGTACTATAGAACAGCTGAATGGAATGAACTGATAATCCAAATGTACACAAGCAAATGCTAATTGCATTACACTGAGATTCTCACAGATGCGCTAGCGGAAATTACCAGACAGTTTAAGAAAACAAACTGTAACTAGTCTCTCTTTTTGGTACAGCTTGGGTACAGGTTGGTTCCTGTTTAGCAGTGTGAAAGCGCCATGAGTTACCCCTCAAATCATCGCCGGTTCCAGCTGCATTGGATACTAGCAATCCATGCAGATATCTGACCACTTTGCAATATTTTAATAAACTTGGCAGGAAATATTTGTCATTGTTTTAATCATGTACAAAAAAAATCCCAGGGCGACGTCAATATATGCCCTTTGATGGAGTGCATTAACTAGCTTATACCATGGCTACCACGCATTTGGCATACACGTTTAAACTTGAAAACATCATTTTCATGTTTACGAACCAAAAACAAATTTATTGAAAGATCTACTATATAGGCTTGTAGCATACCATGTTATTTCCTTTTGGTGAAACTTGGGGTATTTCAAAATACCGGAATAGAGTTTCGTTTTTAAAACACTGTCGAAATACTGCATACTGCGGTGTAATGTGTGGACGGTGTGAAATTTAATATGTTGTATACGATCCAAATTAACCATAAGTTAGTTGTTCCATCATTTATAGTGCTAACACACCCCTCAAAACATTGGCTTTGCAGATATTATAAGCTGATAGGACTTGTTGGCGTGGCAACTTCAAGTGTAAAATACCTGCAAACTGGCGGGTTTTTTCTGTATCTAAGCTGTTAGCCCTCCTACTAAAATATATGGGTCTGCCGATGCACTGCTGCTGCCTTACATGCCCATGTGGCTGTAAACATTAAATAACATACAGTATTAAAATAATGGATAGGTTCCATAGATCTGCCCCATTGTCACAATACTCGGTGCAGCTATTTGAGTCAGGCCGGTGCATATCCTCTTAAGGACTTGGCAAATGAGAGGAGGTCATTCGACCAATCAGTCTTGTTTGGGGAGAACTTAACTAATTGCTCAGAGTTGTTAAAATCTTATCTAGCTGTGATTTAAAGGAACCCAGGGTTTTAGCTTGCGCTACACTAGCAGGAAGACTATTCCATACTCTGACCGCACATTGTGTAAAGAAGTGCTTCCTCAAATCTTCGGACCAACAGGGATATGCAGCCATTATCAACAGCCATAAGCAAGTCGTTCTTGACCCTCACTAGTGCAGTTTCAGTGCTGTGACTTGGCCTAAACCCTGACTAGAACATTTCATTAATGTCGTTTGGCTTTTTTAAAATTTTATTTATTCAGGATTTTTTATTTCTATCGAGCAACAAGAGATGCCTCAAGCCCGTACATGTAAAACTATTTTCTGTATGAAAACATTGAATTATCGTAGCTGTGACTGTTTGTTTAATGGACGTTACAAACTTGCAATTCAATTTGGAGCCTCAAGATGTCACCCTGTGTGTTGCAACAAGACCTTGTATATTTACATATAGCAAATGCTTTTGTCCAACCCACCGTACAAGCAGAGTACAGAGTACACAGAAATACAGGATACTTAAGCTCCTATAGCTCAAGAAACAGTGTGCTGACTGCACAAAGGTCATGGATTTAAAATCCTATGGAGCAGCATCTGTAACCCTTCCCTCTGCGTTAGTGGATCCAAGACTTTTATGTGCTAAATGTATTAATTTTTGTCACTCCGTGTTCATATTTCTAGATCATAATATGCAGGAATACATATTGTGTTTTTTTATTATTATTTTTATGCTTTTAGTTTGTGTATTCTGGGCTCATAAAGATGCTAGTACTGGTCATCTAGACCAGTAATGACTGAATACTTATGTATTTTAGAAAAATGTTTCATTTTGCAGCAAGGAGAAGATCGTGTGCTGAAAATTTCACAGAAAAAATTTTGTGCCAGTGGACTCCATGATGGTAAGATTTTTGTTTAAATTAAATCGTATTAAAAAAATATATATTACCAAAACACTGAATCATTTATTTTTTCATATTCGTGGTGGTGTCAGTGGTGAAACACACTACCCCATTGTCACATTAACTCCAAGTAGCCAAAGCCCTCCACAACCCCAGAGCTATATTTTGTCAGGCTTGAATAGGGAAACTGTGACCTTGCACTATGACCCCAAACTTTGCTGTTAACTGTGTGTGTGTCTCAGTGTCTGAATATGAGTGATTAGCAATGTTGGACCATTCACAATGTGAGTTAGCCATCAGGCAAGGAAAAAGTCACTTGTTTCTCGGTATTGATTGTGTTTTTTTTGTTGGCAATGTTAAAATACGATTTACTATAGTATCAACAGTTTTCCAGTAGCTCAACAGTAGAGCCTGGCGGTTTTGAATCCAGTGAAACAGACATAAATTGTACCTCTTTCCTATACGATAAGCCCTTTTGGATAAAAGTGTCAGTTATATTTATATGAGGTATACACTGTATGGACAAAAGTATTGGGACACATCTCTTAATCACTGAATTCAGGTATTGCATTCAGACCATTGCCCCAGGTATATAAAATCAAGCACCCTAACCATGCAGTCTGGTTCACAAACTTTTGTGAAAGAATAGGTTGTTCTAAAGCGCTCAGTGAATTTAAGCGTGGTACAGTCATAGGATGCCACCTTTGCAAGCTTCACATCACCGAGCGCAATGCCAAGCATCAGAATTAGTGGGGTAAAGTTCATATCATTGGACACACAGCAGTGGAAACTTGCTCTGTGCAGTGACGAATCACACTTCTCTGTCTGGCAGTCTGATAGACGAGTCTGGGTTTGACAGATGCCAGGAGAACATTACCTGCCTGACTGCAATGTGCCAACTGTAAAACTTGATTGAGGAGGGATAATGGTATGGGGCTGTATTTCCGGGGTTGGGCTATGCCCCTTAGTTCCAGTGAAGGGACCTCTTACTGCTTGAGCATATCCAGGCATGTTGGACAATTCTGTGCTTCCGACTTTGGAGAAGGCCCTCTTCTGTTCCAGCATGTCTGTGCCGCAGCGCACAAAGCAGGGTCCATAAAGACATGGTTAGGTGAGTTTGGTGTGGAGAACTTGACTGGTCCACATAGAGCCCTTGAACCCCATCAAGCACCTTTGGGATGAACTGGAACAGAGAGTGCAAGCCAGGCCTTTCCAACATCAGTGCCTGACCTCACAAATGCTGTTCTGGATGAATGGGGAATAATTCCCACAGACAGACTCAAGTCTCCCAAATGAAGGGCAGCTGTTATAGCTGCAAATGGTTGTCAAAGTTTCTGGCCAGATGCCTCAATACTTTTGTCCGTATTGGGTAGTCTGGTACTGACATTTCAAGATTGTTTGTTTTTCTTTATTAATTAGAATATTTCGGAACTGGTGTTTGTCACATTAATGTCCATTGACTTCAGCTTGGAGTACAATCCTGCATGTTTTCGTTTCAGGTGAGAACTGTCCTACCTGGATGGTGCCCATCAGCATCTGCACCAGTGAGGACCCAAGCTGCACCAAGCTCAGCTTGTTGCTGGACAGTGCAGAGACAACAGTCAGCCTCGGTAACATGCCAGCCAGCCACTGGTTGAAGGTAAGAGGGTCTTGTGTGTGTTTTTGGAAAGGAACTGGCAGAGTACCAAGCGAGAGAGATCAGATGGGTGCATCTGGGGTCAAGGTTAAGTACTTGAGAGCAAGGAGCATTCTTTTTTGCTGTCAGTCAGTTGCATCTGAGTGATGAAAGTTGGCCATCTGGAATTCTTTCTAAGAAATAACCTGGCAGAAATTTACATAAAAAAAAAAAACTCAAATTTAAAAATTAATATTGCTTCGCTTTTTAAAACAGTCTTATTTGGTGCATTTTTTTTTCAGCATTCTGTTTTGATTTGCGGTATAACAATGCTTGATTGCAAGGAACTAGCCTCAGAAATTTAAAATGTAACTAAACCTTATACATGCTCACAGCTAACGTAAAAAAGTAACGTCAGTATAGCCTGAAGGAATAATCATCAGTTTTACAAACACATGTGGTCGAAATATTTAGATTTGACAAAGCCAGTAAAAGTTGTCAGTATGAACATGGCACAAATATTTACATTTGTTTCCAGTTCAAAATTTAAATTCACCTGCATTTTTTTTATATTCAAAAAGTAAATGCATATTGCTGACTCAAATTAGAATGTTTCCTGGCAAACTTTACAGAAAATTTGCGTGTCATACCAAAATTCAGAGAAATGTGGCAATGGTTTTGTAAGACTTAAATTTAGTATTTTATCAGGGTAATCCAGTGTTTTATGAGCTTGTGGCAGCGTGACAAATATACACATCTGCACTGAGGATGCCTGTCACCCTCTATTCCTACTGCAGTGCAGTCGCTAAAGTCAGCAAACCTGTTACAATGCAAGCACTAAAATTAATACTGAAGTTTACATGTTTTATTGCATTACATTGTGGTTTGTGGGTTTTTGGATCTCTTCTCCAGATCAACCCTGGTACAGTGGGGTTCTACCGGGTCCAGTACAGTTCAGCAATGCTGGAAAGCCTATTGCCAGCCATTCGAGATTTGACTTTGCTTCCTGTGGATCGACTTGGTCTTCAAAATGACCTCTTTTCCCTGGTGAGTCCTTTAGTGGAATCAGTCATTAAACTCCTGGCTTATCTTTACTTCTGTGGCTATATATATATATATGTGTGTCGCAGGTTCAAACCCAGCCTCAGCATGTCTGCGGGTCCTTGAGCAAGACCCTTAACCCCCAGCTCCCTGGGAGCCCCAACA
>JAODKE010000044.1:16456509-16468808 GCA_026779605.1 Mormyrus hasselquistii
CACCAAGGTCTTTCTCATAATCAGCTACCTTTATTTCAGTAGGACCCATAAAATACCTGTACTTTATATTTCTGCTCTCTACATGGAGTACCTTACATTTGTCTATGTTAAATTTCATCTGCCAGGTATCGGCCCAGTCAATAACTAAATCAAGATCCCGCTATAGCTGCTGAGCCGCTAGTTCAGTATCCGCTACACCACCCCCCTTGGTGTCATCTGCAAATTTCACTAGTTTTCTGTATATATTGGTGTCTATATCATTTATGTAAATTAGGAACAATAGTGGTCCTAAAATCGAACCCTGCGGTACCGCACTATGTCCGAACCAGCAGAAACACCTCATTTGAAAGGTGACCCTGAAGGCCCGGTTTTCGAGAAACTTGCTGTTTCCCCTGAAGTTCCCTCTAATAGGGATGCATTAATCACTGCTAAGACTAAAAGTATCTCCTTGGAGATACCTGTACCTGTTCACCTAAATGTCTGCCGCCACTTAGTTCCTGGAAGCCATCCCTGTTCGCAGTCTCCAGACTCCTGTCATAATTAAGAATTTTATCAAATTCTTTACCACGTTTGGGTTTCCTAGACACGTGCAACCAAGGTACTAACTTCACGTCGAAACTATTTGCCCAAGTTATTCATTTATCGGGAGTTTATCACACAGTTTCCATCGCCTATCACCCAAAGAGCTAAGGGGCGTTAGAGTGGTTTCACTAATCGTTCAAAAATATGCTTCGTACTTTCTGTTTCGAAGCAGGTAAAGAGTGGGATGAGGGGGTGCCCCTTCTCTTTTGTGATACGCGAAGCTGTCCAAGAGTCCACTGGGTTTAGTCCTGCTGAACTGGTGTTTGGTCACACTGTTCATGGCCCCCTAAAGGCATTACCGGAGCAGTGGTTGTCTCTGTCATCCCCTTCACAGAATGTGTCCAAGTTTGTTAGCTCCATTCATGATCAAATGTCAGCAGTTAGGGAATTAGCTTGGAGGTCTCTGGGAGCCTCGCAGGAGAAAGTGATAGCAGAATTCAAAAAGTCTGCAATGTTCCGGTGTTTCCAACCTGGTGATCGAGTCCTAGTCCTTCTGCCGCTGCCCGGTTCCTCACTTTGTGCCCGTTTCTCAGGTCCGTATGTAATACAGGCAAAGCTTAGCCCCACCAATTATGTGCTAGAGACTCCTAACTGTAGGAGGAAAACTTGCATGTGTCATATTAATATGTTGAAACCCTAATCTTGATCAGTTGATCTCCTGTCCCTCTCCCGACTCCTCACTACTTTGCACTCCTGTAAGCACCATGTCCCACAGTAAGTACTCACCAGTGAGTGATGACTTATACCTCGGGAGAAATTGTCTTCCCTGTGCTCGCCTCCCTAATTCAGAGGCTCTGCAAAACCTTACGTCCTGGCTCAGCCGCTTACCTCGGTCCGCCTAAACCGATGTTTCATCTTTAGTAGGTTGCTTCCGGTCCTGGTTTGCCGATAACCCTTTGCGTACCCCTGCTGGGGAGCATAATATTGATGTTGCCGATCACATTCCCATAAAGCAGTATCCCTATTGGGTCACCCCCGAAAAGATGGCTTTGTTATCTCGAGAGACCACTTGGTAGAGACCGGCCTCGCTGTTCCCAGTTGCAGTCCGTGGAGTTCCCCGTACCTGCTTGTCCCCAAGCCTGATGGCACGTTCCGTTTTGTACGGATTACCGGAGAGTTAATGCAGTGACTCATCAGGACGCCTATCTACTTCCACGCATAGAAGACTGTGAAGATCGCATCGGCTCTGCAAAGTACGTTACCAAGCTAGATTTATTAAAGCTCTCTGGGTTCCGCTAACACCCGGTGCTTCAGAAATTTCCGCTTTCGCTACCCCTGACATATTTCTACAGTGCACTATTATGCCTTTCGGACTATGTAATGCCCTGGCTACATTCCAACGACTGAAGCAAAAGGTGCTCGGTGATGTCCAAAACTGTGAGGCCTACCTAGATGATGTGGTCATGTATTCAGATTTGTGGGAGCAGCATGTGCGTTCACTTGAGCAAGTGTTTGCTCGGCTGCAAATGGCATTTCTTGGGAATGGCCGGTTATTATCGTTGTTTCTTTTGGAACTTCTCAGATGTGGTTGCACCTCTTTACTTAATTGCATCGCTAAGGGGCGAAGTTAGTTTGGTCCCCCACGTGCCAGGCCACCTTCGATGCTGTTAAACTGCTGCTTAGCAGTTCCCCTGTTTTGGCTGCCCCAGATTTCACTGGACCCTTCAAGCTGGAAGTAGATGCTAGTGGCATGGGTGCTGGTGGACTTGATCACCCAGTATGCTATTTTTCAAAAAAATTTGTGAAACACCAATTAGTCTATAGTGCTATTGAAAAAGAAGCGCTAGCCCTCTTGTTGGCATTGCAACATTTCGAAGTGTACGTGGGAGATAGTATTCAACCAGTGGTCGTGTACACTGACTATAAACCCCTAGTGTTTTTAGAATATGTATATGTAACACTAATCAGCGTTTAATGCACTGGGCTCTGATTGTCAAATCCTTTAACCTGGAAATAAGGCATAAGAAAGGAGTTAGTAAGTTGGTGGCTAATGCCCTCTCGAGAGCTGGATCATTACCCCCCAAATATTTTGCTCGTTTTGGTCTCCCTTTCTTTGTTGTGGATGTTCTTGTGGATACTCATGAATGTGACTGGGAACTCCTTTCGGGTTCACTCTTGTGTGCGGGGGGTGTTACGTGCCATAACATTTTCGAGAGGATGGCTACAGGTTGTCCGCACTTCCTGCCCTTGTCGCCATTTGCCGGTTGCTCCCTTCGGCTCCGCCCTCTCTGACCTGGCCACGCCCCTCCTGTCTTCGGCGCTGCTTCCTGTTTGCGCAAAGAAAACGCCACAGCTCAGAACCTCAAGAGCTCTGCTGATTGTTTGGATTATTATTTGCATTGTTGTTGGTTTGATCGCTTGTGTATGACAGTTATTTGGTTTTGCTTTCTGATTTTCGCTTCGCCCTTTTCTGGTACTTCTGCCCTGGTATGTTGTTTTTCAGGTTTGACCCTCTGTCTTTTTTTCGACTACCCTTTTGCTTTCTCCCTTTGGTACCATTGCTCAGTTTTGTGTGCTTGCTGTGTGTTATATCTAGGGGTATAAGGAGTGACTGCCATTTTTGTTCTGCGTGACGTGTTGCTTAATTGTTGGTTTGGCTAGGGAGCTACAGTAGGAGTTAGTCTTGTTGTTTTGTCTGTGTTTTTTTTCACATAGGCTTAGATTGGGTTTCGTTCGGTAGTAGTGAGTAGAGAGAGGATAAAGCAATGTTTACTAGTTCTTTATATTTAATTTGTCAATACAGTAATTGTAGGTATTTCAGTCTCTAAATATTATTTTCAAAACGCTCGGATAAGCGGTTTATAGATATGAAATACAAAAAATGACCTTATACCCCAATACAATGGTCCAAGAAAAAACCCTGATATTCTATGATGTGTCTCCAGATGCATAAAAAATAAACTGTCCTTAGCCCCTTCAGGACTCAGTATATACCATCGTTTAGAGTTCTTATTGTTATGTCATAGAAAATGTTAATCATAATGGAAAAGAGAAATAAATAAAAAATAAACATTTAAGTATATATAAATGTGGACTTTAACACATACGTAAAGGAGAACAGGTGACCCCCTTAATCGGTAGAGAGAGATTCTGCAAATTGTCGTATAAGTGGAATCTGCAATAAATGAATAAGTATATTTTTAGACCTAGGTGTCATAAGGTAAAAACACATTTTTTACCTTTCACATTTCCAGGTGATCCATCCAGTGCTTCTACAAATTGTACAGGTTGGTGAGTGTGGGCTGACGATGGCTTTGATGACCAGAACAAATGACAGGGCTGTCCAGGGAATACAATGCTGTTGTTTCGCACAGCACCAAATCAAGTTGAATGGTTGTTCCTATGCTGTGTCACGTCATTTCTGTCCTTATGTCATCTTTTCAGTCTGGGGCCAGGCAGGTGTGCATTTCACTGCATATTGTATTGAGCATAATTGTGTATGTGACAAATCTGCTAAAATTCAATTGTGTACAACTCACATTAAAGGCAGTGCTAATATAATCACGTCAGTGGCATATTTCATATTCTTTACACTCCATTTATGGATTGTGTATAAATGTGTCCTCCAGTTTCCTCCCACTGTGCAAGGACATGCCATCATCAAGGCAAAGCCACCTAAGCTTCAAGTAAACATGCATTTTGTATACATGTATGTATACAATCAGAAGTTACAGGGCATGGACAAAATAAGGGAAGGGTCTAAGATTTACTTTAAGGAATATGTTGGACCAACCATTGTCTTCAGAACAGCTTCAGTCCTCCTTGGAATGCTGTCATACAGGTCCTGAACTGTGCTTCACTGATGACCTTATACCTCTCTCTGCACAGGATGTCAGGGCACATGAGCACACACACACGCACACACACACACACACAGGTTCATAATAATATCTTTGCGGGGACTTTCCATACATTTCTATGAGGAAAACCCTAATCCCAACATGACGGCCTTAACCCCTCCCCAGCCTTAACCTTAGGTAGCCAAACAAAATATGAGACTTTTGGCTTTTTTGACTGCATTCACTGATCTTTGTGGGGACCTGAAAAATTGTCCCCACAACATCAAAAAGCAGGTTTTTATTACATGGTGGGGACACACACACACACACTCACTAACACACACATACACAGCGGTTGGACAATGAGACTCAAACACCTAGTTTTTGATAATAATACTTTATTAGTATGGTATAGGGCCTCCTTTTATGGCTAATACAGCATCTGTTTGTTTTGGGAATGACAGATGCAAGTCCTGCACAATGGCCAGGGGATTTTGAGCCATCGCTTCCAAACTGCTTCCTCTATTTTTCTGTAGTAACTCCTGCTGGATATAGTTTGTCCTTCCTGGTGGTATGCTGACGTTACCCTGGATACTGTGGCTCTCAAATTACCACAAAGACTTGCTGTCCTGATCACAGATGCACCAGCAAGATGCGGACCAACAATTTGTCCTTTTTTGATCTCTGATATGTCTCTCATTATGTGTGAATTGTAACATTTTATGTACAGCTGAGCTATTGATCGGCTAATTCAACTTTCACACTCCGCTGTTACTGATGTAAGTGCAGTTAGTGTAGATTGACCACCAGTCCATCAGCTCAATTGTTCAACCCCTGTATAATATTTAATATAATAGTAATGATAACAATATTTTTATCATTAAATATATGTAGTAGTAGTAGTAATAATTATTATAATCATAATGCAATGAGACAGTAATTACAAGCACAAGTTTTATTAGTACAACACAAAATTTATAAAATTTGCATTTAAAAACAGCAGGTAGTAGAGTCTCCTCCTGCACATCACCTCAACCAGCCAGCTGTGGGAGACAGAAACGGGGAGCTCACACCTCACACACGCCATCCCTCAACCACAACTCGCACTACACGTTCTTAGCACTACAGCCTACCACCAATGAAGGCTTTCCTCATATTCACCACTACAGCCAGCTCCATATAGTGCGGTTCCCCACAGCTGGCAATGGTGGCGTGTTGGCCCTGTACAGAATCATTGAGTAGGCTACCCTGTTGAAATATAAGGCAGAGGAAAACTGTGCCACTAGCATACAGGTCAATCAAACGCTCCAACATTGTTTAATATATAAGCCACTAATTCCAGCAGGAAAGGACAAGGTGAGTTTGCATGTTCTCCCTGTGTCTTGTCCCCCCACAGTCCAAAGACATGCTGAGGCTAATTGGAGTTAATAAAAAAAAAAATGCCCGTAGGTGTGCATGTGTGAGTGAATGGTAACAGTGTGTGAGTGTGCCCTGCGATGGGCTGGCCCCCTGTCCAGGGTTGTTCCCTGCCTCGTGCACGTTGCTTCCGCGACAGGCTTCGGACCCCCCCGCGACCCAATAGGAAAAAGCGGGTTGGAAAATGAATGAATGAATGAATGAATGAATGAATATTTATTGCGTCCTCTGTTTTGAAAAGAATTCTATCAGTTAATAGCAATGGCGTAGTAGAGAGTCTGATCGAGATTGAGTGCAACACAACTTCATAAAATAAATACGAAAATCTGTTTATCTGTGGGCAATAATGTAACGGAAGTAACGTCGAACGTGTCTCCTACTGGTTCGTGAATGTTACCGTTACTTAGTTTTTAGTGTAAACACGGCCTGACATTAGCAACTATTAAGCATAAAACACTGAAGGCAACATTTATATTGTATAATATACTTAAACATAATCACAGCTTTTTCAGTTATTATACTACGAGAAGATAAAGACTGGACCATAATTTTTAAACAAGTGAAGCAATTATGTGGTGAAAATGCATTTAGCATTACATGGTATCATAGATTTAGTCATTCGTATCTTCGTGCTACAGTTGTCTTTCTCGTTTCAAAATAACATTTTTAAAGTATTATTGGAGTTAGGGACTGCATATTTATATATTTGACTAGGCACAAGATAATGTGGCTTGTTTTGTAGTACTGCGTCACTTACAACCCACCAATCATAAAAGGCCCTCCATGTTATTAGGCACCCACTATGAAAGTTTACATTTGGATTTTTACACCGACAGTAAACCTGAACTCCTGTCTTTCACTGCTTTTAGATATCATCCAGTAATTCTTTCGCAAAAGCCTTTAGAACTGGAAATTCAATATTTCATAGGTTGCAATTCTTTCAAGTGGTATTTACGAAGATACTCATCATCCCTACTGGTCAATTTAAATTTCAATCACACACGTCACCACCGCTCACTGGTTCAAATTAATGTCGCTCAATAAATGATGTGGCTCTGGATTGGCCAGCGGGTGCGGGCGGTGTCTCTCATGGGCTTGCTCTTGGAGGTGCATGGAGAGTGAATGTCGTCATGAGCGGTGGGTAGGAATTAAAACCTTAGCGTTTATATTACATTGTCGCCACTTGATAAAGCTGTTTATTTCTTGCGCTGCGTAAGACCTTTAATGTGGGCTCTCTAAAACTGTCTGTTTGTAAAGGGTGCCTGTTCAACGAGACTGCTGTTTACTCACAGAATGGATTCTCGTTCATTATCGGAGAGTTTAAAGTAGCCCGTTAGCGATACGGAGCCGTATGTGTGGAGCGGCGCCCGCCTCGCTTCTGGAATTAAAATCCAATTGCGTCTTCGCCCTTCACGTTTTAGCCAGAGGCTTGGTGGCTCGGCTTCTTCCTTGAGATTTCCAGTGTGCCGACTAGCTAGCTGCTGCCCCGGCGCCGAGGCTCCCACAGCGTCGTTTCCTACTTAGCTAGCCAGCTAGCAGCGGCTCGATGGCGGCGCTGTTCCAGGCCGCGCTCCAGCCACTCTGCTCTGTTCTTCTGTACATAAGGCGCAGTTTTTGGATAAAGTAAGACTGCTGTCGCCGCTCCAGGATGGTAAGCTCTACAGCGTTGTGCTTTAAATAAGTGGGCTGCACGAAGCTGGGAAAGTTTAGTTCGCCATGCAAAGCGCGGGCGGCAGCAGCGTATCTCCGCCTGGCGTCTTCGGCGTTTGCTTTCGCTTTTCGTGTTTCCTTCAGATTCATATACTAACTGATATACTGACGTCCGCTTATGTGCTTACTCAGACACTTTATATCGAAAAACGTTGGCCCAAACTCACTGAACTGTATTTACCGGGTCAAGTACTGCAGTTTAACGGTAGACGCTGGTTGTTTTGCTGACAGAAGTTGTCAGTTTGAGGAGCAAATGCAGAATTTGGTACGATCGGTCTAAGTTACTGCGAATGTCATGTGATGAGGATATGAGACTTCTTTCATATTATACTATGCTGTAGCGTACTATACTATAACCACATTATAATGCACTGGGTTATGTTTTAATATTATGTTATAAATACTACATGCTACATTCTTTGTAATATTCGTTGTAATATTTAAGTTCATATGCTTTTGCTATATTTGCAAAAACTAATCAAAGGAACAGAGTAAACCGAAAGTCATGCCTTGGGTAAACCATAATAATAAATTATACCCGCGTCTAGAAAGCTGCACAATCTTACTATGCGTCTTGGTGGAAGAATGTCATATGCATAAGCAGTTTGTCCATGAAATATTTGATGCATCCAAAGACTTCATAAGCTCACCATTTTCCCTATTTAGGATTTTTTATTAAAGACATTTTATATAGTCGATTTCACATATGTACAGAATTAGGACCATGGTGCAGGTAACCTGAGTGTGCAAGCTTGAAATTTAAGTACTTTCAAAATTATGTTGTATAGCATAACCGTAGTAAATATGTTCAACTTGCAGTTGTATTACTGTATGGTGCACTGTCAGACACAGTCAGTATCCAATTGGGGGGGAAAAAATATTTTCAGATGCTGGGCAAAATTACAAAAAATCCTGAAAAATAAACGTTTAGCATTCCAATGTAACTATAACGATGATTCGTTGTGTTGCTAACTGGCATGACTTGAGTATTAAGTATAAACTGCCTATTAAAATTCAGACAAATACAAATCTGCAACAAGCTTGTAACAGCCAATAATATAAGTACTACCAGTAATGTAATTACTTGCCTATAACGTAATTGATTCGTCTGTTTTTATTGCAATGTCGATAATGTAAAAAGTGGGTAATAATGATGATTTATTACAGTCGGTAAAATATGCACATTATCGGTTCAGAAAATATTTACATTATTGGCATTTGTTACATTATTGGCAGATGTCACGTTATTGGCTTCCTCAAAGCCTTTTGAATTGGAGGCAAATAAAATTTAGTAGGGGTGTAAGGATACCCAAAATTCATGTTTCAGTACGAACCTTGGCTTTGTGTTCACAATTTGGTGCAGTTTCAGTATAGCAGGGCTATTATAATTGCAAACAAAAACTCAGTTTGAAAAAATTGTAAGCCTAAGGAAACATCTTTTATCCTTTTAAATGATGTGTTCTACCACCAAGTATAGTTGCGTATTTTTAGTGAAAAGTACCCCAAAAGCCTTTTTTTTTTTTTTTTTTTTTTTTTTGCCTGGTCTGAATTTGAGCAAAAGCACCGTAAATGTCACTAGAGACCAAACTAGCATAGGCTTTTTGTCCCTTGCTATGGTTTTACATACACCTGGATGATGTCTCAAATGAGTCAGCATGTTGGATGTGTTTCCAGCAAATGTCTTGAGTTTGGTATAACAACCAACAGGTTATGACTGACTGTAAAGGCTAGCTCATACCTCACTTTTCTGCTGTTTTGTTTTTTGACTGTGGATGGTTGTGTGCAAAAGCTTGTGTTCATAGTACATTTGTTGGTGGATGATTATCCTGGGTGGTGCATACGTACAGCAGTGATATTCAACCCGACCAGGAGAGGGCAGATTTTCCGAGACAAACGCAATGTAGTGAAATGTGTAAACCTTTTTATGAACCGTTTTAAAGTTTAGTCTACGCTTCGGTCGCATGTGGCATCAGGGCTGGGACCCCTCCAGAAATTTTATCCCCGAGCTATCAAAATTCTGCATGTGTGTTGCTTTTTAAAATAACATTAACCATGGTATGATGTCTGTACAGTATAAATTTTATGAAAACTACGTATTCGCCTCTAACAATTCTTCGCCTTCTTGGTTGACCTTTTGCTTTATGAATGTCACTGCTGGCACCTACAGCCGCCACTTAGTTTCCTTGCTTATGTGCAGTCAACGCACACGGATATGCTTGATCACCACCGTTTAAAAAAAAAAAATAATAATAATAATTGGGGCTACGTCCCCCTCCCCCCAAAGCAATCCAGCTCAAACCCCTAATGACAAAATTTGCGTCACCTTGTCCTCTGCACAACCGAAAGCACACAAGAAAATGAAATATGAATTGGCCTTAACCGGCATTAACTTTAACCAACTCACAGCTACGCTTAGCATGTTTTCAGTGTTGCTTGTGAATTTAGGTTTTGCCAGTGTCAAGCAGTATTTTCACTAATTTCATTGTACATACCAGTCCGAAAAATATAGGGTGAAACGATATACGACCAATGCGTATACCTTTGCAGCCCTGCTACTTAACTGGTGAGCTATTTTTAACTGTTTTGTCAGTTTGTTTTTCAGGTAGGCATGCAAATCTGAATACAGCAGCTTTTGAGGTCAGCCTGCAAATCAAAACAAAAGCCAGTCTGGTTATATGGAATGTTTTTTCCGTTGTAATTTTGAGATCAGGACCCTATGACACGTTGTGTTTATCTAGATTATGTAGATACGTGTGATTAACTAGAACATATTGGCATAGGAAACATTGATTCGAAATGAGACCAGCTGCACACTGCAGTAAAAGCGTGCCACCGTTCAAAGTGCAGTTATCCAAAAGGGAATACTACCTTTTTTGTTTTCATCTCACATTTGAACCTGTGCCCCCATTCTTTACATTTATTCATTTAAGTGACCACTGCTAAAGGATTTACTTAATATTCGTTTAGTTTTCTTAAACGCATATTCTGACACATTATTTGTTGATCATTAGTAATTATCTTAAATTGAGGTTCAGCAGGCTTAATTACCAACAGGCCAATGGCTAACGAAGTCGGCAAGGTAATAAATAATCGTCACAGAAATTGATAGTTTTGTTAATGAATTATTACTACTGTCTCAAAAAGGTGTCTAACCTCACAATAAAGCAATGAACAAATAACTAATGAGCCAAGGTGACTGCAAAAAAATGGGAAAGATAAGATTATTGGCAGTTTGCCACAGTGCATCCTCTAACATCAATTTAAACTTGTGATGTATTCATTTCTGGCCAAAACAGCTCTGGCATATACAATCAAGTAAATCTAAAACCTAAGTTTTTTGGTGAAAAATGTGCTAGATTTTCTTACTCAAGAAAAAGTACCAGTCCATCCTGTAAAATGTTCAAGTAAAAAGTACCAGGTTTTTAAAAGTATTTAAGTCAGAAATTCCCATATTCAAATATATTGACAAAAAGAAATCCTCCTAAAGTCAACCAAGACATTTTGAATGTAGCATTGCAAGTTGCAGTGCATGACAATAAGGAAAACGTTCACAAGAGGTTAAGCATATATTTTCTTTTTATTCAGGAAAAAGTGGTGAAACGTGCCAGCAGAGGTTAGTAAAATGGCTTTATTCTGTGGAAAATGAAACATTGATGTGCAGGCCAGATTAATGAATTTTCAAAATTCTGTGTTTTTTCAACAAAAACCCTCGTCTTCCACTATGGAAAATGGCTCAATTCAATCATTGCCATTATTTCAGTAGTAGCTCTAGCGGTGATAACTTTGAATATGGGTACAGTTTAAATATCGGATGACAGTTTTTCTCAATTGATAGATAGATATATTGTGAATCTCTACATATTGTTTGTATCATCTTCATAAAGCCAGTATGATATTCATAATAGTAATTTATTGCTCAGGAATCATGAGGTAAAATTGAGTGAAAAGATTGATTCATATTTCATGGAATTGTGCAGCCGTACTCGGGTGTACTGCATGCAATATCTATTTTTAAGTGGGGTGACGATCGTTGTACAGAATGTATTGGAGTAAAAAGCCATTATTTGGCTTCATGATGTGAAGTAGTAATTAAAGTTTAAACAATTTAAAATACTTAAAGTACCTTAATGAAGTATTTATTTTGTTGCTTTGCTTCTCTATTTTGAAAGTTCACTTAACTGGAAAGTCCCTCCTTATGGTATTAGCCTTCAATAAAATAAATATTGTAATTTTTCATTATTTTTTCCCTATTTATAGTTCTCTGGGAGGTTTTAGAAATAAACCAAGTAACTGTATCCTCAACTTTTTTTTCCAATGGCTTCTATGAGGCTGAATTTTTGATTTTAGCTGTGTATTCTGTGCAATTTCGCAACCAAAGCTTGTGCATTCTTTACAGTCAGGAACGAATATTATAGGTTTCTATTAATCGTTGTTCCCATTTGACTATCAAAATACCGTTAATTAACATTGACATTAATTTCGTTAATGTTAAAGCCATAATGCATTATTAACACTACATTCTTTCATTAACTTTTACAACCCTACTTGGTATATAGTTATACATTTGCACAAAATGTTTTTACTGAAGCAGTTTAGATCTTAGTGCTTAGACATTAGCTGATGCCTTGATCACTACACCCTACTATACTGTATATGACTTGGAAATACTCTGGACCATACTTTATGTTTAGTATGTGGAAATACTTCTTGGGTCTTTAGAACCGAAGATCATTGTTTTTAAAAAATCTGTTTTTCTTGAAGTTTTGCAAATATGAAATATAAAAAGGGAAAAAGTTGTTTAGGTGTGAAGAT
>JAODKE010000044.1:16479110-16505857 GCA_026779605.1 Mormyrus hasselquistii
AGTGAATGGTAACAGTGTGTGAGTGTGCCCTGCGATGGGCTGGCCCCCTGTCCAGGGTTGTTCCCTGCCTCGTGCCCCTTGCTTCCGGAATAGGCTCCGGACCCCCATGACCCAATAGGATAAAGCGGGTTGAAAAAAATGAATGAATGAATATATACATGTTTAACAACATATTGTACATTCTACATCAGAAATGTAAGATGCTTTTGGGAAACATCCCTGTTTTTTTTTGCCGCAGAATGCTCTCAAATAGTTAATATAATTAGGGCTGCGACAAGTAATTCATAACAGATAATTAATAAAAACGATAGCTGACGACAAGTCTTGTCATTGATTAGTTGCATTTTTGCAGTTTGCTGTGTAAATTGAGTATAATGACATCACCACATAACAATATTAGCCTAGATGTATCCCCGAATGCATATGTGTGGTGTGTGTCTGTATCCACAGGAGAGATGCTCCAAGATCTACTGTGGATAACTGAAACTGAGCATAATAGCAAATCATCCAGTCATCCACAGACCCCATATAACGTGATTTTTGTGTACATTCATCTAACAATGCATTATGCTATAACAAAAATTTCATCACACGATGTGGTTTTATTACGTATTGCATTGTCACGCACCGTTTGTGACGCTAAGTAGTTCTCGTACAAAGAATTCATTGGTTGTTTCTTAAAATCCTTTGTGACTGAAGTAGTCAGTAACTGCATTATGATCCAGCTCAATAGTTATAAAATATAATATAAGCAACATCTTCAAGCATGAACATCATAACGCACACAAAGGAATACAAGTAACCTCTTAGTTGGGAAAGAGTCTGAAATTTGTCATCAAGTGAAATGTGCAATAAATTAATATGTTTACTTTCAGACCTACATATCTCAACAAGGACTCTCAGCATTCGGGCAAAAAACACATTAACGTATTAGACTGTTGTACAAGTTGGTGAGTGTAGGACAGCAATTGTTTAGATAGCTGGATCAAATGACCGGGCTGTCCGGATAATCGCATTTAGTTTAATATTTGTATAGCTGGCAGCCAAACTAAATTATATGGTTCAATGTAGTAGAGTGATTCTTTATTCGGTGTGGTAGAAGTGGAACTTGAGTTCTGACCACATCCTGTTGAATTTCCTTTGTGCTACTTTCAGTCTGCTTTAGTGTTATATCTTGTGCTTTAACTATCTCGCTGTATTCCATTTTGCTTTGGCACAACAGCTATGAAACCAACTTGTTTGTAAGGAGAACTCCCAAGATGCACAGTGTCATATTTTTTTAGCAGTATTAAAATGTGCTGTGTGTGTACCGAGGTCCTGCATAGTGTGCTCTAACCCCCATAGAAAACTCTAATATCTATAGCTTGGAGAAATATCATACTGCATATAGTACCTTATTGTGTAATTGTCGTCCATTGATAATATGTTAATAATTAGCTGTGGATTTGAATTAGGGCTGTCATTATTAGTCGATGTAGTTCATGACATTGATGCTGAAAATGCATCAACATTAATATTTTAAGTGGACGCCTCGTTTTTATTTAAAAATTTCCTTTATAATTTTTTTTAAACACGTCATAACAAATGTTTTTCTTTTAATATCACTACGCAAGTAGTGGGAGTAGTTTATTTTCGCAAAACAAAAAGGTGTAATTCTAGACTGCCAGAATAAGCAAAACAACCATGTTGTCTATTCATGTTTATTAAATTGCCATTAGTACGGAGAGCTTTTAAATATCTTTTGTCCCTGTAGCTGCTAAACACATTATTAAGGTATTTTAGCATTAAGTTTGGTAGTAGATTGTTGTGGATGAGAATTATGTGGCACATCTTGGGAACAGTGTCCACATTGAATTGAATATGACCAAAGGAGACCTATAAACATGACATTGCAGGTCGCTAGCAGCCTGAAATATGCATACAAGGTTTAATTAATATGGATGGATGGATCAGTATCAGGCAAACAGTGGCATTATTCCCTGTCATTTTAGTTAAGTTGTGGATATGGACCACATTAGGTCTTGTCTTTGCTTTTGAGATGTAAATTTGGTTTTCAAAAAGTAAAAAAAAAAAAAACTACCCAGAAAACTAACCTATGCAACTCTGATGCTTGACCTCAAAATCATGTAATGAAACAGATAGAATGTGTGGTATGACTCTTTAGAGCTGCAGTTTCAATCCAGGCCATTGTATGATTAAAAACCAGTTAATTTTCTCTTTTTGCCCTGCTCATAATTGCCTGTTTCTCTATCCACTTGTAGGCAGGGAACAATCTTCTGATTGTCCAAAGTCCAGGTTCTGGTCAGCCAACGGTTGTACAACAGGTCCAGGTCGTCCAGCAGAAGCCTGATCAGCAGGTTGTCCAGATTCCCCCGCAGGCCCTTAAAGTGGTTCAGGCTGCTTCGGCCACACTGCCACCCGTCCCCCAGAGACAGCCGGGCCCCAGTGTGCAGGTGGCACCAGCAGAATCTACTCAGGTATTTCTATGCTTTCACAGGGATGATGCTGCCTTTTCAACATCGAAAAGTGAAAATGAGTTTGAAAGGCTCTAGTCTAAATCTGGTGGTGAATTCATAAGTACACTGGGACAGTAGAGGAGAGAAATGTAACAATGCACTGTGGCACAAAATCATTTATTATACATGTTAATGCAAGTGTGTGCAATAGGCATAATTTGAGAATTTAGTTTTGAATTTTGCACTGGAGCAAAGCAGAAAAAATTTGTGAACAGCTTTTTTTAAAAAAAATAAATGTTCATGCCTGAAAGGAATAAATATGAATTGTGTGAGTCTCTTTTCAGTCTTATTTTGTTGAATTTATTATGAGTATATCGAACCATGAGACCGTTATCATATATCAAAATGACTCATGGGTAGACTGTATGGTTATGAGTCCTAATTTTGGCAGCATGTATTAATATTAATTTAATTTGTCTGGACGAAAATGCAATTTAATTTTAGTCATCTCATATTTATTTTTATTTTGTCTAGCTTTATTTGCCGAATATTACAGGATATCTTGTTAACTAAATCTACTTTTAGATTTCATTGATTTAATGTAGTGTACATTAAACAAACAGGTTCAGTCATAGTCTAAGACAAGGGAGCCCAGCCTTTTATAACTCAAGATCTACTTTTCAAGTGGCCAGTGTGCCGAGATCTAACAGTTCAGATAGGGAGCCATAGCTATTACTGTTACTCTAATATTACTCTATTATTACTCTAGCTATCGCCTTTCTACATAGTTAACATGCTCAAAACAAATCCAGACAATTCCCTGAAATGAAAAAGTGTAAATAAATGTATTTCTCTGCCTTAGTGGGACCGCTGGCACTGGGAAGGTGCAGCTGGGTAAATGCTGTGCTGCTAACTGACTTTTCAGCTCTTGCACTTTTCGGCTGCGTGTGGCTGTTTTAGCAGGGAACTCAGTCTCGTAGTTCTTGTGCATCGTTTTGAAATGCCGCTCCAAATCGCCCTTCTTCGGTAAAACCACCTTCACGTTGCATATAAGACATATGGAATTTGAGTAAACAAAAAGCTAATCCTTTTCCCACTCTGAATGAAAATATGTTTTGATCTTTTGGCTTGTGACATGTTTGTGTGCTGAATGTCTATAGTACACGATTAGTTGCACACTGAGAAAGGGGCGCATGCTTGCAAGCACACGGATGTTTGCAACGCACTTCACAATCGGTTGAAAACTATTTGGGCACCCCTGGTCTAATACCTCATTTTGATGTTTCTTACAAAATTTCACTTGATTTTCCATGTGTATACACACACACACACACACACACACACACACACACACTGGTCTGCCTCTATTCTAGATTTTTGAAGGAAACATCTGTAAAACTGTTATGGGGGCATTAGGTTTGAACATGCAATCTTTAAGGGCACAGCTTTTTGTAAAAATTGTAATATATAAGATTGTACTAATTCAAAAATGGTTTTATATGAGTTTTTTTATAATTCAAATCAGAATTTAGTCTGGGAAAAAAATACTTGTATATGACGCATCTTCATTCATATTATAAGAAAAAACACCAGTGCAGTGAATAAAGAAATTTCGAGTGTCCCCTGTCAACCTCGAACCTCAAGTGTTTATATCTACACCTATTTCAGTTCATGACAGTAAACTTTTAAAACATATTAACATAGATTCTTTTCATTTCATTAGTTTAGGATTTTTATCCCCCTTTTGCTGCTCCTTAATTCGTACACTGAGCCGTTTCCTTTCGCAAAGGTGAAATTTATCCAAATATCGATGTGTTTTTTTTTTTTTTTTTTTTTAAACCTAAGGCCCACTGTAGCACAGGCCAGGCTTGGGTAGTATCTTATATTTTACACTGTTGTATCGTCCACAGGTTATTCATCCCCTTGATAAGTGGCCCGAGTCTAACACAGACATAACAAGTCTACAGACAGTCTTTAGAGACAGAAGTGTGATGTTTATGCACTTGAAGCCAGTCAGATCAACATTATTCAAACATGCTCAATTACAATCAACACTAACTAAAGATACTACTTCTGATGGGAGCAGTTTCACATTTGTTTCCTCATTTTTATTCTTTGATGTCAGTACATTTCATCCTGGTTTTTCGCATCATAAATTACATTCTATTTTAAACTCTCCCTTCAATTAAAAATCTTTGACAATTTTTGTCATAGTTTTCCTCAAGAAAATTAACACTGATGTTCACACCCCTAGTAGAGGAGCTAATCGCAAAAGTTTACATCAGTAGTAATTTCTGTCATGTTTGTTTTTCAGGTGCTTATTAAGACTCCCTCAGGGGAGTGGCAGACCGTACAGCTGCAGGAGACCACTGTATCCACAACAGCTCCTGCCCCGAGCTCCAGTACAGTCAATTTGCCCACAGCTGTGAGCTGCAAGCGGTCCTTGACTGGGGGCCGAAAGGAGCGGACCTTCCCTAAGATCGCCCCCGCTGGGGGTCTCATTGCACTAAACGCAGCACAACTTTCCTCAGCAGCCCAAGCAGTGCAGACCATCAGCATCAATGGCGTACAAGTGCAAGGAGTCCCTGTCACGATCACCAATGCTGGGGGTAAGTGTCTGTCGGGTACATTGAGTAAGGGGCACCCTTCATAGGCCACACAAGGGCCTCTCACTTGCAAACAGTCTAAACAATGAATTACAGTGTAGAGTAACACAGACTCATGACAAACATAAGACGTTTTACTTTAAAATTAGGCAGTTCAGTTCCCCGTGCCTTCTAGCTTTTGTTTGTTTGTTTGTTTGTTTGTTTATTTTTGGGTAGTTGATTCCTAAATTGCACACTCAGTTTAAACACTATTTGGATGGTAATGTATTGTTTCACCGTATGGATCTGTTTTAGGAGCTTTCTTTGAATTGTGATCCATTAGTGTACTTTTAGGGCACAGTTTTCATCACCGCTGCCCTTCTAATAAGCTGATGGTCAGCTAGGAAAGAGAGGCCCTCCACTGGATCGGTTGCTGCTCTGTCTGTATTTTATGTACAATCAATTGTTGAAGCTCTAAAGAAGAAGAAGAAAGCCTTTATTGTCATTGAATAGAGTCCCAACAAAATTAGGAGCACTGCTCCGGCTGAGTGACTTTCTTAAGCACAGGTGACACGCAAACAGTATCCCAGCACGCAATGGAAAACAAATATGAAAAACAGATTGAATGGCACATTATTGCACTAAAGGATACTACACGTAGCCCAATTTGTCAAAACGGCAATATATAATATAGAATACTCTACTCTTATTACTAATCCAGCATCATCTATGACTAATATTTGTATAACTAAAGCTGATGTGCTACAAAGCCTAGCTAAGCTAAGAAATCGCAGGCCCCTGATGGGATCTTACCTATTGCTTTAAACGGGATGAGGGGTATTGTTTGTCGACCTATAAGTGTGCTATTTCAGAACTCCTTATCTGCTATTGTGGTACCTTCTGATTGGAAGCACACTAATATAACAGCCATATTCATAAACATGCCTGTATATAATGTGATCTGCTTAGTTTTTCAGACGGCCTTTGATGTTGTCCCCCACAAATGGCTCCTGCTTAAATTCACAGCAGCAGGAATTGTAAGAACTGTAGCAGTTTGGATTGAAAACAGGAGGCAGTGGATAGTTAGTAGAGGCACAATGTCACAGTGGGCCCGCATTCATAGTGGGGTACCGCAGGGTTCAATTTTAGGGCCACTTATTCCTAATTTGCAATAACGATATTGACGCCAATATATACAGCAGGGGTCTCCAACTCCAGGTGTATGAAACAGGTGTGGAGGCTGTTCACCCAAATAGTAACTTCAGTATCAGTTTAAATACAGTGGTGTTTAATTGGTGGATATTAGCTGGAGAACATTTTAAAATGGATTTGGGAAAGCACTTCTGTACACAATGTGTGGTTAAAGTATAGAATAGTGGTCTTTTTACTGTAGCGCAAGCAATAACTTTGGTTTTTGACCAGTCACTCAAAGTACTTCATTGTTTAAAGAATCGTTTGAAGAATTTTTAATTGGGGTTTCAGTATTCTGTCAAAACAGCTTGAAAACAGTCAATCCATACAAACAGGACTTGCAGATGGATTACTGGAAAGTGTCATAAGTAACATGAATATAAAATGCTCTTGTTCCCTCCAGGTCAGCAGCACCTCACTGTGCAGACGGTTCAGGGCAGTGGCCTGCAGCTGGGGAGCGTGGGCGGGGCCTCTGGCCACCAGCTGCAGGTGGAGCAGGCCTTGGCTTTGGAGATTCAGGGACAGCCCGGAGAGAAGAAGCGTCGCATGGCATGCACCTGCCCCAACTGCAAGGATGCGGAGAAAAGGCAAGTGATCGCCGCTGCCGTGCTCTGATGAAGAGGGGAATTCTTCAGCATGCCATGCTCAGCCTGCATCCTGCTTTCCCGGCAGGCCTGGCGAGATGGGAAAGAGAAAGCACATCTGTCACATACCCGGCTGTGAGAAGACCTTCCGCAAGACCTCGCTGCTGCGGGCGCATGTGCGCCTGCACACTGGTGAGCGGCCTTTCGTCTGCAACTGGGTGTTCTGCGGTAAGAGGTTCACGCGCAGCGATGAGCTCCAGCGGCATGCCAGGACGCACACAGGTGGGTATGGAGGGCAGGCCTGCTCTTTGCGCACACATGCATTCTATTATCACTGAACACACCACACAGGCTGTTAGTGAATGTGTCAATAGCAATAAAAGTATCCTTCATGACTTGTAACTGCCTTCATTCACTGTGCTGCAGTTTTACAGTATAATGTGTCTTTCTCTGTACCTGCAGGGGATAAGCGCTTTGAGTGCTCACAGTGTCAGAAGCGCTTCATGAGGAGTGACCACCTCACAAAGCATTACAAAACACACATAAATACTAAGAATTTGTGAAAGAAGAAAAACCTTCAGTGTCTTTGAGTGTGGTGTATACTAATGCGTATATATTGGCCATCATGAACTGCTCACGTTTGGCAGAGAAACTGAAGAGATGATTATGTCCAACGATGGCTAGGAAGTTGAAAAGCACCCTTCTGCACCTTGACTGGAATCACACACCAGTTCTGGTCTTCGGAATGGATGGGCTCCTCTGTGTCCCCTCCCTCTCTCCTCCATGTTCTTATGCAGTGAGCTCCTTCGGTCCATGAATCCAGACATGCTACACAGATTCTCCTGTTTCATTTTCCCCTCAAAATCTGAATTGAGGCAGCTTTCAATGCTCCTGATTTCTTGCAGCCAGTTGTTCAGAGTTGACATTGGCCAAAGCTTATACAGCATTTACCTTTTTTTTTATATCATAATGCGCAAATAGTGGACAGAAAAAAAATGGGTATTGTGATCTATGCCGTTCTTATATAGTCAAGATCAGTAGGACTTGGCATGCAGACATCATGGGTCTTGAACTTCCATATGTCATGCACATGTGTTGACCCCATACTTTCCTATGCCTGTCCAGCATCTGTGGATAAACATATTTATGGTTTCACGAGTGCTGGGTTGTGCTTTTTCGCTTTATTTCCCTTTTAGGTGGTCATTTGGGAAAGGCCACTTGTAAATTTTGTACTGTTATTGTACAATTCTAATTTAAAGCTGATTAAACAGCTTGAAAGACCTCACTTGATGTAATTATTTTTAGATAGTGATGAATTTTATGATTAGACCTTATGAACTAATTAACATTGAGTTACCCAGCTCCTAAAACTCAATAAGCTTTCTGGTTTGAGAAAAAAAAAGCATTCCTAAGGCTTTACTGGTGAAAACGTTTAAAGGACGTGATTGCTCCAATAAAAATGCAGTATGAATTTGCTAATAAAGTACATCTAAAAGGGACTAAAAAGTGGAATTGTGTGTGTGTGTGCGCACGCATGCATAGATTTATATGGGTAAATGTTAAATACTGGACTGTGTTATCTGCTGGCTGGAAAAATGTTTGGCTGGCCTGACTCAGTGCAAATGAAGAATGGGATGTCCTGTTGTAAAGCGCAGTCTGTTAAATAAGAAATTCTAGATCACCTTTTACACATGTTTAAAGGTTGTCTTAGATTAATTGCACACAGTATTTATACAGATAGTTTCTGTCTATTCCTTGAAATGGCTTTTTGTAGAACTTTCAATGTATATGCCAATCTACATGTCTGCACTGATTAGATCCAGGAATTCTCTTTTTTTAAGTATGACTTTTTCAGAAATATTGGACAGAGAAAAAAGTCTTTTTATCCAGTGGTTGGTCACAGAATTAGCGTATATCACTCAGACTGGGAAGAATACTTATGTTATAGGTATATTTCTGCTTTCCTGGGATAATCGTTAGTCATAGCTTAATACCTTATTAATGATCTGTTTTTACAGCTTACATTATCTATTACAAATAAGTTTCCTGTGTTTTACACTTTTTCTGTTTTTACATCCAACCTTGAGGACATTGTCAGTAGCAGTGTTGCCCAATTCGCCTTTTTCGGCCCTGAAAACAGCAGTTTCTTTTAATTATAATTTTAGTGGAGTTAACTTCTCCCTATTAAATCAATTGCCTAATTTGATACATTACTTCAACATTTAAGTTACCATTTTAAACAAACCATTAATGTGGACCATATTAGCCAATGAGGTAAAGGATGGAAAATGATTTATTAGTATGCAGAAATATCAGTTTTACTTTGATTACTTTGCAAGGGCATTTCTCATTTTTAAAGCCTTAGTTTGGTTATAGACTCATAGATCTAAATGCTCCAGTTTTTCTTTTCTTTAGTTCAGTTTGGTAACAATATTTTACATGCATACATAAATGTGTCCCTAAATTTTCAGCTGTTTAATCATTTATCATAATTTTCTATTTTTGATTCGCTTGTCAAAATTAGGAACAGTGTTTCATCCTAGTCTTCAGCCATTTTGGTCCAGTACTCTCTTGCACTTGGGCAATGGGTATCAAGCTTTTTTTCCCCGCCATTGGGCCCAATACATGTCCTTTATGAAGGGAAATTTTCTTTATGCAAGATTTCCTCTGCAACACAAATCCAGCTAGACATCCATACCTTTTACTGTAAACTGCGGTTGCCAGTTTGTACAAGAGCTTGTTTATTTGACTTTTGATATGTTTGTCTCTCTTTTTTTTTTTTTTTGAATTCAAACCAACCCTAATAAAGTAGACAGCTATTTCTAATTTTTGGATTTCTGTGTGGTTTTGGGCTTGCCACTCGCAGCAGTACAGCACAGGGATCATCGGGGAAGTGTATATGTTGATGGTTAAGGAAAATGCCTTTGGATTATATAAATGCATTCTACTGATACCGCTCTGTTTCTCACCCACCCGCTAATATTGAAAATGCTGTCAGGCATTTACATTTATTGAATTAATCATTTATACTATGTCCCTGAATTTCTCACATCCTAAACCTGCATTTCCTTCCTGTTCTGGGGTGGCATGGGTGGTGCTAACCTTTTGTTGGAGCAAACTGTACAAAATGTAATTTGATTTAATTTATGCTATTTCATTTATACTAGAAATGTTTTCTTTGTAAACTGAAAAATGAATAACACCTTGAATAAAACATCTCCCCCTTTTTCTTTTGCTGTATTTGTATCTAGTGGTCATGTCCAAGAGTATTAACATGGTAAAGCCACAGTATTACTTTTAGAGGTGCACTGATCCAACATTCGGATCGGTATCAGCGCTGATCCGTTCCTTTTATGTGGATTTGGTATCAGCCATATGTGACCGACCCATGTCCGGTACGTACTTATTTTGTTTTCAGTTTGTAAAAAGAGTTTCTATTTCTTGTGAGTGCAGTGACTTCTGCCTGCTGCACCGTCATGCACGTACAGCAGGATGAGCATGCAGACATCAGACAAGGAAGTGACGATTTGAAGTATTTTACACTTTTAACAGCAGCAGTAGCACTGCGATTTGCAATCTTTTGTGAAAAAAATAAAGTTGTGAGAGGGGGATGTATCATTTAGTGGAAAATCCAACTAAACAAAGCACTGTTTTCATTTGCCGCCGGCATGATTCTTCAATCTGTTTGGCACTGCAATACAGTACAATATTGTGCATAAAATATAGTTTATTGTTATTTCACTGTTCCATCTCGGTGGCTAGTTCTTGGCAGTTTGTCATAAGATTTGATGAGTCTATATTTGCCATTGAGAGAAAATTACTTTCTATTTCCAGTCATGTTTTATGTGCAAGCAGCATTAGACGGGTTACTGCAAGGCAAAATGGGCTCATCAAAGTAAAGGGGAAAAATTTTTGTGTAGTTTTGATTTTTTTATGTATGTTGCCATGTATAAAAAGACCCAAAATGAACACTGTAATTGGATTACTATAAGTGAATTATTTAAACCGTATTTGTATAGGAATGATTCTGTCCCAAGCTTTTTGATCCATATAAGTGGTTGATCACTATAACCATGATCATTATAGGCCTGGATCTCAGTTCTTGGGACATGGAATGGCTGATGATTTGTTGCATCACATCAAGGTAAGTTTGTATTCTTATTGCTATACATATAATAAAGATTTTATTGATTTGCTGTTTGATTAGTTAGTGAGTACAATATTGGCAAATTGTGTTCAAAAGGAGTGAAATCATAATCAAATAGACAAACACATTGAAGAAAAAGCCACACACTTAAGGTTGCCATGGTACTGCATTGCTATCGCAGGTTAAAGTCTATTCACTGGTTGTAATGGCATCACCAGTTCACGTAGTGAATACCAGTTGGTTGGAACTTTCATCCTTTTATATAATGAACATTTTATTTTTCTATTTTTACTCAAGTTAAATAAAAGCAGGATGTGTTCAAAATCAATCTCTAAATCTATTCTGTTGACCCATATTCCCTATTTAAATTCTGTTGTATTGGCTAGGAGTGTGTACAGCCGTGGCCAAAAGTTTTGAGTGACACAAATAATGATTTTTGCAAAGTCTGCTGCCTCAGTATGCCTCAGATGGCAATTTGCATATACTCCATATACTGATCTGATGAATTGCAATTAATTACAGCCTCTGTCATGAAAATTAACTTAATCCCAAAGAACCCATTTCAACTGCAATTCAGACCTGCCACCAAAGGGGCTGTTGACTTTATTTCAGTGATTCTCTCCTTAACACAGTAGAGATTGCTGACGAGGACAAGGCTGGAGATCACTCTGTCATACTGATTGAGTTAGAATAGTAGATTGGATGCTTTAAAAGGAGGGCGGTGCTTGAAATCGTTGTTCTTCCTCTGTTAACCATGATTACCTGCAGGAAAACACATGCAGTCATCATTGCATTACAAAAAAGGGCTTCACAGGCAAGGAAATTGCTACTAGTAAGATGGCACCTAAATCATTGTCATGATCACCGGATCATCAGGATTCTGATGCGGGATCAGGCACCACCAGTGCAGCGCTCGCTCAGGAATGGCACCTTGCAGGTGTGAGTGCATCTGCGCACACAGTGAGGAGAAGACTTTTGGAGGATGGCCTGGTGTCAAGAAGGTATTCTGCAAAAGGTGCAAGGATTGGACTAATGAGGCCTGGGGTAAACTCATTTTCTGTGATGAATTCCCTTCGTTTTGTGCAACCAGAAAAAAAGGTTTTCTGGAGAAGAAAAGGTGAGCACTACCATCAGTCCTGTGTCATGCTAACAATAAAGCATCCTGACGCCATTTATGTGTGGGGTTGCTTCTCAGCCAAGGGAGGGGGCTCATTCACAACAGCCAGGAATAAAAAATGGTACCAAAACATTCCCCCGATAGCAAATTTTTCCAACCATCCAGAAACAGTTTGGTGATGAACAATGCCTTTTCCAGCGTGATGGAACACCGTGCCATAAGGCAAAAGTGAGTAAGTGGCTTGGGGAACAAAACATCAACATTTTGGGTCCATGGCCGGGAAACTCCCCAGACCTTAATCCCATTGAGAACTTCAAATGGTGGGTGGACAAACAAAAACCCACAAATTCTGACAAAGTCCAAGAATTGATTATGCAAGAATGGGCTGCCATCAGTCAGGGTTTGGCCCAGAAGTTGATTGACAGCAGCCAGGGTGAATTGCGAAAGAAAAAGAAGAGCCAACACTACAAATATTGACTCTGCATAAAATGTATGTAATTGTCAATAAAAACCTTTGACACTTATGAAATACTTGTAATTATACTTCAGTATACCATAGAAACACCGAACCAAAAGACCTGGTGGCGCAGGAGGTAGTGCTATCATTTGGCAACCAGAGAATTGCAGGTTCAAGCCCTGATTCCTCCTGAACCCATCAAAGTGTCCTTGAGCAAGACACTGAACCCTTAATTGCTCCCGGTGAGCAGGTTGGCGCCTTGCATGGCAGCCTCCGCCATCAGTGTATGAATGTGAGGCATGGCTTGTAAAGCACTTTGAGTACTCATAAGAGTAGAAAAGCTCTATATAAATGCAGTCCATTTACATACAAACACTGAAGCAGCAGACTTTATGAAAATTAATATTTGTGTCATTCTCAAAACTTTTGGCCGCAGTAGTATAAATCTCACCATCAGTGTAAAAGTTAGAAAGGTTGGCAATTAAACTCAATGTTGTGTTGGATTTTAAAAAAATATTGAGAAGGTACTAAAAAAGGTAGCTTCAGAATCTATGCATATACCCTGGTTGGCTCCTATCACAGCGAAGTGTAAGTGACCTGTTGCTTATAAGCATTCACCATTTGCGTATACTCGGTTGGAAGATTTTCAAATTGAGCTGCTAATGACTCAAAAATGCATAAAACAAGATGTACTATATGTATTACATTAAAGTAAAAAGATCTCTTGTTTTGGAATCTTTATCAGCAATAGTGTATCGGAGTCAGATTGTAACTGAAAAAAAATGAATCAGTCGATCGCTAATTATTTTTATTGTAAGGCTGCATTATGTAATTCGCTATTTCAAGTCTGAAAACTAAACTGCCAAATGAACTATGGCCCCACTCTTTGGCAGACTGTGGCCTGTTTTAATCATTGCATTCGCTAGACCAGACCGGTCTGCTGTGGGCACACTGTAGTTAGAACAATAAGTCAAAAAGAATTTGTTGGATCTTATTCAAGCTTCGCATTCGCATTGTATGGGTGAGCAACTAGAACTGCTCAAACTTTAAAATGGATCACACCAAAATTAAATCATAGCTACTTAGTGGCAATAAAAGGAAGAGTAACTGCAGAAGACCCGACCTTGTGAACAGGATAACTCTATTTGATCTTTGATGGATCTTATCACCATTTCAGAAAAACATTCAGATGAAACCATACTCCTGATTTTATTTACAGACAAATCGCCCAAGAATTTAAGTATCATGCTAGGTGGCAGCAGAGGACATCTAGTCAACACGGTAGAATTATTACCATGGCTCATCTTCAGACTTTTTTTGTTTTGCATTAACTGGAATGCAAACATTAAAGCTACACTTGCAGTAATGTCCAGTTTTCCTAATGTACTCGGGGCGGCGGTGGGTCACTTTAAAGGGCAGTTTAAATCAAAGTTTATGAAATGTACAGCAATTCTTCCTACAGAAACAGACGTAGACGATGAAATGACTGGTCATTAAGCTACTTTTGTCAAATGAAAAATCATTTTATTAATTAAATGGGGCCTATGGTTGGTGTTTTGTGAATATTCAAAAAAATGTAATTTAAATGATTAAATGAATCATTTACTCAGTGGGCGGGCTCTAAACAAATCCTGATTGGTTACATTTTCGAAGCAAGTCACAATAGATTGATTGCATTTAGTCGACTGAATTCTCATTCGCACTATGCATACAGACACTTTCTAACTCGCAGATCCTATCTTAACCGGGGTTCAAGAGTGCAGCCATTTAGTTGCATTTTGCAACCATTTTTGGAGATGGTGCAACATTTTATGTCTAGGCGCACTAGTGCAACTTGCAAATATGCTCCTCATATTTATGCCCAAATATGTCCCCATACAGTGGCTGACTCTTATGTGCCTGTTGGTTTTCATGTTTGGGTTCAGCTGTGCCCACAGCCCTTGTCTTCTCAGCTCACCTTCCATTCGTCGTTCGCGCCGCCTCCACGTCCAGACATTTTCCTGGAACACCTTTGCTTTCTCCATGATCCAACAAATGTTGGTGATTTGTTGTGTAGTTCTTCCCTGCCTCTTCTAAAGCCAGCTTGTACTTCTGGTAGTTCTCAGTATATATGTTCCTGGAGCCTAGCTTGCAGAATTTTGAGCATAACCTTGCTAGCGTGTGAGATTAGTGCAGTAGTTTGGTAGTTTGAACATTCTTTAGCACTGCCCTTGTTTAGAATTGGAAAATAAATGGGACTTTTCCAATCTAGTGGCCACTGTTGAGTTTTCCATACTTGCTGACATAATGAGTGGTGTACTTTAATAGCACCATCTTTTAGGATTTTGAGTAGTTCAACTGAGATTCCATCAGCTCTGCTTGCCTTGTTATTCTTGCCACTTCTTCTTAATAGCTTATGATTCTATTAGGTCCTTACCATTTTTGTCTTTTATCATGCTCAATTTTGCCCAGAAGGTTCCTTTAATAACTCTGATTTTCTTGAAGAGATCTCTTGTCCCATTTTATTATCTTCTATTTTTTTGCATTAATCATTTAAGAACTCCTCCTTGTCTTTCCTTGATCTTCTCTGAAAATCTACATTCAATTGGCTGTAACCATGGTAACTTGCTCAAGTTTTGAACCCAATTTAGGAAAAAAGCCATTACAGATGAACAGTTTCTAAGTCATTGTTTCTAACCCAAGACAGGAAAAGTACTCCTAACTTCCCAAAATAGTAAATAAAATAACCTAAATTCCCTCGGCCATCTCTATCGGAAAATCGTGCAGTTCCTGGCCACATTCTTGTGTCTTGTATTTTTTCCACCGCACAACATCATTATACCTAATATGTCATTTTATTAACATTTTATTAATACTATCCACAACATGTTTATAATTCATTATTAATTATGGCCAGCAGATATATCTTTTTCACAGAATAAAAACCAATGTAACGTTATTCTCCTAGGGATAAACATCTCTGCCAGCCTCTCAATTATTCCTCTCTCATCGGTAGAATAACAACTGTAAAAATGATCACATTACTAATAATTATTATCTAGCAAATCAATTGCAGTACATCCACAACTGGATTCACGCAAACCAATAGAGCAATACATGGTTTGAAATAGAACAATCAGTAAGTAAAACATATCAATCTCTGATATACCATTTCTAAACACCACCATACTGTAGAACACCATAATTGCCTATTCAATAGAGTAATTGCAACAACCTTAACAGCCTGGTGGAAAATCAACAAAATCTTCAAATTGACAATAAAACCTTGTAAATACACCCCAATTTGGCAAACCTGGACTTTCCACTCAACAAAACTCCACTTTTCTAGTGCCTGGAAACAAAAGTGTATCAAACACCACCATCTTTTCAAGAATAACATTTATTACCTTCCAAAATCAGTCCAAAAGTATGACATCAGGAAAGCGATGGAAAACAATACAGACGCTCCTCTACTTACAAACGAGTTACGTTCCGAACCGCCGTTCTTAACTTGAAACGTTCATAAGTCGTTATTCAACATTATTTTAAGTGTATATGCAAGTATAAAGAACTAGGATGCTGGAAGTACGCACGTTACACTGATGCACGGCAGGAGTAGCAGCCAGAAGTTGTACTAGGCAGAATTGGGGCGCAGAAAAAAAATTGATGCTGCAGACAGGAATTGGGAGCCCAACAAACACAATTTGGACTTACCGTCTTCTTTGTTCGTATGTCTTTAAGTTGAAATTTGTTGTTCGTATATCTTTAAGTTGAAAGTTCGTAAGTAGAGGAGCGTCCGTACCTTCAATACCTCCAATCAAAGTCTGTTTTAAAATCTAAAATCAATATATTAAATAACAATTTACTACCGTATCCAGAACTTTCTTTGTGCCATTTACAAAGAAAATTCTCTTAAAGTTATGCAAGTAATATCCACCGTAGATACAACAATTTCTATTGAAATCGAGGGTTGGAAATTGTTGGAAAAAAAACTTATCTACAACAAACACTGAATTCTGGACCCAAATATGCAAAAACATCTTCATTATGACTAAAAACACTAACTTGCAACTAATTCTATAGATAATTCACAGAGCATGCATCATCCAACACATGAATAAAATGGACTTTCTAGAAATGGACACATGTTCACAGTGTGCATTACACACCCCAGAGACCTATTTCCACTCCCTTTGGCTCTACCAACCAATTCAAATTTTCTGGAAAGAAACCACTAACAGAATCTCTACTTTACTAAGCTGTAGCGGTCCATTCTCTCCTTCCAATCTCTCAGATATAACCCCACCAATTGAAGATGCAAAACCCATAAAGGTCACCTTACTGTAGCTATCATCAAGAAAACCATCCTGTTAAACTGGAAAACCAGACACACAGTAAATATCACACAATGGTCCAACCTACTCAAAGAAAATATATCCATGGAATTTATTACCCTACAGTACCAAATCCCATACTTCAAAAAAGTACACTTACCTTTCACTGAACATGCCTATAAACTAAACCCATGCAATGACACACATAATTACACTCACGCACATAGACACAGACATTGACACTACAATGCAATCATACTTCAATTACTGCATGTCATAAGTCTGACAGCTGAAGAGGGGGATGATGGTTGGGAATTAAAAAAAAAAAAAAACTGTTGTCATGTATGGAACAGAGCATGGTTGTTAAAAAACCTGAGCCGCACACATATTTCAGGCCTTGTATGGATTCAATCGGGCTTCAGTCCTGAATGCCCAGGCCAAGCAACATGTCTGCCAGGAACATTGTATAGGTAGTGCTCAAACTGTGGGGTGTGACATGTTTTCTCTCTATGAATCTTATTGGTAGGTGAGCCTGAGATCAGAAGGTTGCTCATGCTGGGCAGAGTAATTTCATTGTTGAGTCTGTGACCAAAGTCGCAGTCGCTGCAGGGATTGTCTGACCCAGCTGACCCAGTGTACGTCACTTCGGATAAAAACATCTGTTAAAAGATGTGTAAGCTGTGCTGCAGTATGTTACCTTGTTCTTAAGTACATATTCACTTTTAATTCTTTGTAATTCTTTTTGTGTGTCTGACAGTATTTTACTAGAGGCTATGAAAATTGTAAGCTATTGCAAACAATTGTATAAAATTGTGCCACCTGCAGGAGGATTGACCCACCTTAATCATGTTAATGTTCCTCCTAAAATAGATGTAAAATTAATCGTAGATGTAGATTTTAATCTGGCCCATTAAGTTTTATAAAGACAGGGCAAGGCTACATATCAGCTGTAGCCTAAACGATATTCTGTCATTTTAGTGATGGCCAAAAATGATAGTATCTAATGAAAATGCTCAAACGTATGCCCAGACTTAACCTTATCTCAGACTATGTGGTATGAATTTTTAACAACCAGCAGAGGGTGCTCTAGCTTAGTTGTTGCACAATCACAAGAAATTCCCTGAATGACGCAGCAGACCATTTTTCTCCAAGAATTATACTTTTCACAGAAAGGAAACCTTTGATCCATTTTCTAGCTACTTCTCCTGGCTAGTATTGCTGTCCAAGACAATATACAGGGCTGGAGAACAACCTGGATGGAAGACCAGACATATAAAGGTATGTTTGAATGAATTAAACACATTCTGCATTCGTGTGTAATGGTTGTACGATGGTCCGTCCTCTGCAAGGTTTGTGTTTGTGTGTTCTCACTGTGTCATCATGAGGTTTTCTCTGGGTACTCCGGTTCCAGAACCTATGGGCACATGGTATGGAATAACCCAGGGTGGTGTGCCTCCCCATCACAGGGTACACTTATACACCATTCATTCACAAATGCAAACCTACGGGCAATCTGGCAACTCCAATTAACCTCAGCATATTTTTGGACTGTGGGGGGGGGGGGGGGTAGGCTTTGTATTGTGCAGGAAGTGTGATGAAACTCGTCATTGTAGGTATGTTTGTGTTTTAAATAGACTGATAATAAATCTGTCCTGTGTTGTGTAACAGCAATACAAAGAGACAAAAGCACAGAGGTTGTAAATTTACCTAAAACAAACAAAGGTTTTTTACACATGAAAATAATAAGAGAACAAAAACGAATGTAAACAACAGAGGAAATTGTTGTCTGGGAACATGCAGGAAAGCTGATGAAAGATGAAATGATTAAAAAGAGAAGGGAAATTCAGGGTGTCTGCCAGGGAATTTATAGGATAATTACCGACGCTGAAGATAATTACTAAAGTTTACTGTTTTTTTTCTTAAATGTGGTTATATTTATGTGATATTATATGTTTTGTGCTGCTATATAGGGTCATTATGAAACCTAATTTATGTCATTTAATGACTTACAACTATGTTTATGTAACTGATATGTACTTAACTTCAAAATAAAAGTATAAATGCGTGCATTGTCGTGTAAAATTATGGTGCACATTCAGTTAATTTTTTTCCGAGGTAGTACAGTTACGGTATATAAAGCTTAAGTGTAATGCTTTCAAAATGCTCAGGAATATGCCAGAATGCATTCTTTGGAACCACTTTATGGTCCACTGGAGAGTGAACTATGACACATCTTTTAATGAACAAAAATATTTATCAGCTGTGCAATGAGCCTTTGAGTAATCTTGTTTTTTTTTTTGTAATTGTGCAGCTATTCTGCAACGTCCAAAGTTTCACTGCAGCATATTTTACGAGCTCACGGCTTACATTTATGTAGAAAGTGTAGTATTGGTATATTTTACTGCAATGTTAAACATTAAAACATTTACGGAATAGTTTGTGACAATAGTTTGTCTGAAAATTAGACAGTTAAGTTCATAAGAGCTCATTGTATAGTTTCCACATTAAATGAGGTGACATTTATTGGATTTCACTTTTTTACTACTTTGATATGGTGCAGGTAGTTAATCTAAAGCAAGTCATAAACACAAATTCTCCAGAAGTCAAACATATTACAGGTAACTTTGCTCATTTTCTGTTTTTCAGGACAGAGTCCTCTTGTATTTTTATGGTGCATGTAGGGCCTCCCTTGGCAAACAAGTCTGTGAGGAGAGGCCATAATCCGAAGAAAATGAACAATGGAACGTACTAAGGAGAATTAGTGCACCGTGCCCAGAACAGAGTTACTGGGACCCACCCACCCACTGGGGGTGGTAGGGCTTTGCCTGAAATGGCTACATGTAATCAGTTTGAGGGTCCATTACCTGCATGATAAATAGAGCAGTTAGGTGCAGTGCAACAGGGATGAGCAGAAACACCGGACATAGGTCAGACCTTGGCAATGGACTCTAGCTTTGGCCCATGGAACGTTACCTCTCTATCGAAAGGATTTGTTTGTTAAGCACGTCCCACAGATGCTTGATCGGATTGAGATCTGGGGAACTTGGAGGCCGAGTCAACACCTTGAACTCTGTTTCATGTTCCTCAGACCATTCATGAACAATGTTCTCAGTGTAGCAGTAGCATTATCCGGCTGAAAGAAGTCAGGACTCAAGGTTTCCCAGAAGAGCATTTGCCCAGAGCACCATGCTGCCTTTGTTGGCTGACCTTCTTTCCATAGTGCATCCTGGTGCCATCTCTTCCCCAGGCAAATGATGCACACACACAGCCATCCTCATGACGCTACGGAAAACACTACTCATCAGACTAGGCCACCTTCTTCTATTGCTCCATGGTACTGTTCTGATGCTTATGTGCCCATTGTAGATGCTTTCAGCAGTGGACAGGGGTCAGCATGGACACTCTGACTGATTTGCAGCTATGCAGTCCCATACAAAGCAAGCTGCGATGCACTGTGTGTTCTGACACCTTTATATCATAGACAGCATTAACCTTTTTTCAGTACATTGTGCTACAGTAGCTCTCCTGTGGGACCAGACCAGACAGGTTAGCCTTCATTCCCCCCATGCATCAACCTTGGGTCCTGTTGCTGGTTCACCCCTTTTGGTAGGTAGAGACAAGACATGTGACACAACAGGAAATGTTCAGCTTGATTATCTTCCACCATCATATATGCAGACCATCATTGGCAGAAATATCATTATGCAGTGCATGACTGTACTGACCACTGAATACCAGATACGACCCACAGATTGTAGATTCTATGATTCAATCATCTACCTATTACAATTTGACAAACTTGTCAAAGTTGTTCAGATCCCTATGCTTGCCCATTTTCAATGCTTCCAACATATTACGAAGAACTGATTGTTCTTTACCTAATACACAATGGTAACCTGACACATGCCATTGCAATGAGATAATCACTCATTACTTATTCACTTGCCATTGGTTTTAATGTTTTGGCTGATTGGTGTATATTGGCTAACAATTTCTCACAGACTTTTCTCACATACTGTTGGAACCAGCCTTCTTGGTCAGGGTTGGAGTCTTCGCAGCTCATGGTGAAAGATTTCAGGGGAATGCAAGAATCATGTGCTCCCGAAGGACCGTTTTTGTAATTCATACTGGGACAAAGGACATGAGAACAGTAATTGGGGTACACAGATTTTGTACTGGTCCTGGGTACGAAACAGCCAACAAACAGGATCAGGGGGGGAATCAAAACAGGGAGCAGAGCAAACTATGGAAGGAGCGGACAACAAGCAGGACTGACATTCATGATGAGGAGGCGGGACGGGTGGATAGGTGGGTTGTGGCAGATTTACACAAATCGTGGAAAATTAGTTAAAAGACATTTTTGCTTCAACAACACAATAATTGTTTGGAAAATATGTGCTAACAGCAAAATAACTAATCCAGTTAAATAACTAATACATAATCCAGTCTTTTCATCAAGTCTGCATCACTTTAGTTCTTTCCGGAGGGCAAAACAGTTGTTTCATGTGACTGTCACTTACAGGATGGAAAACTCTAGTGTTTTTTGTATGTTTGTCCAGAACACAAGTTTGGAGATATTATCCTTCTCAGAGAAATTGAGTGAGGTGTTTGTGATCTTATTGGGAAACTTAAATACTCATATGGGAAATGATGGAGGAACCTGATGAGCTGTGATTGAGAAGAATGCTCACCCCAAACCTAAACCCCAGTGGTAAACTCTTACTGTACTTCTATACAAGCCATGCATTTCCCAGAAGCAACCCCATGGATGTTCATAAGTACATGATACCAGGGAACTCTTGGCCTATGTTCAATGATGAATTGTAGTTTTGTTATCTCGCTTAAAGCTGTGTCTTTATGATATAAGGGTGAAGATAAGTGCAACACCATAAGTGTATCATCTCTTGGTACTGAGGTTGCATTCATCTCTTGGGGCCAATCAGATGGGCCAGGATGACCCAAATGAGCAGTCAAGGTTTACTAGGATGATCTATCTGATCTTTTGTGTGATTTTTAATCGCACCTCTGGGAAAAACTTACCTTATATGTTGCATTAGGTTTGGCGAAGAGTTCTGTTCAAGGACTCATATGTGGTGAGTGAAACTAAAGAAAGAGGTAATTCTTATACAGGCTTCTCTGGAAACACCTGGACCCAACAGGCCAGAAAGGTTGCTGGGAAGGCAGATGTGAAGGTCAAATTTATATCATGTTTAGAGAAGCTACAGAGAGCAGTGACCACAAAAATGTTTTGACAAACCATTTTACACCTCAGGAGGGAGAACAGCAGCGGTGGGGAGGAGCTGACCAAATGTCATACTGCACTCTGTTGGTTCGTGGAAACATTATTTCTCTCAGTCACCTCTGGCTTGCTCACTGGGGGTTTTGGGCAAGGATAATGTGAAGCACTTTGAGACAATGTTTGCGACGTTGTGAAAATGCACCATAGAAATAAAATTGAATTGAAATTGAGCTGAATTGAGCTGAATTTCTGGGATCTACAATCTTCCAGCCCAAGAAATGGGAGACCACAGTATGAACTCCATCACAGAAAAGGCTCAGCAGTGGATGTGCTTCCTGCACCTGACTAGCACAGGAGCTATCGAATGCTTTCTTTCACATCAGCTGGGAACATCATTGTACACCCCTCACACGCAGGCCATGACCTTCCTTCTGGCAGGCAGTGCAGATGATTGTGCAGCAAAACAAGCAGGTACAAGAACAGATTCTCCGCACAAACCATAACTCTATAAACAGCTGACCCAGTTACCTCAGCTCAGACTGCATTACCCCCCATTAGCACGCAATACCACACTGCTGTAAATGACTCACTGTACTTATTGTATTGAATTCTTACTTCTTGTATTTAGGCCAACATTCCTTGCACTGACATGCACTGTTTTACTTTCTGTACAGTGATCAACCGCACAAGCATATCTTGTCTTTTCTTAACTGTGTATGTATCTACTATATGTATGAGATGCATTGACAACTGAAGACAAATTCCACGTGTGTTTGAACATACTTGGTCAATAAACCTGATTCTATTTTGAGTGAATGTCCTGGGGCAGACTGGAGGGATTACATCACACAGCTAGTTTAGAAGCACATTGGGATCTCCTAGCACAAGCTAGAGGCCATGGGGTTATAGACAAAAAATGTCTGTTATCCTGTCGCCGCAACCCTTACCAGGAAAAGTAGTGCAAAGATGAGATAATATAATGCTCACTTCACGCTACATACAGATTCGTTATGTTTCCTTGCTCTGAAAATACCTTTCTACCTAATAGTGCTGCTAATTCTTTTAAAGTTGTACTTTTAATAATAAAATTTTGATGCCCAGAACAGAGTTAGATGAAAAGATTTAGCAATAATATATTTCCACCAGTAGACATTATAAGCTCCTACCACGAGTTCTGCAGCACGTCAGGCAGTCCAATAATTTTTAGGAGCCTAAAACAGTCAGTAAGAACAATACAATAGTTAATAATTCATACAAACCAAGCCCTTATTTATAGGACCAGTTTACACAGTATTGCCCCACCTCAGCTAACCATTATATAGGGGAACAAAGTTCATAACTGATAAGGGACCTACAGCAAGCCTTTGACTCCTAAGCCATTTTCATGTCCTCGCTAGGAAAACTATCGCATAAATATATATGGACTGAGATGGTCTGTCGTCCCACACAGGATGTACCCCTGCCCACGCCTGGGATCGTTTACTGTTTATAAATTTTAATATTTCACAAATCCAATTCCTTGTTATTCTTGTACAAGCTGCAGTCATCTTTCATTTGTAGCTCATAGTTTACTTATCTGGCCATTCTGCTCAGTGTTATGTCATGAAATATGATATGTCATACAGGATTCTGTGTCACTGTTTTCTTAACGACGATCTTGTCACACGTAATGAAATATTTCGAAACTCTTGGAAAACTGAAGTGAAAAAGTCTACCCACAGGTTGAGATTTATTTTGAATATGGTAGTCTGTCTACCTATGGTTTATAAGAGACCACTGGAAGAAATATTATAGATATATTCTCCTGAGGTTCCTTCATGAAGGACCAATTTACAGAAATTGTTGAATATGACTCAAAACACACTTTTGCTTCAACAACAGATTTATTTGTGGAAAATTTCTGCTAACAGCAAAATAACTGCAGTCTTTTCATCGAGTCTTTTCCTTCTCTTAATGGACAGTGTATTTTTGTGAGATTTCTTCATTTTCAACTGAGGGTTTTAGAACCAGCAGGGTGTTATAGTACCTAGTAAAGTAATAACCCTTGTGAAGAACACTTCTTTAAATGAGTCACTATATGTGTGTAGGTGGCCAATTTTTCCCATTATTTTAGTGAAATACAGGTGCAACATGATATGACCCTACTGATGAATTGGCTGTTATTAGTTGTCAGTTAGCAGCTATTATTGCCTCGTCTCATTAGTGAAAGGTCACTTCTGCTGTTGAGGACCGCAGAGCTTGGGCTCTAGCCAATGGTGGTGGTTTGGTGCACTTTGATGGTCGTTTGCCCACCTGTGGAGATAAAGATAATGATAATGGGAATTGTACAAATCTCACAAGCATTATTGAAATGTGCAAATTAATCATGGGCATTTTTGTCTACACATCATACATTTTTGTATAAAATAATAACGAATAATAATTGAATAATGACTTACCTGTGCCTGTAATCCTAAAAAATATGGGGGAAATGATTAAGAATTAATTCTTGTTATTTTTTATACACATTAACTAGATATTTTAAAGTCGTTCATAATGTTTTAGAAGTGCCTAATAGTTTCAGATTATTACTTAAGGTTGAATTTAAGGTTAGAAAGTGGCACCAAAGTTCTGCTGCTGGCCCCCCCATGCTTACTTGGTGTCCTCTTTCTCCAGGAGGCTGCGGTAGGTGGCGATCTCCTTCTCCAGCCGACTTTTCACATCCAGCAGCATCTTGTACTCTTGGCCCTGCTGTTCTATGCTGCTCCGCACTTGTGCCACTTCTGCCTCTATCATGTTAATCTGGTTCTGAAAGCCGGCCAGCATGGCGCTGTACCGGGCCTCTGTGTCTCCCAGAGTGTTCTCCAGTGCCGCTTTCTGCGGAAGTGTGAAAGTGAGCTTGTAAACAGTCCTCTTTGCTTGTAAGGTTGCTAAGTAGTTTTTGTTAATGATGACAACGCCATAATAATACAGCATATATAAAAGGCTGAGTTAGTTCTTTCTCCCAACACTGATGTTGACATTATTGTTGTTTAATGAGTACTTGGCTGTAATAATTATGTACAGGCAGGACCTCAACCCTCTTACCATACTGAGCTGTGACTGAAGCTCTATCTCCAGGCCCTGTAGGGTGCGTCTCAGGTCTGTGATCTCTGTCTTGGATGTCTTGATACTCTCTGTGCTTGTAGTAACCTCCTTGGTCAGAGCTGCTGTCTGTAAGAAAATATCATCTAAAATATAGAGACTATAGTTCTTCTGCAGGTATCTCTATTTTGAAAAACTCGTGTTTTTTTTTTTTTAGATGGATGTCGTTGTCATGCCTGAAAATACAAGCTGATGGGAGTATTACTTGTAATTTTGTCTTTTTACGTTGGTATATGAAATTTTCGATACGTCACCTGTTCGTTGAACCAGGACTCCTGTTCGCGGCGGTGCTTCTCTGAAATGGCCTCGTATTGGGCCCGGATCTCCGCCATCGCCTTGGTGAGATCCTGCTGAGGTGCGGCGTCCACCTCCACATTGATGGTGCCAGTCAGCTGCGAGCGTAGGGCTGCCAGGTCCTGAGGGTGGCATCAAAGAACCTCTTTATTATCTCATGCCAACAGCTTCGACAAACAACAAACGCACACTGCAGAGAATGAAAGTGATACCTCTTGATGATTCTTCTTAAGGTAGGCTAGTTCATCCTGCAGCCCTTCAATCTGCATCTCGAGATCAGCCTTGGTGAGAGTGGTCTGGTCTAGGAGGCGTCGCAGATTGGCAATGTCGGCCTCCACAGACTGACGCATCATAAGCTCGTGCTCAAACCTGATTGGTTACCAGAAAATAGATACAATGGCATGTTCATATAAGAGAATTTTGTTCCCTTTAGATTGATAATAAAAAATTACTATTCATGTATGTAAGTATTAAGTTTAAAAAATAATACTGTCTTTGAAGTATGGGATCAGTGAAATGACAGGGGGCATCAGTGCTTACTTTGTCCTAAAATCATCAGCTGCCAGTTTAGAGTTGTCAATCTGAAGCAGGATGTTGGCATTAGTAGTGGTTGCATTCTTAATCTAGAGAAAGAAAACAATTCAGTCATTTCATTTCTGGTGTGCAAACAAGTAATTTATCAATACAATGTGTAAATCTTTAAATATAAATCATACAAAAGGTATTTTATATCATATGAATGCCAATTCGTGCTGTATGATCTGCAATTTTACGTTGTTGACAAATAATATCACAAATTCAAATTTTATACAGTATTGCAAAGTTATATTAGCACCAACTTAAATTATATAAAGGAGAAAATATCCCACCCAGTATCTGAAAACAATGATAACTGACAGATTTAGAAAAAATGCATGTTCATGCGGTGATTAAGATGGTTTTGCAGTAGTAGTTAAATATCATTTACCATTTATCTTTAATGATCGTGACAAACAGCTTATTCATGTATTAGTTACAATACAATATATAAATACAACACTGTATAATGATTTCATTTAGAAGGAAAGTATTGTTCTTTTTGTTACTTCTGTGCAATGTGACCCTTAAGTAATACATTTAGTCTCTAACACAAAAGAGTTTTTCAATTTCACTCAGGTTGCTTCAGACTGGCACATATTACTGTATAATAATTGCTAATTAGTACCATTATATATGAATATATATATATATATATATATATA
>JAODKE010000044.1:16518914-16529289 GCA_026779605.1 Mormyrus hasselquistii
CGTGCTGCCCCCACTCGTACCCGCGTGCCTCTTTCTGCGTCCTCCCCTTTCCGTTTGCGTCAGTTGCCTGGGCTTGCGGGGGGGGGGGTGGGGGGGGGGGGGGGGGGGGGGGTCGTTCCTCACTACCACAGCAAATTGTCACTGATATCCACAGCTTCCTGGGTTTTGCCTCATACAACTGCCAGTTTGTACGGGATCTCACCAGCATCACCAAACTACTCCACCAGTGCACATAAAACAGGAGGCCCTTTGAATAACTGGGAATTGGGCCACTGCCTTTGACAACCTCTGGACTATGCCCATGGACACTTCAGTGCTGTTGAATCCTGTTGTCCCAGACTAGGCCTCAGGAAGAGAAGGTGGTGGCCTACTTCAAACAGATGCTGAACTACCCCAAATGGATCTATTGTGTCACTCGCTGTAAACTAGCCATCAGTCCATCTTTGACTAGGCAGGCTCCATGGCAATGCTAACACCCTCTCACATTGCCCCTTAGCAGTTGCATGTGGAGCAGTGGCCTGAGTCAGGGGTTGGCTGGAGGCAGGGATGCAGCTAGAGGAGAGGGAGGTCTCTGCCCTTGATTCAGAGATCTACTCATAATAAGAAACCCTCAAGGAGCACAACAGGCTGCTGTGCCAGTGCTGGCAATTCCTGGATGGAGAGAGACACCCACTGTAGCTGCCTTAGAGCCTCCATCGCCCAGTCCTGAGGGTGATGCATGGTGCAGCAAGAGCTAGGCACTTTGGAGCAGCAAAGATGCTGGAGAAGCTATTCTATTAGCCCAGCTGCAGCCAGGACACAGAGCTATTTGTACGCTGCTGTGATGCCTGACCCCGAATGGCCTAAGCTGCACACCTGTCCTCAGATATTACATTGGGGCATTCGTGGAGAAACTTGGGGTGGATGTCCTGGGCCCTTTCCCATTAGCAATGCTGGAAACTACTACCTATTTGTTGCCATGGACTATTTTGCTAAATGGCCTGAGGTATATGTGGTTCGCATAGTGACCATAGCCAATCACCTGCCTAATGATGTGGGCATTCCTGGCAGCAGTGCAGGAGAGAACGTAGGCCTCGCTCATGTTCAGGAGGGAGCTGTGCATGCCAGGAAACTAGAAGTTTAGGCTACCCCCAGAGCCAGAGATACCAAGGGAGCCAGATATGTAAAACCGTGTCCTATTCAATCACCAAAACTGGACAGTCACTGGAGGGAACCGAAGCAAGTCCTTGAGTGGCTCTCCGGTGTCATATTCCACCTGTAAATGCCTGAGCAATGAATGGCTATGGTCCAGCACAGAGTACTTGCCATCATACCAACCTCTGGTCCCTGCTGCATTTCAAGACTTTGATGTGGACTTGGTGGATGTCAGGAATGGCTGACTCCTTAGGTGCAGGGCAGTGTAATGCCATGGATCTGGTGTGTAAGGCATTTATTTGGATTATCAGCATGATTCACAGTGTGCTAATCTTGTAAATAGTTGTAAGCATTTATGTCTACTGTATGTGTTGCAATAATTAAGTTTTTCACCTGTACAATGTTTTACTATGGAAAGTCATGTATTTGTTACTGTCATGACCTGTCACAATCCTTGTATGTGCTATACCCCTGATCAACCATGTGTGCTCCCCTGATTGTACCCAGCTGTTTTCCATCAGTCTGATATGTTTTGTGTATTTAGTCCGCGTCTGAGTCAGTTTCCCCCAGATCCATCATTGATGTTAGTTCATCGCTGTTCTCTATCTTCCTGGTTCCCCGAAATAAACCCTGTTTTCTCAATACTCCGTCTGCCTGCTCCTGCTTACCTGGATGCAATCTTAACAGAATGACGGATCTCCACAAAGAAGACTTACCTCTGCGAGCCGAGCAGCAATGCATTGGATTGCTTCAAGAGGTAATTTACTGGCTCAGTCAGCCCGAGGTCCGCAAAGACCCTGAGGCGTTGAAGCTGGCCAGGCGGAGCAGGACCCTCCTGGAGGAGATGTCCCTGCCTGGGAATGCATACCTCTTGAACGAGATGCATGAAAATCTCCGGCTGCTGGTGCAACGCGTGACCAATAGGAGGCTGCAGCTGGTCGCGCCGCTCTCAGCAGAGGCTGTAAACCTGCCATCCGTGCCTTCAGAAATGGCGCAACCTACCTCCACATCCATGAGCCAGAGGAAAAAGAGGAGGAAGTAAAAAGAGAAGCCAGAGGCAGCCCCAACCATCTTCCTGAGAACCGCCTCTCTCTCTCCTGCTTCGCTCCTTGCTGGTGATTAGGGGGAATCCCCGATTTCCTTGGAAATCCCCGCTGCGTCACTCCCGCAAGTATTGAAAGCCCACCTAGTCACCACAGAGCAGCCACCACTGGTGTTTTATCACTACCAGGAGGCACGCCTTCCACATATAGGGGCCAGATCCGTACGGCACGCTATCCCGTGGTTCCCGAGGGCTCTTAAAGGGGCAATGCCCGCAGTCATGGCGTCGATCCTAGCGGCCCTTACTGATGTCCGTGACCCACCTGTTTTCAGAAATGTACCTGACGTACCTGTCCCGGTGGCTGCTGTGCCACCCAATGAGGCTGGCCGCCCGCTCCTCCGCCCTGGGCTCCTGTTGCGCCTCCGCCTGTGGCCTCGCCTCCGCTTGCTGCTCCGCCCGGGGACTCTCCTCCTCCTGCTGCTCCGCCCACACTTCACGCTCCGACACTGGCTCCACCCATTGTTTCTCCTGAGGAGATCCCAGACAGTCTGATCACCGCTCCTTCCTTGGAGGAGGAGGACCTTGAATGGGACCACTTAGGGACCTACCTAATGGCCCCACAGGACCCCTATAGGGGACTGACCCCTACACCTTTGCTCCAGCACGGGGACCTGAGAGTCTCCCTCCAACACCTCGCCGGAAGTCCTCAGTCCCACCTCTGACGCCTTGTCAGTTGCCAGCGGGCTCCCCGGCATTGACTCCTCAGTCATCTTTGGCTCCCTCTCCTCGTTGGTCAGTTGCATCCCTGCCGGCTGTGGCTGCGCTGTCGCCTGTCGCTACTCTACCTCCCTCCTTGCCTGCATTGGGTTTCCCTCCCACTCCCTCCTCACCTTCCTCGATGCCCCCTCTAACTCCCTCCTCGTCCCCTTCATCTGTCCCTTGGCCGATCTCCTCGGCCCCTTCATGGTCCCCTCCTGCTCCTGCCTCCCGGTTGCCTGCAGCCCCTCCGGCTGCCGCCCGTCACCCGCTGTGGGTCCCTCAGGCTCCCCTTTGTCCTCTGACCTTTCCTACTTGGCCTTCCTTGTCTGCTCCTCATCCCTTTGTCCCTCCTGTCTCAGCTCCTTGTCCCCCTGTGGTTCCTCTGTTCACTCCAAGTCCTTTTGTCCCTTCCATTGGTGTCCCCCTGGTGTCTCCCTTTTTAGTTTGTTTGTCCAAGTTCCCCGTTCTGTGTCAGGTTCTGTCCTGGCTTCTGCCTTTGTGATGTTCTTGCTCTTGTTTTCCAGGTCCCATGTCCCTAGTCTCGTCTCATCCCTCGCCTCCCCTGAGGCGCGCCTCGAGTGCATGCCTTTGTGGGGGGGGGGGGGGTTCTGTCATGACCTGCGTGTGTGACCCTCATGTGTGCCATGCCCTCTGATCAACCACGTGTGCTCCCCTGACTGTACCCAGCTGTTTTCCATCAGTCTGATGTGTTCTGTGTATTTAGTCCGTGTCTGAGTCCAGATCCCCAGATCCGTCATTGATTTTGGTTCGTCGCTGTTCTCTGTCTTTCTGGTTTCCCCAAAATAAACACCGTTTTTTCGATACTCTGTCTGCCTACTCCTGCTTATCCGGACGCGATCTTAACAGTTACTATCTAACCCTCAGTGTAAGTGTTGAATAATTGTTGACTCCATTGTCTGTACTGATGATTGCAGTGAGCTGTCAATAAAGGCGAAACCTCTGTATTAAAAGATATGTCTCTCCATCTCAAAGCGATATTGTCTCTTTCATAAATATTACCCACAACATTATTTATATCTCAGTATCTCCTGACTACTCTGGCATACACATTTCAAAGAGGGTAAAGATATGGGTTTGCCATCAATAGTTGCAGTCACACTGACCCTGTGTGCATCATAGGCTAAGTGCAAGCAGTCCATTAATTTGGCAATTTCTTGCCAAAACAGAACAGATCAGAACAGAAGCCTAGCCAACAATCTATCTTACAACTACTAATTAAATACAGGTCCCCCAGATCTTAAACAGAGGGGTACGCTGAAAATCTATCAAGGAAACAAGTGTGGTAGGAAGTCAGCAGAATCACACCCATAGCCAGAATTATCCTGAAATTGGAAAAGAAAACTGGCAGGTTAGCTGTGTTGTTTTCTGTATCATCAATAGGGACTTGGCTCAGTGGGTAGTGCTGATGGCACATGCCTCCAGGTTTGGGTGTTCGAGTTGTACATTGGCTCTGTTTGTGCTGTTTGAATGTTCTCCCAGGGTTGTACCGGTCTTCTCTGGGTACCAGTCCAAAAACAAATTGCTAGACTGAGTGGCAACCCAGAATTGTCTGTGGTGTGTGTATATGACCTGGCATCACATCAAGAGTGCTCTGTCTTGTCTGGAATAGACTCTAGGTGACCCTGACTATAGGATAAACATTTAGCAGATGAATGGATGGATGGATTAAGGCTCACAATTCAGTTTCATTTTTGCCATTTTTTTTTTTTAAATATTTTTTTATTTAAATAAAAAATACCCACAAGCAAAATGTAGCAAGGGAAAGTCATACGATATTGTGGGGAAGGGGAATTTCCCTACAGTCACAGTCACTGTATAGGATTAGGATTATGGATGAATTATTCAACAATTTTAGTTTGTTTTGTTCATTCGGTGCTATCTCTGGTCCTGTCTGTTGCTGAATGGAAACGTTTGATCTGTTATGTTGCTCTCAAATGCTGACTATGTTAAACAACAGCAGCCAATAACAATTCAAAGCCACATCATTTTGAAAAGCATAGGGGTTGATTCTCCGAGGCACTTATGTCGAAAAAGTGTGTAGCTGTGTGAGATCCTCCCAAAAAGTGTGGGGTTTAAGCGTACTTAGGTTATTTATGCGGCTTCTGGGCTTGTCACTTGTAAATGACCCTCAAGCGCATTCTGCCACAGACTTAAGTGCACTTAAATATATTTTTCACCTCCGCATGGCCAAATGCAATTAGTTGTTACGTGCCGTAAGGGAGTCCTGTGTTGTGACTGTGTGTGGCTAGCCAGCACATGTGTACAAAAACCATAAAAGGCAGCACAGCATAAATATCCAAGTCGTTTGTGATGTCTACTACTGAATGCTGTGCGTTTGCATAACATTCCTGGGCCCTGCTCATGATTCATTCATACTGCCCAAAACCTTAGTTCAAAGAATGGAAGGACTACCTGACTCGGACAGTGGCTGATTGGTAAAAAGTATTCTCATATTGTATGCCCTGCATCTGCCGTAGACCTCTAATAGTATTTGTCCTTGTGCTTACACTGGAGACCATGGGTACCGTCTCCTGCCCTAGCTATTGACACCCTTTGTCAATCTGACCACCTTAAGCCAAGTTCAACTGAGCTCATGCTGTCACCTGCAGTGTGATTGAGCATACCTTTGGCACATTAAAAAGTCAGTTCAGATTCCTTGGCGTGTCTAGTGGCCGCATACTTTTGTCACCCGAAAGTCTGTAGAATGACGTTTGTCTATTGCATACTGCACAATCTGGCGACAGACAGGAGATGTCTCATTACAGATATGAATGTGGAGGATGATGATGGTGATTTGCTGGCTAGGAATAATGAGTCAATGGCGGGGGCAGAAGAATAGCAGCAAATGATTGTTAATAAGCCCTTCCGTTCCACTTAACACTAGTAATCAATGAAATGGCGGACATAGACACAGTGGACCAAAAGTCCCATAGGACACTTTATTGATGAGACCCACCCAGTTCTGGTGTGCTGTCCATGGGTTCCTCATCACAGGGGGAAGAATGCAGGTGCATGGGGGTTCATGATGTCCACCAGTTCCCGTAACATGGCACCAATGGAAGTCAATGTTGGCTCAACACTGGCAAGCACGTTGCTGAGAAACTGGCAAATCTATTGGTCCTTTATTTTCTGCTCCTCTGCCATTCTCTACTTTTCAATCTGATGATCGGTATTCTGCTGCTGGGTCATCACTGTGTCGTGCAGCGCCAGTATCTTCAAATTATGCTGCTTCCCCAGATACCACGATCTCCCAAGACAGGTCGATTGGTTCCTGTGGCTCTTCAGATGGAAGACTGGTGGTGTGTGGCTGTGGAGGTCACATACCTGGCCCTGCCGCTGCTTAGAATAATGGCAAAGTCACCCTGAATGCCGTTTGTTAGCTTTGTAAGTGCTTAGTTGCAGCTTCAGACCTGCCAGTTAAAATCAAGTAATACCTAATGACAACCGATGCATGTGTCCTTCATTGCTGTGTTCTTCATTATACAGTATTAACAGCCAGAAAGTCATATATACGGACATTGAATTGTGTCACCTTCATTGGTGTCAGTTCCCCCTGAGTCCCCAAGCACATCAGTGGTGGAGAGAGGAGCCCTCACTTCCTGCTCCAGGAGTGTCATATGCAGTGGCAGAGGTGGAGATTTCAGGTCCAGAGAGTACAAATCCAGGCCAAGATTTTGCTTCAACCAACCACTTCAATACTCTGTGACTGTGACTCTTTATACGCAACTGGTGGTTGAAACAAAATCTTGGTCTGGATTTGTATTCTCTGGACTTGAAATCTCCACCTCTGTGCAGTGGTGAGGAAGGAAGTACTTTACCAGCAGTGAAGCAGAAAGAAACAAACATACTTTATCTAGTTCTGTGTTATTTGATCTTAAAACTGCAACAGCCTATTTGGGGCAAACAGTTGAGCTATATATGACACAATTTTAATATATCTAGTAAAGTATCTCAATTACTCTGCACAAAATTAACACACTGTATTTCACAGTAACGTTTTGTTTTTTGTTGAAGGATTGTCATACTTGTGAGAATGGCTAAATATAAGCATAGTAGCATACCACCATGCTTTCATTTTAAAATTAAACTGGTTTCTGCAGATTTCAGTCAGGTTTACAAAGTAAACGACATAAGCCACGTTCCACTTTTTGCTTGTTGCCAGTATCACCAGGGTGTATCCCCCTTCTCCTGCTTGATGAATTAGTCATACTTCACAGCCATGGCTTCTTTTTCAGGTTAAGCGCAGTGGATGTTCCGTGCCGCTGAGGGTAGAATATGCTTAACCTAAAAGCAAATAACGTTTTAAGTACTTTTTGACTTGTGTACTTGATGGGAGAATCAATCCCATAATGAATAGTATAGCGATATTTATTTTTTAGCTTTCAATCAAGTCATCAGTGATGCAGACAAACTTCATGACATAATCAGGACATGACTAGCCATGAGTAATACCCCGTGCATGAGATTGTCACATTTTAGTTTCTCTAATTTATGTATTAGGTTATTGTGGGAAGTTTTAACAAAATGCATATAAATTTAACAAAATTTATAAATCAACAGTGTATATATATATATATATATATATCAATTATAAACTGCACCAAATGTATTATTATTTTCCAAATGAGGAACACGATTCAGGTAACGGTATATTTTTTTATTACTTCTGTCATTACATGTTTATTTATATGTGGATTGTCAAATCTACCACCACCGACTAAACAAGAAAACCATAAAAGTTGTTTCAAAGGATTCCATCTGATCTCAATTTAAATGAAGTCAAGCCAGCAGGTGAACTTCAGACAAATTTAATTGTAAAAAGTCTCATGTAATCTGTCAGCACTACCCACAAAAGATAAGATACATCCGGACATGTTGAGTAAGCGGTAGTCTGCAAAAGCTTGTCCAGACTTATACCTTCCACACCTGCAGCAAAACAATGATGATGTCGTCCTCAGGAGATATTCAGCTTGCCCCAGTTCCAGTTTTGACCCGCTGGCATTTCTCCAGCTTCATTATCAACTTCATATACATTAATACTCACTGAGACAGCCCAAATGATGGATTTTCCTGCAGAATATTTTAAATTATTTTTTTACAGCTCACTGCACCCACTGTGAGTTGTGTAATGCACAATACGATTCTCCCATGCACTTAAGTCAAAAATGCGCGTAGGTGCACAATTTTTTTTTTTACTTAAGCGAATTCATTGACTTAAGCTTGGGGTTTAAGTACTTTTAGCCTAGATATGCATTTTGGGCAGAGAAATGCAAAAATATGGGTGTGTCGCATGTAAATGACCCATAAGTGCATTCTACCACTGACTTAAGTGCACTGGAGTACATTTTTTTCCTACCTTTTCTGGAGGGCTGTATTAAGTCCGACGCCGTTACAAGGCCAAACGCAATATAACAGTGTTCAGAAAGCCGAACATGCAACAAAACCAAACTTTCTAACATGTATCATACAATTAGAAACAAATGTCACAGTTCAAAACTGATGTGAATAATACATATATAAATTAATAGTATATTGAAATATATAAACAAATTATATTACCAGGATTCAAGTGACATCTACCATGTCAACATGCCCGGCCAGCGAATCAATTAGGCGAAACGACTGGTGGATTAAAAACAATTCTTTCATTTAAAATGAGCTAAAAATAAGTTCAAAGGAAGTAGTATGTCATTGTTAGCCTAAGTCACAGTCAATGGTATTTGCACTCATGAATAAGTGGGACAGATAGAGACGACCAGAATATTTGATTGTCATCTTGATGCACTTCAGCTGACCAAAACACTGAGGCCTTTCCACAGCCACACACATATTTTTTATTTTTTAAAACATGGATTTTTCTATGCAAGTTGTCCTTTGGTCCACACGCAAATGGCATTTGAGTTTAATGAAAATGGAGCTTTTGCAAAACTCTGTCCAGGGTGAAGAGTTTTCAACATTGACATGTAAACAGGGAAAATTGTTTTTTAAGTTTGCAACATCTGTGTCGGTATCTAATGTGGTTTGACGTCAGACTGTGCACTGTTCACTGTTTACATTAGGACAGCATCTCCATGTAGCAGGAGATTTTTTTAAAAACAGTGTTTGCATAGACGGAATTTGAATGCGTTGCATGCTTCCGGGTGGATCATGAAATACTTACACTTCATAATACACTGCAAACACTAGGTCAGGGGTCTCCAATGTATCTACCTGACTAGGTCACTCATCTAATTGGTAATCATTCCACGCTTAATGGGGCAGAGGTGTGGGTTTTTATTAATAGTGACTAGAAATTGATTTGGAATAATACATTGCTGATAATTAAGCTTGTCTGGACTGAACAGTTGATTGCATTATTATTTTATCAGCAATGCATTCTATACTTTCAGTCCATGCTAGTAATAGTACTAACATTTGCCCCGTATCTAATGGTTACGCATACTTGCTTGTTACAAAAAAAGAAGAAGGATTCACTCTGAAATACAATACAGGTCATTCTAATGAACTGTCAAGTTGAATTTTTAAAATGACTTTGATGACAAACTCTATGTCTTGGTTGTCTTTAATTGGTTTTAGAGTAAAACGATTGACATAAGAACATAAGAGTATAAGAAATTTACAAACAAGAGGAGGCCATTCGTCCATCAAGCTCGTTTTGGAGATCTCAAGTAATAACTCAGAGTTGTTAAAATCATATCTAGCTCTGATTTAAAGGAACCCAAGGTTCTAACTTGCACTATACTAATATGACGACTATTCCATACTCTAACTACAAGCTATGTAAAGAAGTGCTTTCTCAAATCTATTTTAAAATGTTCTCTTCCTAATTTACACCCATGGCCATGACTTCTAATATTTAAACTAATATTTAAATAGCCATTTGGCTGAACAGCATCCAGACCTGTTAGAATCGTATATACCTGGATCATGGCCCCCCTTAGTCTCCTTTGCTCAAGGCTAAACAAATTCAGCTCAGCTAACCTCTCCTCATAAGACATTCTTCTAAGACCAGGAATCATTCTTGTATCCCTACATTGAACCCTTTCTAAGGCAGCAATGTCTTTTTTAAGGTATGGTGACCAAACCTGCACACAATATTCTAGCATCACCTCCCTTGACTTAAACTCAACACACCTACAGATATAACTCAACATCCTATTGGCCTTTTTAATTGCTTCCACACACTGGCGAGAGTGGGACATGGAAGCATCAACATACACACAGATCTTTCTCATAATCAGCTACCTTTATTTCAGTGGAACCCATAAAATATCTGTACTTTATATTTCTGCTCCCTGCGTGTGACGTTCCGCGGATAAGCGAGCAGGCAAGGAGGCGACGAGAGCCAGACGGACGTGGAAAACGGGGTTTAATGTCCAAAACTAAGGCGACAGGCACGAACATCCAACACAAGGAACA
>JAODKE010000044.1:16529389-16539477 GCA_026779605.1 Mormyrus hasselquistii
AACGGGGATTTAACAAGACACAGGTGAACACAATCGGGCAGAAACACCAGGTAATGAGGTGGGCGTGGCACACGGGAAGATGGAACGGAGCGGATCGTAACACTGCGTGGATTACCTTACATTTATCTACATTAAATTTCACCTGCCCAGTCGCTAATTAAATCAAGATCTTGTTGTACTTTCTGTTCTTCTATGTGTAGTTCTGTATCTGCTACACCACCTCCTTGGTGTCGCCTGCAAATTTAACCAGTTCACTGTGTGTGTTGCTGTTAATATCATTAATGTAAATTAGTAACAATAGTGGCTCTAAAATTGAGCCTCATCTCTTTTAAAATTTATAGTTAAGATGCCTTCAGGGCCCTGCAATTTATTTATTTTGAGCTTAGCTAGAGTTCGTAGCACGTCAGCTTCAGTTATACATAGAGTATGGAATTGTCTATATGCATAGACAATGCTGGATTAGTAATAAGAGTTGTTAAGTTACTCGTGTCCTCTACAGTGAATACCCATGTAAAACAATCGTTACTCATGTACTCATGTACTATATCAATTTCATTTTCACAATCTGCCTGGTTGAGAAACTCAGTGTGAAAGCACCTATTCACTGTAATATTTCATTTTTGGAGAAGGATTCTCAAGTTTGTGAGAATGCCGAAATATAAGCATAATAGGCTTACCGCTGTGCTTTAATTTTCAAAATAAAAAGGTTTTTCTGAATTTCAAGCTCACAATATAAATGAAATAGTTCATGTTCCACATTTTGCTTGCTGCCAATATCATTGAGGGCTTGACCCTTTTTTGTTGCTTGGTGAATTAGGTATACTTCCAGCTCGGCCGTGGAAGTGCGGTGGATGTGTCTGTGCTTAGGAGGGAAGAATAGGCTTAACTGCAAAGCATTTAACTTTTTAAATGCTTTCTTGACTTATTTCAATTTCAAAAAACTTTATTTGTCCCCGAGGGGCAATTTAAAAGGCATAGAGGAGCAACACACACACATAACAGTAGTAACATTAGGCATTAAGTGCTTGATGGGAGAATCAAGTGCTTTTTCTGCAGTCATGTTGTGACAATGTATGGGATATATTTAAGCACTGAATTTATTTTTCACCATGTGAAGAAAAATATAAATGCAACATTCGTGATTAATTTTCAGTAAATTGCCTGAAATGGTTTGATGTCGCGGTTGTATATTTTTTTCAGTCAAGTTACCTTTGTGAATATATGCAAGAACACACAGTGGAATCCAAAAATCAGAGACCTCACGTAGCATTTTATCATGTGACCCTGGTATTGGCATGGGCTATGACATACCAGCATTTCATGGTGGATTCCTGGAAAAAGCCCTATTTACTGCTGCATGAAATGCTTGAAATTTATGCCTATAACAGAATGATTTATGTAAGAAGATAGATTGATAGCAGATTGTGAAACAGTAAAGAAAAAAAACATTTGGGTGCTTTGCATATTCTGGGGTTGGATGTCCGCCAGGGTTTTTGATGTTCCATCATTTATTTTCTCTCATTTCTCAGTTCTTCACCTATCAGCTGGTCATCCTCAGGGCTGAAGGTTTAAAACACGATCCTCACTTGTGCCACTGAGCAAGAAACACTTAGAACTAAACACAGTTTTTGAATTAAAATGTCTTATTACCCATGCACACTTTTATTTCTCCTGTGACCATGACCAGGATAAGTTGGAATGTGGATGGGTAGATTTAAATATATAAGAGTTTTGTTCAATAACTAGGTAAAAAATAGTCCAGTTATTCCCAAAAAGAAAAAAAAATTGTAATCCAGCGGTGCCTGCGATTCACAAACACGATCCATTCCAGGAAAGTGGTCGTGATAAAATTTGTACGTGAACAAGGCAATTTTTCCCACATGAAAACATTGAAATTCAATTAATTTGTTCAGAAACCTACCAAATAATGATTTTGTTAATTCATTTCGATTCTCAGTCCAATCCTCGCGTGTATGGTGTGTAAATCTTCTCCCATGCGTGCATCTTGCAGTTCGACGTCTGATAACCTTGTGTTTCCCGTCTGTGTATTTGGGTTCAGTGCTCGTTGGTTGCCTGTGTGGTCCTTCTATTTACAATTGCACGTGGGGCATGCTGGGACATGCAGGGCATGCTGGGACATGTGCCAGCCCAGTGCTACACTAGTATAGAAAAGGAATCTGATCGAGGAATCTGTTCGTCGACCAAATTTTGTAGGCGAACCAATGCATTTTTTTTTCCACTAAATTTTTGGTCACAAACCAAATTATTCGTACACCACAGCGTTGGTGAACCGCAGGCACCACTGTATATCATTTAAGAATTTCATAAGAGGTATTTGTTCATGTGTGGCGACATGGTGGTGCAGTGGTCAGCACTGTTGCGTCACACCTCTGGGACCCGGGTTCAAGTCGCCGCCTGGGTTACATGTGTGTGGAGTTTGCATGTTCTCCCTGTGTCATCGTGTGGTTTCCTCTGGGTACTCCGGTTTCCCCTCACAGTCCAAAGACATACTGAGGCTAATCAGAGTTAATAAATTGCATGTGTGACTGAATAGTAACAGTGTGTGAGTGTGCTCTGCGATGGGCTGGCCCCCTGTCCAGGGTCGTTCCCTGCCTCGTGCCCATTGCTTCCGGGATAGGCTCCAGACCCCCCGCGACCCAATAGGATGAAGTGAGTTGGAAAATGAATGAATGAATAATTTGTTCATCTTAATATATTTTAGCGATTATGTGAGGCATTTTGATAAATGGTTACCATATTTTTAAAATATATGGTATATACACTATATTGCCAAAAGTATTGGGACACCTGCCTTTATACACATATGAACTTTATTGACATCCCATTCTTAATACATGGGCTTTAATATGGACTTGGCCCACCCTTTGCATTTATAACAGCTTCAACTCTTCTGGGAAAGCTGTACACAAGGTTTAGGAGTGTGTTTATGGGAAGTTTTGACCATTCTTCCCAGAGAGCATTTGTGAGGTCAGGCACTGATGTTGGACGAGAAGGCCTGGTTTGCAGTCTCCATTCTAATTCATCCCAAATGTGTTCTGTAGGGATGAGGTCAGGGCTCTGTGCAGGCCAGTTAAGTTCCTCCACACCTCATCCATGTCCTTATGGACCTTGCTTTGTGCACTGATGCGCAGTCATGTCGGAACAGGAAGGGGCCATCCCCAAACTGTTCCCACAAAGTTAGAAGCATGAAATTTTCCAAAATGGCTTTGAATGCTGCAACATTAAGAGTTCCTTTGAATGGAACTAAGGGGCCAAAGCCCAACCCCTGGAAAACAACCCCACACCATAATCCCCCCTCCAGCAAACCTTACACTTGGCACAATGCAGTCAGGCAAGTACCGTTCTCCTGGCAATTGCCAAACCTAGACTTGTCCATCGGATTGCCAGTCAGAGAAGCGTGATTCATCACTCCAGAGAACACGTCTCCACTGCTCTAGAGTCCAGTGGCGGTGTGCTTTACACCAGTGCAACCGACGCTTTGCATTGCACTTGGTGATGTAAGGCTTGGATGCAGCTGCTCAGCCATGAAAACTCATTTAATAAAGTTCCTTATGCACTGTTCCTGAGGTAATCTGAAGGTCATGTGAAGTGTGGAGGCCTGTAGCTATTGACTCTGCAGACAGTTGGCGATTTCTTCACACCGCGCGCCTCAACATGTGTAGTCCCTACTCTGTGATTTTATGTGGCCTACCACTTCGTGGCTGAGTTGCTGTTGTTCCCACTTTGTTAGAACACCGCTAACAATTGACCACGGAATTGCACAGGTGGCATCCTATCACGCTACCACTCTTGAATTCTCTGAGCTCCTGAGAGTGACCCATTCTTTCTCAAATGTTTGTAGAAGCAGTCTGGAAGCCAAGGTGCTTCATTTTATACACTTGTGGCATTGGAACCCGAACCTGAATTCAATGATTTAGAGGGGTGTCCCAATACTTCTTGCTATGTGGGATACATTCAGGATGGACTCCTGCATTACATTTCTACATATACATTTTGTTATGTCACTTGTTTCCGGTCTAACACACTTATTACTCAGTACTGGATGTATTTTCTTACTACATTGCAAAAAAGTGTGTCCCAAAAGCATTTTGACCTCTTTCTCAACATGTTTATTTGTCATTGTTACTATCAAGGTGTTTCTTTAAATTCAAATCACTCACCTACATTTAGTCTGCTGTCATATGTGAGTGATTCTGTAACTTGGAGTACATTTCACAAAAACAAAAAGGTACAAAAGCAATGTTCTTTTTCCAAAAAAAAAAAAAAACAAGCAGTGGTTAAAATTTGTGTAGTCCATGAGTGTAACATATCTTATAGGTACAAAGTTTCTTTCTTTTTTAGGGAAAAATGTGTTTTCACTACTTAGTTTGTGAACTATGTAGAGGATAAAGTGGATGTCATTACAGTCATTTGATTAAATCCTACACTTCAAGTAAAAGACAACCTATGAAGATGTACAGTATACTTTTAAAGATATCAGAAGCACCATTTCAGTCATTTTAAATTTGATGAAATGAGGTGTAACATAGTTGACATTGAAAGTCTTTTGCGTAGTTTGTCTGTACTTTTGTGATGGTTGAGCAAATACTTGAGTTTTCTCTCCTTGGCTAGGTTTCCCAAAAGCATCAGTCCCTAAGTAGTTCATAAAATCCCTCTTACGAATCATCTAAGATTTTCGGAGTGTTTCCCAAAAGCGTCGTAATTTAAGTACCACTTGAAAACACTCATAAATTTACACGTGATCCAGAGTAGTCACAGACGGCTAAGTGCAACTTAACGCGAAAGACTCAGTGGAGTCACCACCTGGAAGTTAAGTCACATTACTTTATACACTGTGGTAGACTTAACACATGTTTTTTTTATTATGTTGTGCAATTATTTTCTTGGTGTAGAGACAAAATAGTACGTGAGGGTTATAAAAAAATTATATGAGGGCTAGTAAAAAATGTAGCAGAAAGACAGAAAAAAATAGTTATTAAACAACTAATACAAATTCAAACTGAGACCTGATAACTACTGCCAAGGTTGTGTGTCACATTGCTTTTTTTGCTACCCTAAGCTAAAATTCTGCTAACCTCATCCATTGTCCAAAAGAATACTATTATGGGGGAACTTGGATCATGGCATTAAATTGAAGATTATTAATAATCTGGATTATATTAATTATATTTTTCCTAAAGTAACAAATTACAAATAATGAGTAGTCAGACAGAGTCTGGATGGAACAGCCTTTAGAAAACGTGATGTTTCTTGATTGGAGCAAACAACATGAATGGACGTTTTTACTGCCTTTTAAAACGCCAACCTGAAGAGTGCCATATTCATGACATGAATTACAGATCCTGTCAATGAATTTATATATAGACTTTATACATATGCTAACAAAATCATAGAAATCATAGTCTAAAGAATTCAAGAAGCTTTTGAACTCTCAACTCTCATATTGAATATCTCAACTCTCAACTGTTGCCAAATTAATTATAATAAAGATCACAAAATATCACTATATTCCCCGGCTAACAATTTCTAGCCAAAAATACACACATAAATCTTCAGTTCTAAATACAATAGAGCACGAAAAACCTTTTAAATACCGTAATGTAGTAATTAACAGAACAATCACCAAATAACTGAATGACATCTAGTTTATGTAATTTTTACTGTGTTCAGACTTGAGAAAATCAGCACTAGCCTTACATACATTCTGCTCTGAAGTGTTTTTTCTTCCTTCAACATAAAGTACAGTAATGGTATTTCCACACAGCCAACATACATCACTGAATAACTAGCTCTGACGTGAACATCACTTCCATTTACAGTATATCATGCTAAAGCTATAAGAATTTTCAGTTTTATCAGGCTCGACCTATTTCTGACGGAAAATTAGACTGGTTTCTTGCTTCCGCGCCCCCTGCTGTCCCCCAGCTGGTATCCAGTCAATCATTTTTTGTGGGTACCGGCCGAATACCAATAGTATTCATAATATGGACAAAATCAGTGCTATCTCTAATTTCAACCTATTGTGCATGTTGGATACTCTTCCAGCTCAGTTGTTATATAGCCCTTAGTATGTTACAATCAGTGGTGGACCCAGCTAACCAAAACGTTAGCTTCTATAACCGCATATCCACTAACTCCAAAGTTTAATTCGATAATGCTAAACCAATAAACCACTAAAGCATATTGCGGAAGCTAAAGATAACTGTTAATTGTTATTACATGAATAAAAGCATACCTAAAGAGCTCAAATTTTAACCTGTTTAACACTGAAGTTCCATCTGCCAGACTAGAGTGATTACCAGGGTATATTTAGGACTAATCCAATTGGGTATCATTGGATTCTGTAGAGTCTCTAGAATAAATCTGCACTGAAATTTTCTTTCTGTGATATTTCATTTGCAAGATAAAAGCATTTTTGTCAGTGTAGCTATATTTTGCAGTTGGCCCACGCTGATATTTTGTTCTCAGTGAAGCTGCTTGAGGACTACAAACATGGCGGTATTTACCCAGCTCTAGGAAGGAGGGTCTCAGCTCTTTATTAGTCCATCGCTCTGTCAATCAGAATCCAGAAAATCCAACCAGGGCCCTGCATCACAAAGCCAGATTTCTTGCTTAGCTGGACACCATGTCAGATTTAAGGTAGTTTGGAGTGAATGTTTGTGAAGAAAGACAAAGTCCATTTGCACTAGGGTATCTTAAATCTGACAAACTCTCCAGCTAAGCAAGAAATCCCCAGTTTAACCCCCAGCTCCTAGGGCGCCCCAACAGGTGGCTGCCCTTCGCGGACAGCTTGCTCTACAAAGAGGAAGTTGAGGGAGGCGTAAAAAGAATTTCCCCATGGGGACAATAAAGGGTTCGATTATTATTATTATTAAATCCAGCTATGTGGCCCCAGTTCTCTGCTTAGTTCATGGTACCCCAGTTTAAATGGACTTTATTTTTGTTCATTCACGTTTAGCACAGACTACTTTAAATCCGACAAATTATTGATTAATCATGTCTTACAGTGACATGTAGTCAGCTAATGGCATAACAGGTAGATGTAGACACACTTACAACAGACAGGAACAAATATGTGTGATTAAAGGGCTTATAAATTTTTTTGACCTTTAAGCTTTATTCATTTAGCGGATTTACAGTTAGCGGAACTAAATTTAGTGGAAGCTAATCGGTCACCTAACATTATCCAAAGTTAGGGGACATGATGATCTGCTAACAAAAATGTTAGCTTCGCTAATTAGCAGATAACTGAACCCTGCTTACCACTAGTTATAGATAAATGACTCTAGACATAGATAACTCTAGATATGTTATATTTTTTATAGTTGAGGAAATACAATACTGATGAATGAACAAAAAGGTAGCGGTAATAGTGCAAACATTATTTTATTTTAACCCCTTAAAATACTTTGTGACTTTAGATGTTTGGTATGGGGGCTCAGTAAGTAGCACTGTTGCCTGTTTCTTTCAGGATTAAAGTTTGTATCCTCTGTGTTTGTGTAGGTGTCCGCAGTGAGTCTGCATTTTAATAACCTCCCATTTAATTGTTAGAAGTATTCTGTCCAATGCCAGTTACTGTACACCTATTTTTGATTATGACGTCATTCTTTATAGCATGACTTCAGTTACAGGCGTCACTGGTGGTGCAAGATTTCTAGCTATATTTCATTTTCTAACGACTGACTTTCTCATATCAACATAAATCCTGCCATATCACAAAATACGTCCCATTTCATATTTTTAGATTGACGGTTTTTCACATGAAGGTGTGGGTTGGTGGTATGAATTGCTCGCCTGCGTGCGGTCATGTCGAGTTTCTGTAAATGTACATATTTTTTCCCATCACGTTCTGTTTGATCCAGGATTTTGTGTTAAGCTGGGCATGCACATTTCAGACGTTTTTTTGTGTATGCACAACTTTGATAAATGAGGCACCTGGGAAAGGGCTGCACTGTATTACTCTGGATTTGTCCTGGGTGAAAGGCACCAGGTAGGTGTGGGACAGCAAGTAAACCTAGTAGACCCAAGCATATTATGAAAGCGTACAGGGAGCTTTTGACAGATGCCCCTGTCTGGGAGATTAACTCAAACCTATGGCAGAATTTATCTTACATTTTTAAGGGGACCTGGATACTAGGCTTTGGCCTGTTCTCCCATTACTGAGGTGGCAGTGCAGAGCTGTGGCCAAAAGGTCGTCGATACCAGCTGTGGTAGCAGCCCCCGAACCTGGTGGTGGACACCAGTGGTAATGGGAGCCCTCAGTCTGAAGAAGGAGGTAATCCTAGTTTGAATAGCTTATGGAACTCTGGAGGCAGCTGACACGTACCAGCAGGTCAAGTGGAGTGTAACAGTGTGCAGTTGCAAAGGCAAACAACTGTGTAAGTGTGGTAAGAGATTGGTAAGGCCATGGAAAATGACTTTCAATCCGCCATGAAGAGATTTTGCGAAACCATGCTGAGGGCTGAGGTCAAAAAACTCGTCAATGGTAAGACTCTGGGGGTAGATGAGATTTACCCTCAGTTCCTGAAAACTCTTCATGTCGTTGGGCTGTCTTAGCTGACACACCTCTTCAGCTTTGCGTGGCTATTGGGGACAGTGCCCTCGGATTGGTTGGGGTGGTGATCCCAATCCTTAAGAGAGGGGACAAAGGGGTGGATTCCAACTTCAGGGGGATCACACTCCTCAGCCTGAAAAGGCCTATGCCAGGGTACTGGAGAAGAGGGTCTGTCTGTTAGTCAAATCTAGAATCCATATGGAGAAACTCATATTTTGTCCTGGTCATGGAACACTGAAGTAGCTCTTTACTCTTACAAGAATAAAGGAGTTTGCTAGTCTACATGTTTTTCAAGGACTTGGAAAAAACATATCACTATGTCAATCAGGGGGTTCTATAAGAGGGTTATGGGAGTATGGGGTACCACGCCTGCTACTATGAGAGTCACTGCTTCAAGCGTACTTTGGGGTCCTGAGTTAGGGATAATGGATCAGGAGATTGACAGGTAGATCGCTGAAATATCAGTCACATTGTACTGGCTGGTTGTGGTAAAGAGAGGCAAAACATTCAATTTATTAGTCGATCTACATCCCTACACTCACCTGTGGCCATGAGCTCTAGTGACCAAAAGAATGAGACTGCAGATATAATTGATGGAAATGAGCTTATTGAGATGATCAGAAGGAGAACAGTGAGTGGCTCCGACGTTCAGGAGTGGCTGAAAATAGAGCCGCTGTTCCTCCACATCAAAAGCAGCCAGCTGAAGTGGTTCAGGCATCTGACTAGATCCAGCTGGGAAGAGATGGATGTGCTAGAGAGATAAAGTCTCTTGGTTGGCCTGGGAATGCCTTGTTTTCCCTGTGGAGGACCTGGAGTAGGCCGCAGGGGAGAGGGAGGTCTGGCCTTCTCTGCTCAGACTATTGCTTCTGTGACCCGCACCTATAGACAAGTGGTGGAAAAAGAATGGATGGTTGGTCATCAAGTAATTAGTCCTGACAAATATAAGCATCTATATGAAGATTCCTAGGCAAGGGAAATTAATTATAATGAAAATTAGTAAAAAACTAATGAAATAATGTTTATTGGATATGACGTAGTGCCCATTATGAAAGCTATTGTTATTATTTTTATGTAAAGGTAAAGGGGTTTATTTTTTTCCTGTCAATCTAACTTTCAAGACATTGTGTAAAATGCTCACTCCCCTGAAATGTTTTACAAATTTGTAAGATTTCTTTTAACTATTTAATTTTTAATTTCCAATTTTATTTTGATGAACAACTATTTACATAAGATGTAGCTCCCACACTTCCTCCATGACAAAATAGTTTTCATTTCAATCAGTAAATTTTAGCAGAACTTTTGTTTTCAATTTTATATGCAAATAATACTGCAATTTCTTTAGAAGTAAAATTCAGGGAGAAATGGACAAACTGGTTTGAGTTTTCTTCGGCTTGTAAGGGTATGCTGTACTGGTGATTTTTTTTCTTTCATCGGTCACTGTAGATGCCACACATTTTCTCTAGCTACTATGCAACTGCAACATAAGATATGATAACATAAGATATGTGATATA
>JAODKE010000044.1:16539577-16583404 GCA_026779605.1 Mormyrus hasselquistii
GAAAAAAAAAAAAAATAATAAAAATATACACATACACACACACACACACACACAATTTTCTGCCTTTAGAACATTCATATGTGTATAGACAATTATTTTAGATATTTTAGCATGTTATCACTGTTGCAACTAAATAGTCACAGTAATATATGCATTGTTGCTTTGAGGCTCTTCTTTCAACACTACAGCATGCTCTTCCTCCCTCATCTGTCAATACTATTTAATCACTGTTTACTGTAATGCTAACACGTTGAGGGAATGTTTGCACCAGGTTCCCATGGCAGCAGGCTTACACAAAGTGCAGGGCCAAAGCCCAGGAGAGCCTGAAGTGACTAAGCAGTGTTTTCGCAACCCTGTCTGAATAGACCCATTGTCTAGGTCCAAATTCCCCCAAGGGCAGCTCTGGGTTTTTCTGATCTCATACCAAACAGTCTTTGGTTTCTGAATGTGTGAAAAACTGAAATTGAGGGACAAGTTCAGTGTCCTGCCTAACGTCTTAAATATCTCTGTTTTATGCCATATCATTGCACATGTAGTGAATGCTCTTTAGCCTACTTAAACTCTCTCACACAATATTCATGTCCATTTTTTTTTTACATCATCATCTGCAATACAATGTATTATATGGGACAGTGTGTGGCACAGATAAGCCTGTGTGCCTGTAATCAGAAGATTGTTGGTTCAAACCCAGCCTCAGCATGTCTGCGGATCCCTGAGCAAGGCCCTTAACTCCCAGCTCCCTGGGCGCCCCAACAGGTGGCTGCCCTTCACAGACAGCTTACTCTACAAAGAGCAAGTCAAGGGAGGCGTAAAGACAATTTCCCCATGGGGATCAATAAAGTATCAATAATTATTATTATCAATAGGTTTATAAGCTATTTTTTGTCTATTTGTTATCTAACAATCTACCATATGGCTCATGTAGTTTTCATGTAGATTTATTATTGTTGTTATTATTATTAGTAGTAGTGCTAGTAGTAGTTGTATTGATAATAATAATAATAATAATAATAATAATAATAATAATAATAACAGTGATAGTAGTAGGCTGTAGTAGCAATACTATATTGCACCCTTGGGCAAAAATACTGTCAGCAAAGTATTTCCTTTTCGTGATTAGTACTTATTGGAATTAATTAGTCATATTGTAGAACTTGGAACTTCACTTTGTGTATCCATACATATAATTTGCAGAAAGCATTCACTCTTACTTTTTTGGAATTTTAACTGACTCTTGCACAAGCACTATTGCCAAAGCCTGTACAGTCACGTAACCTATTAACCACTGGGATAGTGCATGAACTCCAGGGTGGAGACATTTGCTGGTTTCACCACACCCATGTTTTTTTTTTTAATTCTAGGGATGGGCATCTTGACTCTTGGTGTTCATGGTACATTTTGTTAACAAGCGATGTTACATTCAGTACCCACTTCATTTTGTACACCCAGCTAGTACCAGATACACCATGCTTTTTCCCCAGTACCACCTGATAGGATGTGTTCTCAGAGTAGCCTTTCAGCACACCTCAATATTTTAGCTATTATAATGTTTAGTCTACCTGTAAGTGAACCTCCTGCCCCTGTCTGTGTGCTGTTGCTGTGTGGACACTCAGGCCATTTGCATTAGTAAGCAGGTTTACCTAATGAACCAGCCACTTCGCGTATATGTACACCCTTGTATCATGGTATCGCAGTGAAAACAAAAATGTTGCTTTTCAGAAAATGGCTTGTCAGGGCTTATGTAAATTGATCCAATTAAATCCTTCAGTGTGTTTTACTCTACAGTGAAAACCACTCACTGAATGAATCAAAACTGACATTTATTTAAGTTGTTTTATTGCACATTTAAAGTTGTATGCAAAGGTTTGGGCCAAACTAGTATATTTACATATTTAGTCAATTATGTATGTGAAAATCAGTAAACAACTACCGTAGGAAACCAATAATGGGTAGCAACAGGTAACGTCATCAACAAGAACTTGTAGAGTATATTAAATTTAAATATACTCGTAATCAGATTACTATTACTCTTTAAAGGCTTACTGTTTTTAACTATTGCATTTTTAATTAGGCCTATACAAGTATGCGGAAAGAAACTCACGCTGCTTCATTCAGAGTAGTGTGGTGCTGAGGTATCACCCACTGCACAGCTGCACTTAGGTTCTCATCCCTGAGTTGGTTTGTCATGTGGAGGGTGTGGCAACATGCTGTAATCAGCACATGCTCCTTGCCACTCTATAAAAGTATCAATAAAGCAATTTAGCCTGTCACGGTGAAAATGTCACAATGACTGCTAACCTAACTGTTATGATAGAATCCCATGGAGAGCAGCAGACAAATTGGAGACGTCCACATTTGACCACTGTGTGTACAGGATCCTTTTACGTTCAAGGAATCCCAAAGGAGAAACATAACACTGCAATGTTATGTCTATTGAAAAAGATCACAAGCTGAAGTAACTCACACTAAAATAATCTTTTGGTTGCAGTAGGGTATATAACACTAGACAATGCCGACGGTGCATGCAATTAGTTCCTGGTAGTTTGCTGCTCATTCCAGGGAACCTGATTGACACTAAGAGTCGCATCCCATATTTCTTCAGATTGGTAGTGGAGACCCTCATTTCTAGTTTCTGTGACTGCAATGCAGTGAAAATGCAGTGATTGCATGTGTACCAGGGTAATATGGTTACACTGGATTAGTTCAGTATTTATTTAATGGTTGAATGTCTGAGTGATTCGTTTGTCTTTAATTGTGTTTTATTTATTTATTTTTGCAGACCATACGTCACCAGTTGGCATGTTTTCATGTCTTTCATGATATAGCCAAAACAGAAGCACATCACAGGCTCCACCAACTCAATCAGCCTTGATGTGCATTTGTTGGGCATAGGTTCTTTGCTCTAAAAAAAATCATGTGACTAGTTGGAATTGCATTCATTTCTGTGATATAATAAGCTGATGCATGCTGTCAAACCATGGCTCTTTTTGATGGTTCAGTGAAATTTCTCATATTCTTATTAAAATGTTTTATGATAAGGTGACGACCGGTCCATCGAAGCCCTGCCTTCGACTGCCACCCTACATAGCACCCGACCCCCAGAGCTCCCCCTGCAGGTGCTAAACCCACAGGAGGGTGGACCCATATTATTCTGCTGGCTGTGCCTGGCCGAGCTCCATGGGTGGAGGCCCAGCCACCAGGCGTTCACCCTCAAGCTCCCAGCCCTGGTATGACTCCAGGGCAAGGCCCTGGTCTCCCCAGTCGGGGTGGGGTAACATGGTCCTTTATGGGCTCAATTAAGCTCAGAGCAGCAAGGATTTTAGGAACTGTAGTGTCTTGGATCAAAAACTGGTTGTTATTAGAAGCACAATGTCACAGTGGGCCTGCGTTCATAGTGGGGTACCTCAGGGTTCAGTTTTAGGACCACTATTGTTCCTAACATAATTAATGATATTGACACCAATACATACAGTAAACTGGTTAAATTTGCAGACGACACCAAGGTGGGTGGTGTAGCAGATACTGATCTAGCAGCACAAAGACTACAACAGGATCTTGATTTAAATAGTGACTGGGCTGATACATGGCAGATGAAATTTAATGTTGATAAATGTAAGTTAATCCATGCAGGGAGCAGAGATATAAAGTATAGATATTTTATGGGTTCCACTAAAATAAAGGTAGCTGATTATGAAAAAGACCTCGGTGTGTATGTTGATGCTTCCATGTCCCATTCTCACCAGTGTGGGGAAGCAATTAAAAAGGCCAATAGGATGTTGGGTTACATCTCTAGGTGTGTGGCATTCAAGTCAAGGGAGGTGATGCAAAGCTTATACAATTCCTTGGCAAGACCCCACCTACAATATTGTGTGCAGGTTTGGTCACCATACCCTAACAAGGATATTGCTGCCTTTTAAAATGTTCAATGAATGGCTACAAGAATGATTCCTGGTCCCAGTGGAATGTCTTATGAGGAGAGGTTAGCTGAGCTGAATCTGTTCAGCCTTGAGCAAAGGAGACTAAGGGGGGAAATGATCCAGATATACAAGATTCTAATAGATCTGGATGCTGTTCAGCCAAATAGTTACTTCAATATTAGGTTAAATACTAGAACTTGTGGCCATAGGTGGAAATTAGGTTCTAGTTCATCCCAAAGTTGCTCACTTGGGTTGGGATCAGGACTCTGTGCAGGCTAATCAAGATATTCTACAACAAACCCACCTAACCATGTCTTTATGGACTTTAGGAGTTCACTAAGGAGTCTAGTCTAACCCCTAAAAAACAACCCAATACCCTTACCTCTCCTCCACCAAACATAACAGTTGACACAATGAAGTCAGTAGGTAATATTCTCCTGGCATCTGCCAATTCCAGACTCATCCATCAGACCAACAGACAGAGAAGCATGATTCAGCGCTCCAACTGTGCAGGTATTGAGTCAACAGAGTGCTGGTGACTTTTATGTGCTGTGTGCCTCAGCACTCAGCAACCCCACTCTGTTACTGTACGTGGTCTGCTGCTTTCTGGCTGGTTTTCTATTGTTTCTGAACACTTCTACTTTACAATAATGCCACTTACAGCTGACTGTGGAATATCTTGCAAGAAAGACATTTCATGAACTGACTTACTGCAAAGGTGGCATCCTTGATGATCCATGACTTGAATTCACTGAGCTCTTGAGAATGACCTATTCTTTCACGGATATTTGTAAACATGACTGCATGGCCAGGGCTTGATATTATACACCTGTGGCAATGAGTCTGAATGACACACCTGAATTCAATAATTAATAGGTGTGTCCCAATATTTTTATTGAGACACACCTGTTTTTCGGATTTTATGGTGTCCATATAGTTATGTGTTAAATAAAGAATAGGTGTAAGCCATTACAAATTAACCAAACACTAAAGACTAAGGGCAACAAGAAGCAGGTGTGGATCATTAACACCAAGACTGAAACATGAAGAATGAGATGATCAGTACCATCTACTAGTGACAGACACTATAGAGTGGATACTAGGGCTGTGACAATATACTCAGCCCACGAGACGAGACGACCCATGATATTGGGTTCATGAGAAAGAGATGATATTCTAACAAAATTTTAAGAAAAACTTCAAAGACAAAATATATTACTGGAAAGAAACCTTTTATTTGATTAATTTGAAAGACATGCTAAATAATGCAGATGTATGGTAACATTTGTTAAATAATCACTATCATCAAAACAGAACAAATATCTAGCACCATAAATTATTTCACCACAAACTCAAATGACAGGCTTCTCTCCTATTTGACTTCTCAGCTGAACATAAAATAGAATATAAATAACAATATAAATAACAAACATAAAACTTTTTTAAATGTTTTCTTCAATGGTACAGTGGATTTAAGTAAAGAGCTGTGATAGTGCTAGAAATGGCTTTGCATGGCAGTAGCCTTAACCGATGTATACTGCATTATTTTCCTACAGTGCTTACAGATGATTCGTGTTTTGTCTGTCACCCTTTCAGCGTTTTTATTTTCCGCCAGATACCCAAAATACTGCCACACAAAAGGTTTAAAAGTGTCTGGGGCATCTGCTATGGTCATTTCGTCCGACACCGACATGCTTACAGCAGCTGATTTACAGCACCTTCGCAAGACCGCTTCTCATATTATTATTTCTCACGAGAAATAATAATATCGCGAGATCTCGTTATACTCCTAGTGGACACTAATCCTGACATTGGGGTGGGAGTTGTTAACCTATTTCATTGTCTGTTGGTTTTGCAAATAACCTGCCTTGCAAACACAAAATACACTTGCCATCCTGAAAAAAGTATACCTACAAACTGAAACTGAAGACCCAAGCCTTAGTTGCGATCTGGTCCAAATAGTCAACGAAATCTGGATGGCATGACAAGAAATAGAAAAGCATTTGCTATAACATACTAGGGCTGCAGAATATGGGGAAAATTCCAAATATCACAATAGGCAGATTTCCATCCAAGAGCTTCTATGTGCTTTTCAAGGTGTCTGTAATTTAAATACAGTAAACTTGAGTAACAATCAAAAGTTGAAACTCGCATAATACAATGTATACTCTAAATCTTAAATTGGCTTTATTTTGTTCACAAGGAAACAGATTAAAATAGCTAGAGAAATTGAAATAGACTGTAACGAATGAATGAATGAAAGTTGCATTTATATAGCACTTTTCACAGCAGCCAAAGCGCTTCACAAAAGCAATGTTGAGCCTTTTCAGCCACCATCACTGTGTATCAGCTAAACTGGATGATGCGACGGCAGCTATTCCGTGCCGGCGCTCTCACCACACGGTAGCTGAGGTGGTGATGTTAAAAGTACCTGTGCGAGTCTGACGCTGTGAATAGAGCTGCATTGTGGGCACCTGCAGATGTGCTAACACAAATGTCATAGATTAAACATTTGTCATCGACAAGTACCCGGAGAATGACTGAGGGCCACCCTTTGCGGTTAATGTAATCATGGTATCTGGAGTAGGGGGTAGAACAGGTATGTGCGTCAGGTCTAGCACACCGTATACCTGCAGTACAAGGTGTGCCAAGAAGTTGTGGTGTGCAATTTAATTCACCTCAGAAGTATTTGGCAGTCTAATATCTCTGTGTGTTATTGTATTTGTCATCGCCATGCACGCAGCATAAATACAACAGTTGATTGTTCTCTTGATGACACCAAATGTTTCTACCATTACTCTATGCTTGGCTCAGTTTGACAGTTTGTCCAGAGCAACTGCGATGCGCTTACAGGTCAGAACTGATGGTCAGTGGTTGCCTATTACCGGCCCAATAAGAGGTCCTATGTGCTGGCACCACATTTCAAATGTAGACTTGGACATGCTAAAATATTTAAGCCAGATGTTTTGTGTAAAATGCTCTGCTTATCCATCCTCCCAGAATGTTCTGGTACGTGGTCTTTTGCATACGTATGAGCTACATCGAACTAAACGGACTGTTTCTTCAAGCTTTGTCAAGCAGGCCATTATCTACTTTCCACAGTGTCTTCTTTGAACAATAAGTACAATTTTGACTAATTGAGCTAATAAAATCATTTCTAATTCACGTTAATTCCATGTATATCCTTTCTATTTTGTCCTGTCACCTTTGTTACTTAGATAAGGAAATTAGAGAAGTCAAACGTATACATTTTATCAATATGTGGGATTTATTTGTCACATACAGTACAACATGCAGTGAAATGTATTTCTGTGTCGCCCTTATTTGGCCGTGTAAAAAATAGAAGAGAAAAAAAGAATAGAAGGTAAGAAGTAAGTAGGAGTAAAAAAGAGAAATATAATATATAAATAACATCTATGGAACCAAGTATATAATCTGAAATATACAATGCAAATATGTAATCTAAAATCAAGAACCTAACTAAATAGTGCAAAATCTGAGCCAGAAATGTGCCAGAAAATTTTTTTGCTCCATTATCAGTCCTGTATAGAAGCGCTTCTCAGTCCTGGGCTCCCCAGTCCTATCATTGATGTCGTTGTGTTAACTCCTGTGTATGCATACAGTTTCTCCTATCGCCTGCTTCTCCATTTCAAACCTTCGTGGTCAGTTTGTTTCGTTGAGTTTTATAAAGTCCCTTTTTGGTTTCCTCCCAACAATTGCCCTCAACTTCTTCCCACGCCTCGTCGTGACAATCAGGTCATCATGCATGCCTTTTTCGTCAATAAAAGTCAGTCTTACAGAAACTCAAGGATCACAAGAAATTTTGTTAATGTTTTTGATACACGATTTTGTTTTGTTGCTAAGAATGTACGCATCAAATAAACATAATTGATGTGATTTTGTTGTTATAAGTATATGAGTTGAAAATTTGGATTTGAAAAAGGGTTTGAAAATAAGTAAATTTCATACAAAACAGCAAGGATGAAAATGAGTCAGAGAGTGCATGCAGACCTCTTGCAAAAGTAGCGGCGTTAAATTTTATCGTCATGACTCCTTTAAGCAACTGAATGATATGAGTATCTGAAATAAAGTTAACTGATGCCCACGAAGCAGGGGAAGACTATAAAAGATTGCAAAATGCCTCCAGCTGGAAATTTCTACTGTTCATAATGTCATTGAGAAATGGCAGCTAAGGGGAACTATGGAAGTCAAAGCAAGAAGAAAACTTTCAGAGAGAACTTACTGTATGCTGGCCAAAAATTCAAAGGCAAACCCTCATATAACTGCAAAGGACCTGCGGGAAGGTTTGGCTGATAAAAGAATGGTGATGCACTGCTCCACTGTGCAGCATAGCTTGCACAAACATGATTTGCATGGAAGAGTCTTCGGGAGGAAACCTTACCTGCAATTTAATCACAAAATTCAGCATCTTAGGTATGTAAAACAGCATTTTCAAAAGCTAGAGGCCTTTTGGAAAAAGTGCTGTTGATTGATGAAGTAAAGATTGAACTATTTGGCTACATTCACCAAAGGTATGTTTGAAGAATAGAAGGAGCAGCATTTGATGAAAAGAACACCTTGCCAACTGTTAAATATGGGGGAGGATCCTTTGTGCTTTGGGATTGTGTGCCAGCCAGGAAATATTATATAGGTAAATGAAGAATGGGTTCCACCAAATATTAGCAAATCCTGCATGTCAATGTTAAACCTTCAGCCAAGAAGCTGAAGCTGAAAGGGGGGTTTCTCCTACCACAAGACAATGAAGGTTTTGGAGTGGCCCCCACCGTCCCCTAAAACATTATTCTAAATCAGTGGGTAGTTCTTTAACGTGCAGTGCATGCAAGACAGCCCAAGAATATCTCAGAATTAGAAGAGCTGACTCTTGAGCAAAAGCAAGTGAATTTTCTGCATAACTTGCAGCCACACCACCAACTTATTTCTATTCTGTTGGTAGATAATAAATTCTTTTTTATTCTTTCTATAGTTTATTTTTGGGTACTTTTTTTTCTTTATAAATATCGCACTCTTCATCGCAAAAAAATCACATTGTGGTATTTGATTTTTTTCTAATATTGTGCAGCCCTGAACTGTATGTGCTGCATTGAACATCTCAATAACCCATCAAGTGGAATATGTCAAAAATACATTTTGATTCATGGACAATATACAATCGGCCGAAAACCAATTTTGGCACTGGCGTGAGTAAGGACTACACCCTAGTGCAGGAATGGGGGCTTAATTATATCTCTCACGTCAAGGCAGCAGGATATAACATGGCTGATATTGCAGTACTTGTTGCCATCTCTGATTTGGGTAGGGTGAGGGAGGAAAGCCAGTATTAAACATAGAGCAAAACTCTTACAGTGAAATATTAAACTATTAAACTAAGCATGAGTATTAAACACACAGGAGAAGTATTGAAAATAAAGTTTAATATTGCACCAAGAGCAGAAGTATTTTACTTAAAGAAGAATGTTCTGCTTCAAGAGACTAGAGCAGCTAGAACAGAGTATAAAACTAAGAGCACAACATTATACCTAAAGCATCATCCTTGTAACACACAGTGGGTCAGTGGAAAGTACTTTTGTCTCATACCTGCACAGATATTCTCCGGCAGCACATAGGAATGCAGATAGTGTCTGTAAGCTGGTCGTAGTGGCCATGAATGTCTGCATACATCTGCTTTGCCACAGACTGACATTCTATCCATTTTACCATGCAAATTGTCTTGTATAAACATCCTCATGTGGCACAATTTTCAGTTGCAAGTCTTTTTGGTCAAAATAGATTATGTAGTTTCTCAGTGTGATAATTTTATACCCAGATCTATATATGTAAGTGATCATTGTGTAAGCCACCACGTGCAAAATGGTTCACCAAACTTTCAGAAAGATTCAAAAATATATGCCATTGTCACTGCCTGGCATGGCGCAGGAAGAAAAAAAGCAGACGATCCACCTGCCGAATGCCCCAAAATTCAAGCGGTGCCGCACAGTTAAAGTAAATAAAGTAAAGGTGATAGCTCAATAACCACTTGATGGATCTTTTTCAAAGAGAAGGGTGAAAGCTGATGACATTTAACCTTGTTAATGTGATAACTGACAAAGTATTTGATGGATCGTATTACTTTTTCAGAAAAAAACACAACATGGATTATACCTGGTTTCATTTTGCAGACAAATGAAAACAAAAATGAAGCAGCAATGGAAGGAAATGCCAGCTGTGAATGGACACTTTGTCTTGTGACAGCAACTATAAAAGTATTGTGCAGATCTTTTTGAAATTTGCAGGCACTCTGCAGGGGCGAAAAACTGGAAGTGACAAAATTGAGACAGATCACACTATAGGATCACACACGCACATACGACAGGGGCTGAGATTCTAGGTTGACTGAGACAAGGCCTAGCCTTTGAATTTATTTATACTCGGTGTGAAACCTGAGCCTGTTTGGATGAACACAAAGCTGATATCCTGGCAGGAATTGAAGACAGACACACACAAAGCTCAACAGCTCTCAGTTTCTCTCTGTTTTTAATTTCTATATGAGTCAGGCTTAAAAAGCTCAGCTCACACAGATATGTCATGAAAAATGGGAGTAGTGTTGAAATTGCTTTATTTGTTTAGAATACATCACTATTACAGCAGGCACTCGACAACGGCATATTATATGCAAATAATATTTTATTTTTTAAGACCAATTAAGTGAAATTGGAGAACTTCCCACGGTACACCTCACAATCTCTCACGCACACTAGTGTGCCGTGGCACAGTGGCTGAAAAGCACTGCGTTAGACCATTAAACTTGGCACCTCAGAGCAAATCCTGGGAGCAGCCCGGCGAGGAACAGCCTGGGAGAAGCCCTCCAAAAACCATCAAGAAATCGGCAGACCACTGCGAAGCCCAGTAAAGAAGCCCGTCCTGAAGCCTGCCGGTGAAGGCCTGCTACCCAGCCTTTTACTTTGAAGCTTCACAAGGAGAAAAACTCCAAGGGGCTCCACTCACACAACGACCGCTCCAAACTTTTTGAGTGCCACCATTCTCTCAGCTCATCACCTATGCAAACTGCCAAGATCCCCTCCACTCTGCAACCAAGTAACTTCCATTCATTCTAACAAGCTAAGCTGTTTTGTTAATCTGCTATATGACTTTAGGGTCATATTTACACAAACTGTGCTTGCTTCACAGAACAGTATTTTCCTCTTAAGGTTAGCCATTTAAATCTGGTCACAGCATTTTTATATTACATTCTGTTTGGTTCTATTCTGTTATTTTGTGTTTGCTTTTTATGTTAAGTGTAATGTCTGTCTTATGTTAGTATAGTGTTAGTTAGAAATAAATGCATGCCTTTCTATTCAACTTCAGCCTCCATTCATTGAGTGCTCACAAAAATCACTGGATTTGTGCAAACTGGCTACTAAGCTCTGAAACCTCGAATTCGGCTGAAATATTACGAGACTCTCAACGGCCGTGAGGGGAGCTTTGCTACCAATCGTTTACACTACCCTGTGATGCAGCTCGCTGGATCGCTCTAACCCAGGCTACCAAACCATACTGGTAATTAGTGAATCTCATTTAAGTTTCAGACTAACAGACTGTAACTTAATTGTTCTGCAGCCTTTTGCAGCTTAACCATGCTCTTGTGCTATATGCATGAACCATCTTGAGAAATGTTGTTATAGTTGTGAGAATGTTACGTATATTTCATTACATGTGCCAAAGCAATTGATAAAAACTGTAAAACCCCTGCCCACATAAATGAAGACGTGGTACAGAAAGTCTCAAAATCTCTCTATGTTCACCACTGCACCGCTATCAGTTCCTGCTCTCTGGTGAAAGATGAAACGACAGAGCCTGTAATCCTGAGGCAGTTAAGGAAAGCTCACCGGCCCAAGCCACTCCTTCTAATAAGTGTATCGTGGCACCAGCTGCTCTGCCACTGATCAGAAAGCCCTGCAGAAAGTCAGCTAATCAGCCAAATAAATGGTTGGCCTAAATATGGAAGAAAATCAAGGCATCTTTAATGACCTCTGTTTCTGGAACAACCTCAGCATCATCACAGACCCAACTCATCCTGCCAGCGGCCAGTTCCTTCTACTGCCGTTGGGTAAAATATTCAGGCCCACACATGCCTCCTCAACCAGACTCTAAAACTGCCTCAGAGATGTTGCTAAACTGAACCCTGGCTGCCATTGAGTCTTCCCACCGCATGCAAACATTCATCCCTCATTCCCTTGACAACTCATTTCAGTAACGGAAAAATCCATGCACTCCAGTACTATTGTTTCATATGTGCTCCTGTGATGGCTTGGTGCTCCATCCTGGGTTACTCCATGCCTTGCCCCCATAGGCACTGAACCCCTGCAATCCTGAAGATTACAAATGTGTGCAGAAAACAAATGATTAGAATCTATACGCATCTATTGGCGCCCTGTGCGTTCCTAAGAAAATACAAAATTCAACATCTGTTGATGAAGAGACATGAGGTTGCCATGCTATTTTTTTATTGATTTTTACACTTGTGAACAATTTGTTCAGTAAAATTCAGTATTTTTCAAATAACTTAAAATCTAAAAGTTTCAACCATATTTTAATGAGGTTGTGGAAAATAAATAAATAATTAACTGAACAGTTACCACCTTAGTAACTGTCTTTATATATATATATACTGTATATATATCCATCATTGACACATCAGAGCACTACAAGCTCACTCTCATTCTTTGTCTTCCTCTTAGGTAGTCAAATAACTCTGTGCAATAGCCTAACAAACATGTGCAATATTCCACTTTTGTGTACAATATACTGTCTTAATATTATTTCTGTGAAAAAACTCACTCATACACCCAGGCAATAGACTCTGTATCTTGTATCTGTATATGTACAGTGTGTATTTGTCTTGCAATTAGTGTTTGCTACTTTTATTTATATTTCATTTTTAAATGAAATATATTTTCAATTGTCTCTTCCCCTCTGTCTCTATATTTTATAAAAATGACTCTGGGAGATGCGCACAAGAATTCCAGTGTACTTGTACTGACCTGTACTTGTACAAATGGCAATAAAGATATCTATTTATCTATATATCTAAACCTAAAAGGAAGCCAATGCAGGGAACTAAGAACAGGGGTTATGTGGTCAAACTTCCTGCTCCTGATGACAATTCGATCTGCTGCATTTTGAATGTGTTGCAAGGTATTTAGTGTGCAGTGCGTGCTTCCAGATAGCAGATGAATTACAGTAGTCTAACCAACTGTATACAAAGGCATGTACCACTTCAACACCGTTCCGCACAACCCAACCTGAAATTTAAGTCTTTGTAAAAGGACAGAATGATCAACCGCTGCACTAAGGTCCAGAAGCATTAGCACAGTCGTCATTGGTATGTCATTTACAACTTTAATTAAGACAGTTTCAGTGCTGTGTCCTGAGTGGAAGAACAACTGGAAACAATCCAGTATGTTGTGTCTCTCCAACTGAAGTTGCCCTTAAACCTCCCTCGACTTGCTCTTTATAGAGCAAGCTGTCTGTGAAGGGCAGCCACCCATAGCGGCACACAGGAAGCTGGGAATTAAGGACCTTGCTCAAGGACCCCCAGATGTATTGAGGCTGGGTTTGAACCAGCTACCTTCTGATTACAAGCAGACAGGCTTAGCCCACTGAGCCACACACTGCCATTTCTTCAGTAATGGCCTGATTACTGCTACTTAAATTGGCCAGGGACATGGTCTAATAACATGGACACATTCATTATGGCAGTTATAGGTCTTGCCAGAACTCCCAGGGAATTTTTAAGATGTTTAGTGGGGATTGGGTCCAGTGGAAAAGTGGTTGGGTTGATCTTTTCAATTAATTTATTTATTTTTAACTTTTTCGGTGAGTTTGATCTTAATTTATAATAGTTTTTTCTTGTTCATGAATTAATTCAAAATCATTAAGAGTGGCTTCACAATCCATTTGCATTGAAATTAATTGTGAGCCATTGGAAAATGTTTGAAGTCTAATGTTTGTAATTCTATCATTAAAGAGGTTCATAAAATGCTGGCTACTGAAATTACTTGGTAGCAGAGGTTCAGACTTATTTGTTAAATTACCTATTGTTTTAAAAAGGTAGTGAGTGTTTTTACGTATTTTTATTACAATCAATGAGGTTAGAATAATAGGCTGAATGTGCCTTACGAAGGGCTAGTTTGTATTATTGCACGCAGTCAGACCATGCCAATTTGAACACTTTTAAGCCTGTGGATTTCCATTTGTGCTCCAATCTGCGGCACTCCTGTTTGTAAGAGCGTGTGTGATCAGTAAACCATGGGGAGTGTCAGGTGGTCGGCTTTATTTTTCAAAGGAGCTGTTTCATCTAAAATCTCCCTGACCACTGTAATGAAGTCATGGGTGATGTTTCAGTTTCATGGGTGACGCCATTTATATCTGTACTAGACAAGAAGTTCACATTACTTCAAAATTTCTATCATTTAGGTGACGTGTCCTAATTATCTTCTCTGCCATAGTCAGAGAGACTGGCTCAATCACGAAGGTGATTATAAAATGGCTGGAGAAGGACCTATTCAATGGACAGACAGATACATTGTGAGCAGGAACTCTGTGTGTAATAATCAAGTCTAGTGTGAACATGCGTTGGTCCTGTTACGTGTTGGTGACATTCAACAGAGTCAAGGAGGGACAGGAAACTTTCGCTGAAGGCATCAGTCCAGATGAATATTCCTAAGTATTATAGAATTATAGTAGTTTCCAAGTATTATAATATTGTCTAAGTTAATTATTGTTTAATAAATACTAAACATATAATTATTATGTCAGAGAGAAGTTCCCCAAATTGTGTACTGCATGATCCCGGTTTTCTGTGAACTATAAGAAAATAGACGGGTGCGTCGGACACCATGTGGATTAGCATTGCTTCAAATGTTATAAAATCTCTGATAATCTTGGGTTCATTTTTTAACATTGTGTTAAAAATAGTTGCCAGGCCACCCCCTCGCCCAGAGCCACGTGGTTTCTTTACAAAATTAAACTCGGGATCAGCTGAGACTTCAACAAGAGGCATAATGTCTGTGGGTCTGGGCCAGGTTTCAGTTAAAAAACAGAAGTCTGCACCAGTGTCCAGCACCATGTCATGAACAAGACGTGATTTGCTTCCTAAAGAGCTAAATGTTCAATAGTGTGCATTTTATGATGGATTTATGTTGTGACTCATTCATGTCTTATTAATGGGGCTGATATTAATGTATCTGCACAGGAGCCCCCAGTGGAATGTTTAGATCTAAGTCTTGGTTTAATACTTACAAAATTCTCTCTATGCTCACTCAATGATAACTCTGAGTGATCCACAAACCACCATTTATTGTGAATGATATTTTAGTGCCACCAAGTGGTCACTTTGCTTATACTTATATGGAGTAGGTCCGATACTTCTATATGGGCACATGGACTACTAAACCATTCCGGAGAACCATGTTCATCAAATAGTTCAAACATTGTACCCTGAAGGTGGTGCTATGTACCAGGATGACAATGCACCAAAACACACAGCAAGACCTGCATAGTCACCAGATATGAATATTATTGAGCCACTTTGGGGTGTTTTGGAGGAGTGACATTTTCCTCCAACAGAATCACGTAGTGACCTGGCCACTGTTCTGGAAGAGGAATCCTTCTGGCCACTGTGCAGGACTTGTGTCTGTCATTCCCAAGACAAATCCATGCTGTATTGGCCACAGAAGTAAGCACTACCCCATACTAATAAATTATTGTGTTCTAAAACCAGATGTTTCAGTTTCATTATCCAACTCCTGTAAATTATTAATGACTATTATTTGTTCTTATTTAAAATGCATATAATTACATTATCCTCTCCTGGAGTCAACACCTTATCTTGGTGGAGGGGCTTGCATCTTCCAATGATCCCAGGAGCCCCCCCCCTAGAGCCAGGCCTGGGGGTGGGGCTTGATGGCAAGTGCCTGGTGGCCAGACCTGCACCCATGGGACCTGGTCAGGCACAGCCCAAAGAAGGCATGTGGGTCCCCCTCCAATGGGCTCACCACCTGTAGGAGGGGCCAAAGGAGTCGGGTGCAGTGTGAGTTGGGCAGTGGCCAAAGGCAGGGACCGTGGCGGTCCGATCCTCGGCTACAAAAGCTAGCTCTAGGGACATGGAATGTCACCTCTCTGGTGGGGAAGGAGCCTGAGTTGGTGCGCAAGGTTATGAGGTTCCGAATAGATATAGTCGGGCTCACCTTGACGCATGGCTTGGGCTCTGGAACCAGTCTCCCTTCCACTCTGGAGTTGCTTGCGGGGAGAGGCTCCGAGCAGGGGTGGGCATATTTACTGCCCCCTGGCTAGGTGCCTGTACATTGGGGTTTACCACAGTGGACAAGAGGGCAGCCTCCCTTTGCTTTTGGGTGGGAGGATGGGTCCTGACTGTTGTTTGCGCTTATGTGCCAAGCGGCAGCTCAGAATACCCACCCTTTCTGGAATCCTTGGAAGGGCTGTTTGGAGAGCAGTCCTCCTGGGGACTCCCTTGTTCTGCTGGGGGACTTCAATGCTCACATGGGCAATGACAGTGAGACCTGGAGTGGCGTGGTTGGGAGGAACGCCCCCTCCCCGAGCGGTGTTTTGTTGTTGGATTTCTGTGCTCATTACAGATTGTCCATAATGAACACCATGTTCAAGCATAAGGGTGTCCATATGTGCACATTGGCACCAGGACACCCTAGGCCGCAGTTTGATGATCGACTTTGTGGTCGTGTCATCGAACTTGCAGCCACGTGTATTGGACACTCGGGTGAAGAGAGGGGCGGAGCTGTCAACTGATCACTACCTGGTGGTGGGTTGGCTCCACTGGTGGGGGAGGAAACCGGCCAGACCTGGCAGGCACAAGCAGGTTCTGCTGGGAATGTCTGGTGGAATCCTCTGTCAAGCAGTGCGGTTTTCACCCTAGCCGTAGAACAGTGGACCAGCTCTATACTCTCAACATGGTCTTGGATGGTTCATCAGAGTTTGCCCAACCAATCTACATATGCTTTGTGGACTTGAAGAAGGCTTTTGACCATGTCCCTCGGAGAATCCTATGGAGAGTGCTTTTATGGACAGAATTTCAAGGCACAGCCAGGGCGTTGAGGGTGTCTGAATCTGTGACCTCAGGATTAGGTCTCTGCTTTTTGCAGATCATGTGGTTCTGTTGGCTTCATCAGACAGTGACCATCGGCTCTCACTGGAACAGTTCGCAGCTAAGTGTGAAGTGGCTGGGATGAGAATCAGCACCTCCAAATCCGAGACGATGGTCCTCAGAAAAGGGTGGAATGCTCTCTTTTAGTCGGAGAGGGGGTCAAACTCCCCAAGTGGAGGAGTTTAATTATCTCGGGGTCTTGTTCACGAGTGAGGGAAGGATGGAACGGGAGATTGACAAGTGGATTTGTGCAGTGTCAGCAGTGATGCGGGTCCTGCATCAGTCTGTCATGGTGAAGAAAGAGCTGAGCCAAAAGGCAACGCTTTCGATTTACCAGTCGATCAACATTCCTACCCTCACCTATGGTCATGAGCTATGAGTAGTGACTGAAAGAACGAGATTGCGATATACAAGTGGCTCCTTCACAGGGTGTTCCAGGCATGTCCCATTGGGAGGAGGCCTCGGGGAAGACCCAGGACATGCTGGAGGGACTATGTCTCTCGGCTGGCCTGGGGATGCCTTGGGATTCCCCCGGGGGTGCTGGATGAAGTGGCCGGAGAGGGGGAAGTCTGGGATTCCCTGTTTACACTGCTGTCCCCGACCTTGGATAAGCGGTAGATAATGGATGGATGGATATTTACATTATTTGCCAATGGTGTCACTATTTTCACTATTTAATTCATTTTACTAAGCATACTGTAAGTTACTAAGTTTTGGAATCGCATTCCTCTAACCATATTTTTCCCATTAGATATATGTATTTCGGTACATGATTTTAGTGAATGCGAGGCTTTTCAGGAACACATTAATCGTGTTGTAGCAGAACTGATTTAGTATTTAGTTTGTATTTAATTGTATTCCCAGGACTCCAGGGAATATGTATGATTTAGGGACTGGTCATATGCAGCAGACATTTTCTTTCTCAGGCAGCAACTTCAAAATTATTTAATAGATCTTTATCAAACTTTGGAGACACATTGTATGGGTGACAACCTTGAACTGACTAAAGTTTGAGACAGATCACCCCAGAACTGAAGCAGCGCTGCATAGTGTGACCAGAGAGGGCAGTTTTGACACTTGATCCCATTAAAGACCATAACTCAAAAACTATTTGACATATATTTTTTCAAAATGTACAAAGTATTGCATGCATGACTATTTATAAATCATTACATTTTGAAACAGATTGCCCCAAAGGTGAAGCAAAAAGTAAAGTAGTTACCTCCCTAAACTTAATACTTGGTTGTGCCACATTTAACAGCAGCAACTGCAATGAAGTAGGGATCAGTCTTTGGCATCACTGGGCAGAAATTTTGGCCCACACTTCTCTAAAGAATTGCATTCATTTGGCCACCTTGGAGAGTTTTTGACTACGAATTGCTCCTTAAGGTCCTGCCCCAACATTTCAATGGGGTTCAGGTCAGGACTTTGACCAGGTCACTCCAAAACTTAACGTTTTTTTTCAGCCATTCAGCAGTGAGTTATTAGCCTCGGATCATTGTCCTGCTACATAACCTGATTAGGCTTGAGCTTCAGATCATGGACTGATGATGGACATTCTCCTGCAGTACTTTGACATCTGAATTCAGGCATATGGCAAGTCTCCCAGGCCTGGAAGCAGCAAAGAATCTACACATCATCACGTTCCCTTCACCATGTTTGACTGTGGGCATAACGCTCTTTGTGTGGAAAGCTATGTTAGCTTTACACAAGATATAGCAGGACCCATAGGTGCTTTCACACTGAAGTACTGGAACCTGATCTAGGTTTACAAGTGCCTGGGCTCTCAACCTGGAATTTTTGTGTGTCGCTTTTACACCACTCAACAGGACCTGGGACCTTTATGCTAAATAAGCATGGAAGATCCAAAAGTTCATATGAAACTACACTGCAATGCCAAAGTTATTGTTAAGTGATTCTTAATAAATCTGACCAGCAGATCGATCTTTCATTTTCCACAGGATTAAAAAACAATATAACGTTATCCCATTAATAAGTGCTGGCAAGTTGCACCACTGGCACTGGCAATATTAGAAAAAAATATATTGGCTAGCAATTGAAATTTACAATGTAGAAATATGGAGACCAAAGCAAAAAATTTATTAATTGATGCATGAAACATAACTTGGGTATAAAAAAATGCTCAATTTAGTACAGTATGTCTTTTTCTGCACTTCTGCAAGTTCCAACTTCCAAGTTTCGCCAGTGCTTGTGGTGAACCAATCAGAAGGCTATCACTGTAGGTACCTACACAGTAGTTTGTGTTTGAAGAAAATCTACGTAGTCTGGAGTAGGTATGAAAAAAAGGGTTCTGGGACTGCCTCCCAGAACTACAATCGGGTCAAGCTCCTGTGACGTGTTCCTGGTTCTGGAAAAAGGTTCAGGTTCCAGAAAAAAAGCTCTAGCGGTAAGAAAGCGCCTTATGTCTTCCAAATAGTTCCACTTTTGACTCATCAGTACACAGAACATTTTCTCAAAAGCAATGGGGGTAATCAAGGTGTTTTTTGGTAAATGTTACTAAATTAAAAAATAACAAAAAATATGATCATATCACCCCGATTTTATCTTCGTTACACTGGCTGCCAATTAGATTTTGTGTTGACTACAAAATACTACTACTAACTTATAAAGCTGTAAATGGTCTTGCACTGCAGTATGTGACTGACCTCATTTGCAATTGCTTTCCAAATCGTACACTTAGATCTGTAGATGCAGGTCTTCTATCCATACCAAGAATAAAGAATGTTACTTATGGGGGAAGAGCATTTGCTCATAAAGCACCACAGTTATGGAATAAACTTCCCATTAGTGTGTGAGACACAATCTGTTATCAAGTCAAGGTTTAAGACGTACCTCATTAGCCAGTCTTTTGGATAGTAAAACCCCTTTTTCTAAGGTGAATGGGAAATCTGGAGGTTCATATTCATTTGAGATTAAAGGTGAAAGAGGGGATTGGTGCTGTCATCCCGCCACTCTTGCCAGTCACTCAAGTAGTTTGGCTGGATGCCAAAACCCCTGGAAACCCTCATGTCTATGCTTCCTACCAGGTCTCTCTTTTAGCCAGGCTGCCATAGTTACTTTACTACTGCCGGAGGTTAGATCTTTTCTTTTCCGAGCTGTTCTCGAGCCGCGCCTACACCACTTAAATCCTCACCTGGACTCCCTGGAGAAAACTATATGAAACCAGCTGCAACTTATAAAACTATATGGACTCAAATTAATGTGATTGTAAATAGTTTCATGCAACCCGGTCACCCAGAGGAGGATGGGGTCCCCTTCCGAACCTATGTTCCTCTCAAGGTTTCTTTCTGCTAGAGGGAGTTTTTCCTTGCCACTGTCGCCACAGGCTTGCTTGGTGGGGTTCTGGCCGGGTTAATGTAAAGTGCTTTGTGACAATGACTGTTAAAAATGCTATGAATAAATTACATTTAATTGTTAGATAAGGACTCATGTTCCTCTCGTCCTCAGTGGTTTTCTAATCGTGGTGTCATGAACACAGACATCTAAGAGAGGCCTGCAGTTCTTAAGATATTCAACTAGGATCTGCTGTGACTTTCCAGATGAGTTTATGTGCTTTTGGAGTAATTGTGCTAGGCTGGCCAGTCCTGGGTAATTTTGCCACTGTTCAAAGTACTTTCCATTTGGAAATGACAGCTCTTGCACCGCTTCACTGGGTTTTAGAAAGTGTTTGATGCCTTTATCTCACTGATATAGTTACGATCCCCAGTCTAGGGTTGAGGATCAACAGGAAGGTAAGGGAAAGGGAGAGGGGAAGATGAGACAACCAGGGAAAAGGGATCTTTTTTGTGTTTTTTTTTATATATTTATGCACAGACATGTTTATAAATACGAGGTGCAACAAACTTCGGGAGTGACCCAAGCCAAAACAACAACCAAAACAGCTAACGAACACGTCCCAAACTAATCTAACGCTAAAAGGTAATGAAAACAAAATGACAAAGACTAAGCCTAACTCCCTAACCAAAACAACAGTAAACACCACGTTCGCATAAACCAAAAAGCAGTCACTCCTTACGCACCTAACAAACATGTACTGTACAGAAAACACACAGGCCAAAACACGGTATCCGAAGGGGAGAGGCAAAGAGAGTAGTCAGGAGCTAAGCAAGAGTTCAAAACCAGAAGGCAACAAACCGAAGGGGGGGAGAATAAAAAATAAATAAATAAATAAATAAATAAATAAATAAATAAATAAATCACAAAGGGGCGAAGCAGAAAATCAGAAACTGGCAAACCAAACAGTCATACACAAGAGTCAATCAGAAATTAGCAAACCAACACAGCAAGAGCAGAAGACAGAACTTGAGCAAGAGCTTGAGGTAGATGTGATCAGCAGGCTTTATCCTTGTCGAATGGAACACAGGGTCAGAGGTCAGAAGGCGGAAGGGGAGTGGCTGAAAACCAGGAGGCAGGTTGTAGCAGCGACTGGCAAGTGGAGCTTGGGGTAGAAGACTGAGGTGTCCTATAGACATATCCGAAACACTTATGGCACGTAACACCTCCCCCAGAAGAGTGAACTCACGGGGTTCACTATCATACACAGACCCCAAATCAAAACTCACATAATAAACAAAAGAAAACAGAGAACCAAAAACAAATCAAACAGACCACGTCAAATAACCAAAGGGGATAGGATCGAGAGGGTGTCGGCTACTAAATTGCTGGCACCTCTCTTATGTCTGATTTCTAAACTGAAATCTTGCACAATCAGCACCCAACATGAGGCGTTGGTTCATGTTACACATGTGGGACAGGAAAACTAAAGGATTATAGTCGGTGTATACGACCTCTGGATTAGCAGAATCTCCCACATAAACCTCAAAATGTTATAAGGCCAAGAGAAGAGCTAGGGCCTCCTTTTCAATTGTGCTATATGCCAGCTGGTGTTTCACAAATTTCTTTGATAAAATACAGGATGGTTCAAACCATGATCGTCTTCTTGAAGGAGTACTGCACCAACACCTGAACTGCTAGCATCCACTTCTAATTTAAACTACTGAGCTACTGAGTAACATTTTTACTGAGTCAAAGGCAGTTTGACAGGCTGGGGACCAGACAAATGGTGCACCCTTTTGAAGTAGCTAGGCCAGCGGGATCACGGAGAAATTACGGCAAAAACATTGATAATATCCGGCCACCCCCAAGAACCTTTTCAATTCACGCAGCGTTTGTGGGACCGGGAATGACCAGATGGCTTGGACTTTGGCATCCAGGGGCTTAACCACATCATGTCCCCCTAACTTACCCAAGTAACTAACAGTACCCTGTCTGAAATCACAATCACAATCTTTTAAACGAGCGAAAACTAATTCTAGGGATTGCATATGTTCGTCCCACAAATCTGAAGATATAATATCATCCAAATATGCTTCACAGTTTGGGACATCACCAAGTACGCTGAAGAGTGACCGGGGCATTACATAACCCAAAGTGCATGACTGTACTGGAGGAAGACATCAGGGGTAACAAAAGTAGAAATTTCTGACATGCAAGGGGTGAGAGGAACCTGCCAATGACCTTTTAATAAATCTAGTTTAGTCACATATTTGGCAGACCCAATCCGATCTACACAGTCTTCCATACGTGGAAGCGGGAAAGCATCCGGCCTGGTTACAGCATTGACCTTACGGTTATCAGTGCAAAACCGGGACATTCCATCAGACTTGGGGACAGGCAAACACGGCAAACTCCAGGGACTGCCACTGGGAACAGCTAGACTAGTTGGTCTTGCAAGTCAACAAGGAACGCTTGTGGGCTAACGCGGTACGGGTGTTTGATGGGAACATGACCAGCAACATCTATATCATGTTCTACAATAGAGGTACGTGAAGGGGTATCTAGAAACAGGGAATGGAATCTGTGCACGAGGGATGTGATGTCGATTTGGCTGGTAGAGGGCAAGTGACTTAACAGAGTTGAAAGAGTCTGAAAGGGTTCTGAATTCGGTAAGCGAGCATAAGGTATACAATTTTCCTAGGTGTAGTTCATTATCCTCTGGCAAATAGTTACTGACCGACAAAACCCCTACCAGCATGGGGGTAGGGAGAGAAACAGACAAAAGGGCCGAAACTAAACGGTCGAGGTAGGGTTTCAACATGTTAACATGACAAACCCGGGACTTCCTCCTACGATCTGGTGTTTCCACCACATAGTAGTACTTAGCTTAGAGTGGATGACATAAGGACCTGAGAACAAAGCACGTAGGGAGGAACCAGACAACGGGAGTAACACAAGGACATGGTCACCAGGCTGAAAAGACTGGTTAAGCAAGGCCCTTAACCCCCAGCTCCCTGGGCGCCCCAACAGGTGGCTGCCCTTCATGGACAGCTTGCTCTACAAAAGAGCAAGTTGAGGGAGACGTAAAAAGAATTTCCCCACGGGGACAATAAAGGGTTCAATAAATTAATTCAACTCTGTAAAGCTACAGCCGTCACATAAATCAATGCCTTGTACTAGGACAGTGGTATCACAATATGATGCATTCTCAAGAGGGACGATGCCTCCCATCAGGAACGATTAGGCAGCACTCGTATCCTGCAGGATAGTCACAGGGTGTCGCACATCAGTCTCACGAACCAGAGGACACAAAGGGCTGGAAGGCAGGCTCTACCTCCTGAGATAGGGGTGAAGCACTATTTATACCAGCTACAACCTACACCTTTCGAGTCATAGCACGGGCTTCCTTTCGTTTAAGGGCTGGACAGACCGAAATAAGGTGACCCACCTCATGACAATAGAAACATTTACGTTCCTCCTCAGGTGGTGGAGAAGTAGGCGCAGGGGTGGATGATACCTGACGGTGCGGAACTTTTCGGGGTAATGGAGTTGGAGTTAACACAGTTTTATGCCTAAGTACATATTCATCTGCGAGGGTGGCAGCTTCAGTCAGGGAAGCTACCTGCTGTTCATTTAAGTAAGCCACCATGCGATCAGGGACACAGTTTTTAAACTCTTCCAACAAAATCAATTCCTTGAGCTGATCAAGGCTACACACACCACTGGCAGTACACCATTTATCAAACAGGGTGGACTTTTCCCTGGCGAATTCCACGTGGGTCTGGCTGGGGGATTTACTCAGTTTCCGAAAACTCTGTTGGTAAGCCTCAGGTACACATCCATAAGCCCTTAAAACAGTAGCTTTCACAATATCATAATCAAGGCTTTGCTCTAGTGTGAGAGCCAAACATACTTCCTGCGCCTTACCCACTAGCTTGCATTGCAACAAGAGAGACCAAAGATGCCTAGGCCAGTTCAAAGTTGTGGCAATGCGCTCAAATATGGAAAAGTAGGCATCCACCTCATTTTCCCGAAACACTGGAATAAGCCCAATATGCTGGCTAACATCGAAACCAGAATTACTCCCATCCTGAGGGATTAGCGAACTCAGGGGAGATGGTGGGCAAGTTCGAGGAGCGTCTGGGGCATCAGACCCGTCTCGGGTGAGCAGGCCGGAGTGTGGAGATATACCTGGCTTTGGCACCCTGCGAGGAAGAGGCACCGACTTTTGTTCGCCCATGCTTAGCCGCCGCAGCTCCAACTCCTTGTCAGCCTCCATTTCCACAGCCCTGAGACGGAGAAGCTGCGCCTGGTACTCCTGTCTCTTGATCTCAAGCTCGAGTTCCCTTAGTCGAATTCTGAGCAGGATCTCCTCCCTCGATGAGCGGGGACCACTGAGATCCATGCGGAGACCTGTCCCAAGATCATCTGCAACGGATGCATGGATAGGACTTGACACAACACTCCAGGAGCCACCCACCTCAGGCAGGATACCCTGCCGAATCAGTTTATCTGAAAGGACCTGCTTAATCTCCCGCTTAGAAGCTTCAGCGGGGACAACCACATTAAAGAAGTCTGCTATTGCTAACAGGTCATCCTTACGGCACTTATTGAATTGCTCGAGTGTGGGGAAAAGGGTGAAAGCAACAAGGTCGAACTGGGCCATAATCTCTAATACTAACACCTCCCCCCACACAAAAAAAAAAAAAAAACCTCCAGGCAGACCCGAAAAAATAAGAAGGAAGCTCCCAACTACTTGGAAAACAGCAGACAGAAAACAAGAGAAAAGCAAGGAACAGATGAGCACACAAAGTCCAGAAAACAGCAGACAGAAAGGCAACAAAAGCAACAAAAGCAAGGAAAGGACAAGTCCAGAATCCCTGGAGGCACACGCACCGAAAAACAGAAAAGAGGAATGGACGAGCCTCCAATTTCTGTTACAATCCCAAGTCTAGGGTTGAGGATCAACAGGAAGGTAAGGGAAAGGGAGAGGGGAAGACGAGACAACCAGGGAAAAGGGAACACAGGAAACAAAGGGATCTTTTTTTGTGTTTTTTTTTTTTTTATATATATTTATGCACAGACACGTTTACAAACACGACGTGCAACAAACTTCGAGAATGACACACACTAAAACAACAACCAAAACAGCTAACGAACACGTCCCAAACTAAGCTAACGCTAAAGGTAATGAAAACAAGAGAAAACAAAATGACAAAGACAAAGCCTAACTCCCTAACCAAAACAATAGTAAACACCACGTTCCCATTAACAAAAAGGCAGTCACTGTGACACGTACCTAACAGACATGTACAGAAAACAAACAGGCCGAAACACGGTATCCAAAGGGGCGAGCAAAGAGAGTAGTCAGGAGCGAAGCACGAGTTCAAAACCAGAAGACAAACAAACCAAAGGCAAAGGTACAAAAAGGGGTGAAGCAGAAAATCAGAAACTGGCAAACTAAACAGTCATACACAAGAGTCAATCAGAAATTAGCCAATCAACACAGCAAAAGCAGAAGACAGAGCTTGAGCAAGAGCTCAAGGTAGATTTGATCAGCAGGCTTTATCCTCAAACACAGGGTTTAGAGGTCAGAGGGCAGAAGGGGCGTGGCTGAAAACTGGGAGGCGGGCTGAGTTAGCAACTGGCAAGTGGAGCTTGGGGCGGAAGACTGAGGTCCTGTAGACATATCCGAAACACTTACGGCACCTGTTGCTGGGCATCCCGTCTTATCACTCCCTGTTTGATAACCCTTGTGTGTCAATCTTGCTCCCAGCACTGCTGCATAGCTCAGTGAGGTGAGTGTCTGCTCTGAGACTGATATGCTCCAATTGTGGGTTTGAGGCTTGTGCCAGCCTCATTAGGATAATTATTGATTTTCTGTCTGTTGTGTTCTGTTTTGGTTTTAACAAGCACAAATGAATGGATGAACGATAGTTTGACCAAATGAGTCGGAAAGCATGTAAAACGAGAGCAGTGTTTTTCCGCCACAGAATAAACGCTGCTGATGGAGCTGTGTGAAACATACAAAGATGTAATCGCTGAAAAAAACAATACTGTGGTCATAAATACAGCCAGGGAGCTGGTTTGGCAATGAATTGACAGATTAAATGCGTAAGTTACGTAAATGTTACAAGTGCCTACAGTGGCATGGTGGTACTGTACATTTTAGCCAAACGGAGAATACAGTTCACGTGTCATTCTTACTGTATAATGTTATGCTGTATTATTTCATCTCCGTAAAATACTTGCAATCGCATCCGTGTGAAATGTTCTGCACAAATAACCATATTTTGTCTTTGCTATTTTACTAATAAACTTTCAAAGTAGACAGTAACTAAACAAAATGTAAAAATATCTTCCTGTATATATTATTATTAAAATCCCGTTATAACGGACTTCAAGGGACCTGGCAACACAGTACGTTATATCCAGAGTTACTGTTTACCCAGAACACAACACGACACCATTTACCCATGCCACACCCCAGCAGACACACTTGTGCTATAGATTATTATATTGTACTGTAGGGCCTACATGTAATAATTACATGTAAAATAATTACATGCAGTAATCCAACTTTAGATGCGCGACTATTAATAATCCCGACTACGAAGAATCCGTGGACAGTTTTTTTTTTTTAATGTGTACAATGTGCATGTAATTGACATTTCCAAGATGAGTTTCAAGTACAACTTGTGTGCTTCCTGGGATTTGAACCCCTGAGGTGTGCATTGTTAGCAAAATGATCGATCTGTTAAGGTACAAGAGAGTTATGGTCATGCTTTAGTTTAATGTGGTCACAAAATACTAACTCAAGACAATAATTCTAAAATGTGCACACAATCTCTTTTATAGATATTTCAATTTGCTATTTCAAGATTTCATTTTTCATTAAATTTAACCTTGTTAAATAAAACATGACAACAGTAGCCAGAATCTGGAGTGAAGTGTGTCAATATTCTGGGCTGTACAGTAGTAAGTTTATTTGCTATTTTTTGTAATAAATAAGAATAAAAGCTCCCAATCAAACTTGGTTTTATTCTGTTATTCCTGGCACTTGATTAAAGACAACTTCAAGGAAGTTAGGTATTATGGTCAATTTATAATAATAAATGCCTCCTATTCCAAATTTATTCTTCTGTACTTTTACATGTGCATAATTATGTATAAGGTACTTTTTTTAATGAATTTCCATTTTTTAATGAGTGGACCCCACAGTCTTTAGGGTTTGCAAACTACCCCAACGCTTTGGATGTAGCTAATTTGAAGTTTATAAACGAATAATATAGATTTGCCTTTAATTTTTTTTTACATGACAATCTGAAAGCATGAGTGTTGGCAACTAATAAGATCCATCAATTAAATGTTGAAAATACATTCACACGGTCAAATGTCTGCTTTCACCCATCCGCTCGTTGCCGCTAAGCGACATTTCTTACATTTTGGGGCAATCTCGCTCAAAAGGATCAAGGGTTTTGGTACCAGTCTGCGGCGCTACTTCAATTCTGGGAGGAAGTGTCTCAAAATTTCCTCACCTGTACAATACATACGAAAGCGTTCGCCGCCACGGCGGACCAGTGCTAAAATCTTATGTATTCGTTCCCCACGACATGCCTCAAACATCCCGCGCACGGATGCAACGGATGACGTCGGAGTGACTGAATATCGTTTGGGGCGGTGCTTGAGTGAAATTGCCGTTTCCACAGTCCGTGTTCACTGCGGAGCGGGACTCGGTGAGTATCCCTCCGTCCTCCCGCTTTTCTAATAATAAAAATGATAATTATTATTCTTGATTGTGTATTTCCCAGTATATTTTTATTTTCAGCATTTTGTATCCGTTCGCGGAAATTCTTTTTTGAGCTAAACCGATCACTAATACGGGTTTCATGCAATAATAAGCTCGCTGCTTTCAATTTTTTCCTGGTTTTACGGACTGTCGGCTAGTTTGTCTGGTCATCTTAGCCGTTTACTTATGTGTTTTCGCATATTTATCCGATGACAGATATTTGTGGTTAGCATCGAGTTCCTGAGTGCGGCTGCTCGGTGTATGTTTCCTGATATTACAGACTAGGCCCGCTCCTTAGCTAGCTAGCCGCGTTAGCAAGTAAACATGTAAACCAGACACCAAATTAGGAATTCATTGTTTAACGTACGCGTTAAACCTATTTACACTAATGCGTATTTTTAGTGTACTTTTAATTCTTTTTCGGCCGTAGGCATGCTGATCATCTCACGTTTTCAAATTTAGGGTGGTTTCATTGTTTGACTTGCCGGCTCATATTTCGCTTTTTTCAACTTATTTTTAAATGTTGTTATATATAACACTTGACGCAGGTTAAACGGTGTATGTATATGTGTGTGTATATATATATATATATATATACAGTGTTCATTTTAGAAATTTCGTCCTTGTGTTTTTGGTTTATTCTCCGAGGCGAGCTTCATATAAGCAGACAAAGAGCCATTACTTGTCTGCTACACCCACTTTCCCCTCGCCCTTCCTCCTCCTCTTCCTCGGAGTCCTACGCGACCCCTCCTTGTTACCGTATTCAGCGCACCCAGCCTATATCACACCGTGTCCGTACGACCCATACGGCCTGGTTGCTTGGACGTTTAGCGGCGAGGAAGCCCCTTCATAATATGGACAAAAGGGCCGCCGGGGTCGCCATTTTCAGATATGTGTGTGCTGAGTTAGTCTTGTGTTTAGAATCATTTTGTGGTCCAGGTGGAGAATAAGAGGTCCGTGCAGATGAATCCCCGTCGGTGTTGTAAACTGCAGGTAGCCATTTTGAGTGGATAGATCTTAATTATGAACAAGTGCACTTAGTAGCGCTAACGTATTTGTTGCAGGTTCAGGGCTGTCGACCTGACCTGATGTTTTTGGCTGTTTATATGTCTTGAATTAAAATAATCTGAAAACTAATTGTAATTATCTATTAATGTATTTCTGCCCATCACTGAGGGGTCAGTGGAGGTCTTCCCCATTAAAACTAGTTGCAGATGTTAAATTCTGTGATTCCCCTGCATAAAGAAAATCTGCGACGATATGCCAAGTTCAGTATTTAATGATGAAAACTCTGAAAGCAAAAGTTGAAAAGAGCAACACCATTATTAGCCACTTGGATCTAAGTGACTCGCGTTTTGCCTTTTCTGCAGTTTTTATGGAGAGATAAAACACAACATTTTGGATCTAAACATCTTGCCATAGATTTTAAATCTGTTTAACATTGTTTAACAGACAAAAGTGCCTCTCCAAGTTAATTTAACTTGTGTAGTTCATGGTACATGCCTCATTATCTGGCAATATCTTTGCTTGCTGCTTTTATAAGTCACTTTCCCAACAAATTTCAGGAACCTAGTTTCTGGGTTGTCTCGACTGGGGGCTTTTGTGGTTCCTGTCACTTTCTCACCACACAACAGCAACTGTCACCTCTATGCTAAATAATCATGGGCGATGGTTTGTAGAGTTAACTTGAGGCTTAATATCATATGAAACAACGTCGTGATCCTAAAACAATGGAAGATGAACAGTTTTTTTGTTAGTTATTGGGGATCACAAATCACATTTTATTTATATTTTATCTATACAACCTGCAACATGTTTGTAATTCATTATTGAACTGTAAAGTACCTACTCCAGAATGGGGACTAAAACAAGGTTCAGGATCTGTCTCCAAGATACTATAGTAAGGTTGAGTTCCTGCAGTGGAAACCCAACAGAAGTTCCTGGTCCATGCAGTGGGAAAGAACCTGTACATAGTATAGGAAGCATTTCAACATGCCTTTTTTCCTTCTAAAAGGGTTTGTTCATTACAGAACCAATGACCGGAATAGTCTGATATCTTCCATCCATCAGTCAAGATGTCAAGTAAGAAACCATTTCAGCATATTCTTTTTTTTTAAATGTATCAATAGAAATCTGTAGATGACCACGTTTTTACTGTACGTGTGTGTGTTTCCACCATCTTTCTTAATATCTACCTGGTGTTGTATCTTGCATATAAAAATACAAGGTCTGTCACTCTGTATTTTAAAAATTAAAAAATTTTAAAAATTGATCTTCAGTGTATACTTGGGTTATATTAAAAGTATTCTTCTGTGATGTTTGACTACATGGGAATATGAAAAATGTCTACAAACATTAATACTGTAGTTAACATGAGAAGTTAGTTTTTATACTTCTATATTGGAATGCTTTAGTGGTGATATGTCTGTTCTACCTTACATGGGATTCAAACCAGCAAACGTTCTAATTGCAGGGACATGGGCTTAATTGGCTGACCCACGCATAGCCCATTCGCCGTTTTATTTTATTGCTGTAAATGGGATGGTTTCAGATTTGTGAACATGTGATTTAGCTTGAAATGCACTGGAGATCTCAATCGCTAATTTTAAGAATGTGCTGTGTTTTTTTTTTTTGTTTGTTTTACTGAAGTTGGGACAAAAATATTGTATTTCATCTTAAATACAGAAAATTATTTTTGTATTTGATTTAGCTCATTACAGCAGAATTATCTTTTAAAATAGCTGGAATTGCAAGATTCGCATTTTTGTGTGTGAAGTTGATACACAGAAAACTTCCTCAACCTTCTGAACACAAGAACATTTTGACCTGTTTTCGGTGTTTTAGTCATTAACTTAAGCAGTTTTAAGATGGTAACATTTGTAATTCCCATGAAAACTATAGTGCCTGTGCACTTCTGCATGCCAGGAATGATATGAGTTTGCAGGAATTTCTATAGATTTACAGCTTTGTAGATTACCTTGTAATGTTATGGATTGCCACTGATTGTGCTGAACATGCTAGGAACCAGATTTGGAAAGCTAAATCTTTTACATGCTGTGGTAGCCCCGCCCCCTCTAGATAAGCCTACTTAAGGCTGCCTTGCTTTGTCATTAATGTCTAAACAATTTTCCTTGCAGAAAGGCCATCATACGCACCTCCCCCTGCCCCTGCCCCCACAACAGTAAGTATCAGACATTGTAGTCAAGATTAACAGTTTTAGTAGGATCTGCGCACTTTCTAAAATGGAGTTGTTATAACTACCCCTTCCATTATACGAAGAAATTGTGTGAATAATACACAATCTTAGGATATTTCCCTGCAAGGATTGTGAATTTAAACTGTATCATTGCTGCTTTCAATATTTGCTTGTTGCTTTTGCATGACTGTATGCAAACATTTTATTCTTTTTTTTTTTTTTATTATTCTTTTTTTTTTTGGTTTGCTTTTTCATTAGTTTTTGTTTGATTTATTTACCTTCTCTGTTTCATTTCTCATTCGTATTTTTGTCTCATTTGTTTCCATCAGCAAATGCCCAACACCCCAGGGTTTGTGGGATACAACCCATACAGCCATCTGGCCTACAACAACTACAGGCTGGGAGGGAACCCAGGCAGCAACAGCCGGGTAACGGTAGGACCAATGGAGGGAAAAATAAAGTGAGGAAGAATCCCCAAACTAGACCAAGCGAGCTAATCCAGACCTTTATGCCCCCAAGCCAGTAAAACCTAAGCTACATGAGAACTTGCAAAATGACTAGTTTTCAGTAATCAATTTTATATGAATTGGCTGTTTTTTTAGCAGTATTTCCATATATTTTAGAAATCGTTTTTTTTTTTATGGTAGTTTTGAATTTACTGGTTATTGCAGAAGTCTCTTGTACTGTTGACACCAAACCATGCGGAAGCAGTTTCCAGAGCCCTCCATTGCCCTTATCCTGGTGCATAATCTGTCCAATGTCTGTCTGTACCTGTGTGACTTCTGCCTCCGGGCTCCAGTACCACAGACAGCCCAAGCAACCCCATGCCCTGTGTGTTTGTGGCACCTTAAGCTTGTTGCTTGGACTGATTTTGGCTGCATCATGCAGTTCCACCCCTGCATGTAGATAGTGGTTGGAGCTGATTTATTAAACCTGTGTGCCATGAGTGTATTGAGGATATACATATATATTTTTTTCCCTTTCCCAGCACACTGGATATTAAAGTAAGCTTTAATGCCAGTTGTGCTATGGTGGTGCTTTTAAATTTTTCCAAAGGAATCCATTTTTTTTCCAAGGAAATCTTTACAGGCAGCTATTTTCAGTGCCTTTTATCATCTCATCCACATTTTTCCCCCCATAATATACTAATTTATCATCTGACATTCTGTTCTGTTGTTGTACTAGATACGATCACCTAACTAGTGCTTTTCGGGGGGTTGTTTTTGTAGAACTCATCAGGAATTGCAATTCCAAAGCCGCCAAAGCCCCCAGACAAGCCTCTGATGCCGTATATGCGATACAGCAGAAAAGTAAGTGTTTCACATGAAATTCGTTAATCTTTCTTGGAGGACAACTTTAAATGCCAATTGTAAACAGTCTCCTGAAATTACTGGTAAAGACCACAGAGCCACCAGCACCTGTTTGCCTCATGGGAAGTGGGCACAGTGGTCTGGTTGTAGATGTACTATTTCCATACAGTGACACATCACACGGTACTAAATCCGAATGGATCATGAGTGTTTTGCTCTGATCCAGTTTTCTAAGAGGCTTGGCTCTTTGTGATTTTGATTTTAAAAGACCCGACACGAGGATGTTAGCTTTTAGCTAAATTATTCATTGGCATTTTGTATTTACGCCCGAGTTTCGCACGTGACCTTTTTCAGACGGAATTGACATGTGACTTGTTTAGAACAGATTAATCGAGCAAATTTTGAAATTAACTGAAATACAGAAGTTCCTCCCTGATTCTGTGACACTCTGTGTTAGAGAAGCACGGGGGATTTGAGTGGGATTCATAAGCCTCTTAGAAAAACTGTTGAATTAATTGTATATAGTCGTTAAATTTACGGAATGTTCATGGGCCGAGTGAAGGTGTAACGTGGACCAGATCTGGGCTGTGGATTGCTGATAAGATACCCTGATGGTGTACTGCATTTTGCATATTTTCTGCTTTCTTGCAGCTTATTTGCAAAACATGGCATTCGTACAACTTAACATGTAATAGGTTGCAGCCATGTTGCATTGTCGTAGGAGCTTTGAAAAGTCCCCAGGCCTGCTAGGTTAGACTCATCCGTAATTGCAATGTGATCATGAGGCAAATTTTCAGGGATAAAAATGAATAAACTGAAATTTGAACATGATTGCTCCCATAAACACCGATACTGATCATCCAAGTCGGTCTGTATCAGTAATCGGCATCTGTAAACCAATCGATCGGTCAGATTGTACATGATTTAAATATCCATGAAGGTAGGTGTGTAGCTTTAAATACTTTTACCCTGAAGTTTTTTTTCCCCTGATTCCTCTACTGGGGATTCAAAGAACTAGATGAAGCCATTTGACCTCCTCTGGTTTGTGACCTCCCTGCTCGGCATTATCGACCCCACCCCACCCCACGTCCATGTCTGGTTCTCATCACCAGGTTTGGGACCAAGTAAAAGCCTCCAATCCAGATCTGAAGCTATGGGAAATTGGGAAGATTATCGGTGGCATGTGGAGAGACCTCACTGATGAGGAGAAACAGGAATACTTGAATGAATACGAAGCAGAGAAGGTTGGTTTTACAGGCTGTTGGCGGGTTGGTTTGACTTGGGGGTGGGTACCCCACAGAAATGACCGGGGCTGTGTCTCGTGCAGTCGCCTGTCCCTCCAGTCAACATCGCTGTTCAGTAGAATAGTCAAGTTTTTTCAAATTGTGGATTAAATAATTTGCTTAAGAGGTCACAAAAAGAAAAAAAAAAAACACACCGTTCTCCCAAAGTTTGAGGAAGTCTCCCTTTGTGTCTCTGTTAACGACACTGTTTAAAAAAGAGAGATAGTGAGAACACGATGGACTTCAGTAGGGAGTTCAGTCATGCTTTTTTACCCTGCACCATGGCTTTTATTTGGTTTATGATGCTGGGGGGTAACATCAACATTAAGGGCGTTTCCATAGCAGGATTTTAACCTCCAGTGACACTGGGGTGGGCGGGGGGAGTACTGGTGCGCCGGACTTATTTCACTGGAAACCGAGTGTAGCTTGAGCCTAAAACCTGCTATGGAAAGCACTGCAGATGTTAAGACGCATCACATTCTGTATGGTGTCCTCAAGAATTCCGTCCAGCTTGCATGATTTTGTCCGTCGCCGTGTGTCCCATGTATCTACGCGCTTCGGCATTGTTTCTGATCGCGCTGTCACTCACCTTTTCAGATCGAGTACAATGAGAGCATGAAAGCCTACCACAACTCCCCGGCCTATCTGGCCTACGTCAACGCTAAGAGTCGTGCCGAGGCTGCCCTGGAGGAGGAGAGCCGGCAGCGGCAGTCTCGCCTTGACAAAGGGGAGCCCTATATGAGCATCCAGCCCGCCGAGGATCCCGACGGTGAGCATATATAAGGAAGTGTGGAGTCGGCTCTTCAGCTTCAGTTGCTTCTGTAATCGTTCAGTTTTTGCAAGCAGTGTAATCTACGGAAAGTACTCGGTTATCGCATAAATACACGTTTTCACTGCTATGACAAAACAACATCGACTCGCATATCATTTATGCTGTGAATGCATGCTTCCATACCAGTTATGTGAATTGCTGCATATGGGGGATTTAACATTTTTCACATTGGACCTGATTTTTTTTTTTTTCTTTTATAAATTTACAAATGAGGAGGCCATTTGGCCCATCACCCTCATTTGAGGAGAACTCGATTAATAGCTCAGGGTTGTTTAAATCTTATCTAGGTCTGATTTAGAGGAACCCAAGGATTTAGCTTGCGGTACACTAACAGGAGCACTATTCCGTTTAGCCTTTTTAATTGCTTTCCCATACTGCTAAGAGTGGGACGTGGAACCATAAGCATACATACCGAGATCTTTCTCATGATCAGCTACCTTTATGTCAGTGGAACCCATAAAATATCTGTACTGTATTTCTGCTTTCTGCATGGAATACCTTACATTTATCTACATTACATTTTATCTGCCAGGTTTTCACATTTTCATTTGCTCTTCCTTATCCACCACTACCTTCAAGGACTGTAATGGATTTGTCGTGTACCATTTGGTTACATCATTTTCTGTTTCGGATTGTGCAATGAAATGAACAAATACACTGACACAGACTGAACCCGAAATCGTCAATAAAACATGCTACTTGTAGTTGTGAGTTGTTTATGACTGATGCTGGTTACAGATTCAGTCTTAATCGGCAGATTTTGGAACATTTTGTTTTCCAAATAAACGACACAAGCACTGGAGAGAAAGTAAAGACTGAGATTGTCTCTCCGTTCTGTTATACTGAACTCTGTTACCAGAGACGCATGCAAACTCTTGAGACGACATCATCTGAGTGTATGTACGACCGAAGCAAGGCAGAAACAGCCTCTCCAAGTTCCTCTCCAGTCTTACAATGGCATTTAAGGAAATTCAGAGCAGTCTAAAAAGTAACTGTCTAGTGGTGATTACTGCTACAGATATATGCAGATGTTTACTGCTTTCTGTTCACAACAGCTTCATACACTAATGTGCTTTTATTGCGATGTGCCTGCAGACAATAGCACTGATGTAATGAAAGCTGGATATTGCCGCAAATTGCATTGTAATGTTTGCCTGTACATCCACACTAGCGAAACTTTGTATACTGACAGACAGTTACTACCAGCCACATCTTGAGGAATAATTGGCTGGGATATTCCTGATATCAGGCAGCTCCCATTGGTATATTCTTTTCACCATATATTTGAGTGTTTGTCAGTACATAGAGGTGCACAGAAACAGCATGATTTTCTGGTGTAGGTTGTTCAATAGCTGGGGCTTAAGTCGTCACACCATTCCATCTCATCTCAATTGCTCTTGAAAGTCCAAGTCACAAATTGCCTTTGGAAAAGGTGTTAAGCAAAATACTGTGTTTGTGTGTGTGTGTGTGTGTGTGTGTGTGTGAGAGAGAAACCACACACGCACAATATTGCCAAAAGTATTGGGACACTTGCCTTTACATACACATGAACTTTAATGACATCCGATTCTTAATACATAGGCTTTGATATGGAGTTGACCCACCCCTTTGTTAGAGGTACAGCTCTTCTGGGAAGGCTGTCCACAAAGTTTAGGAGCCTGAAATTGTCCTAAATGGCTTTGAATGCTGCGGTATTAAGAATTTCTTTCACTGGAACTAAGGGGCCAAACCCAACCCCTGAAAAACAATCCCACACCATAATCTCACCTATACCAGGCTTTACACTTGGTCCATTGCAGTCAGGCAAATACCGCCAAACCCAGACCTGTCCTTCGGATTGCCAGACAGGGAAGTGTGATTCATCACTCTAGAGAACACATCTCCACTGCTCCAGTGAGTCCAGTGGTGGTGTGCTTTACGCCACTGCATCCAATGCTTTGGTGATGTAAAGTTTGGACTCAGCTGGTCGGCCATCTAAACCTATTCCATGAAGTTCTCTACGTCCTATTCTTCAGCTAATCTGTAGGACACACGAAGTACGGAGGTCTGTAGTTATTATTGACTCTGCAGACAGTTGGTAACTTCTGCACACTGCATGCCTCAGCATGCATTGTCCCTGTTCTGTGATTTTACAGCCCCAAATCCAAAAAAGTTAAACAGAATGCAATGATATGGAAATCTCAAACCCATATTTTTTATTAATCATAAAACATAGAAAACATATCAAATGTTTAAACTGAAAAAATGTACCATTTTAAGGAATAATTAAGAATTTTGAATGTCATGGCAGCAACACGTCTCAAAAAAGGACCTTTTACCACTGTGTGGGGTATTACCTCTTGTTTTAACAACAGTCTGTAAACTGTGGTGATCAGTTGCTCGAGTTTTGGGAGAAGAATGTTGTTCCATTCTTGTCTGATACAGGATTCTAATTGCTCAATTGTCCTAGGTCTTCTGTGTCGTAATTTGTTTTATGATGCGCCAAACGTTCTGAATGGGTGAAAGATCTGGACCTCTGGCAGGTCAGTTCAGTACCCGAACCCTTCTTCTGTGAAGCCGTGATGTTGTAATTGATGCAGTGTGTGGTTTGGTATTGTCATGTTGGAAAATCCCAGGTCTTCCCTGAAATAGATGTCATCTGGTTGGGAGCATATGTTGCTCTAGAACCTAGATATACCTTTCAGCATTGATGGAGCCTTTCCAGATATGCAAGCTGCCCATGCCATATGTACTAATGCACCCCCTTACCATCAGATGTTGGCTTTTGAACTGAGCACAGAACTCGCTGGGTGGTCTTTCACTTCTTTAGTCCGGAAGATATGGCATCCCTGGTTTCCAAAAAGAATTTCAAATTTAGATTCGTCTGACCATAGAACAGTTTTCCACATAGCCACAGTCCATTTTAAATGAGCTTTGCCCCAGAGATGATGTCGATTTATTCTGGATCATGTTCAAATATGGCTTCTTTGAATGATACAGTTTTAACTGGCATCTTCGGGTGGCATGGCGAATTGTCATTGACAATGTTTTCTGGAAATATTCCTGAGCCCATTTATTGATTTCCATTGTAGAATCATGCCTATTTGTGAGTCAGTGTCACCTAAGGGCCCGGAGATCACGGGCATCCAGTATGGTTTTTTTGGCCTTGTCCCTTACGCACAGAGATTTCTCCAGATTCTCTGAATCTTTTGATTGTTATGTACTGTAGATGATGATATTTTCAACCTCTTAGCAATTTTATGCCGAGGAACTTTTTTTCTGAAATTGCTCCACTATTTCTCGATGCAGTATTAGGAGGATTGGTGATCCTCTGTCCATCTTTACTTTTGAGAGACACTGCAAATCTAAGATGCTCTTTTTATACCCGACCATGTTACTGACCTAATCGTTGCGTTTTTGTACTGCTAACTTTTCCAGCCTCCTATTGCCCCCAATCCAACTTTGAGACGTTTGTCATGAAATTCAAAATGACGCAATATTTTTCATGAAATGGCAAAATGTCTCACTTTTAAACATTTGATGTTTTATATGTTTTGTTGTAAATAAAATGCGTTTCAGATTTTGCATTTTTAACCTGCATACCACAAATGAAGTCGAGTTGGCATATAAAGCTCAAAATGCATTATATTTTGTTTTCATAGTAGCGCGAATGCACAAAGAATAAGTACGCATTTGTGCTTTTACAAACAATCGATTGTCGCACGTATCATTCTTAAAGGTGAATGCGTTGTTGCGCGCCAGACGTGTGTGTGTGTATATAGTTCGATTCCTTTCAATGAAGTGGAAAATTGAGACTTGCATAAAATCCTTTTTAGTCTGTGAGGATTACACAGCTCAGTCATTTTGCTAGAGATCAGGCATCTGAAACAGGAATCTCAGGAAGCTGCAGCTTGAGTCCTTGATTCCTCAATCGTTAAAGTTCACCACTGTATCTTCCTCTCTTCCTTCGTCTTTTGCGGCAAATGTGGTTCTAAACACAAGTGTTATAATTTTCACTGACCTTATCAAAATGCGGAAGCAAATTTGCGAAGGTTATACTCCTCAGAAGCACTTCTCTTGGCTATGGAGCCCTAATGAAATTTCCTAGGAGTCTTATCTGCCATCTTGGGTTGTGAATTGCCACGCAGTGTAGGGCAACAGTGTCAAGTGCGCTGTTAATCTAGCATGATGTCTAAAGGAAAAAATTAGGTGCTTATACCGTTGTTACTTCAGGGTATAAAAAATGAATACAATTAAAGTTAATTTGATCAAAAATAATGCTATATAACTTAGAGAATGCAGAAGTGCGACAGCGTTAATCTTTCCAGGGCTCATAAGAACATAACTATACAAAGGAGGCCATTTTCAAACACATGCACTTTAAACAGGGGTTAGACAGTGAAACAAACACCTGGTTTTAGACCGCAGTCATTTATTAGTATGGTGTAGGGCCTCCTTTTGTTGACGATACTGCGTCAGTTCTTTTTCGGAATGACAGATGCAAGTCCTGCACAATCCTGATTCCCGAGTCATTTTTTTATGCAGAACAGTGGCCAGGTCAGTATGTGATGCTGGTGAAAGAAAACAGGATACACTCTGGTTTAGTTTTTTTTGGTTTTTATAACTGCAACGATAGTGCCTATTTATAGGCACTATACCTAATACCTAATATAGTATACCTAATACGGTCATGTGAATTGCTCTGCATGAAACTGAAACGCAATAATTATGACAGGACTGTAAATGAAATGGTCCATGTTCCACATTTTGCATGTCGCCCAAAGCATTAAGTATGTTAACCCTCTTCTTGCTTGATAGATTAATGGCTTTATAGATGCAGTTAAGGCGTGAATAAATTGTTTACTAAGACCGCCCCATCTACTGCTGCGTCCTTCGTCCCTTGTTGCATGATGGACTGATACTTGACAACATTTTTGAGAGAGGATACTTGTTTATTTTTTTGCAATATAAATGAAGATGTGTCAATATGCAAATACACACTGCCTGGCCAAAGTTCCACACTTTAATATTTTGTTGGACCACCTTTAACATAGTGGTGCACATTCGTTAATGCATTGTTCCCATGTGCTTTATACAGCATCTTAGCATTTTTTCCATCCATATTTGCATTAATGTCTCATAAAGATCCTGTATTCATGATAGATAGGCGAGTCGAACCAACTAAAATAGTCTTCAGCACATCTCAAAGGCTTCCAATGGTGTTAAGGTCGATACCTTACTGTACTGCCCAATTAACATGTGAAAATGATTCCTTGCTCTCCGTAAACCACTCCTTCACAATTAATACCTAGATTCACAGGAATCTATCATCCCAGTATATGCCCATGCCTTTAGGTAAGAAAAAATCCATTGGTGGGGGAACCTGGCCATTCAGTAGATTCAGGTATTCAGCTGACATCTTACTAAATTTTGAGACTAAATTGGTTTTATTTACATTTTATTTCAAGTATAATGACAGCTTTACTGATTCCTTCAGCAATCTAGAGTGGATAGAGGTAGACTGATCTGTGCGTGTACATCTGCATATGCAGGCGTAGACTACGACTTAACCTGTTACATTTGATTGCGTGAAGCAGGTTTAGTCGACAAAATATCCTGTAATTTTCATTGTCATAACATTCATTGTCATCAAAGGACTAAAACTAAATCAAAATATGGAGTATGCTCATACTTAATTGCAATTCAATAGTGCAACCGCACATAAAATACTGCAATTCACACAAGATAATGGGAGACGTATCAGAGTTCAAATTCACACTGCTTGTCAGCTGGGGGTGCTACAGTACCTCATTGGTTTAATTTATGGTTTTGGGGCAGAAATGATACCTGTCTGAGGTCCTCATCTTCTGTTTTTTAATGCATGTTTGAGAGGATCAGTAACCCAAGAAACCCTGGGTTGCTTAACAAAAAGCGAGTGGTAGATGAATTTTTTTAGATTGCTTCAATCAAGTGTACATTCTAAAGACAAATTCTAGCAGTAAATACGGCAGTTTTTAGTATTTGAGGTTTAGATGTGACTTTTTTTCTTAATGGTATATTTACATTTAAAGTTAAAATGCTAGTTCGTATAAATTTCCATGTACTATTTCGATGCATTGAGAAAGTGATTGTATCGATATCCTGTTAAAATGTCTAAAATGCATTGGTTCAGTCAGAATTAAATTTAACAGTATTCAAAGTGAATGGTATCAAAGTGCATCAAGTTATTACATTTTTGTTTTCGTATCACGGACAGCATAGTATCTCCGTGGATAGAGACAGCGGTATGTCATGCATGTTACTGCAGGTTTAATGACTTAGGTGTCCCAGTACTTGTCTATATGGTGTATGTGGACTCGTCTGGATTGGTTTAGCGAAGTCTGCAATTCTGAAGAGCAGGGTTGAGTGACAAACCGCATGGTACCTCTGAACCTCAGGCCAGACTGTTCGCATTGAGAAGTACCCTCTTCAAGGCACAAACACACGACTAGGATAGTGGAGAAAAAACCCAAACCATTTCCCTTCAGTGGAGTGTGTAGCATTCTAAGTGGGTTTTTTTCCCCTCTGCAAAGAAAAAAAACAACCACCTACCTGTAATTCAAATTTTGAGGTTTTTTATTCTCATCAGCAGCTGTGTACACACACAATGTTTTTCCATGGGCCAGGGTGCAAACATGCATCAACATATAACCAGTTCAGTTAATTGAACAGTGCAGCAACATGCAATGTAGGGCCATGGGAGATGGGGTATTTCTGTACATGAATATAAATATAAAATTAAATGACCAGTGTAATGTGACAGCCACTTAGCTGGGTAACACTTGGTTATAGCAGCAACAGTAGAGATTATAATTAAGGCGCTGGTGCCAGTAGAGTTTAGTGATAATGGAGTTTATTGTGAGGTCGACAGGTAGTGCACCTTAATGGCATTGGTAGGCCGAGGTTCATGAATGTCTAGAATTAAGAATTCTGTTGGCTTGTGTTATGAAGCTATTACACAATACGGTGAACCAGAATGAACCTTTCAATACTTTTTGCTAGACGGCAAGAAAGAAAAAAAAATATTTTGGGACTATTAGTGAGATTTGGCTGGCAGTCACACATGTCATGTATATTACCAAGATGGCCACCACGATCCTTATGTGATACCAGTCACATTTCAGAGCAAAAATAATATTTTTATCTGAGAGAAATGTTTAAATTTCCAAATAGAAGGGTAGTTCATTACATCCCTCGTTTTATGAATGTGAACATTTTATCCAGCTTGACGCATGTCCATGTTTACACGCCTGTACGGTATCGTTCAGTCCGTCCGTCCTCTTGACCTTTCTCTGCCCCCCGGTCACCGACCACAGCACGTAGAGGGGGTAGCTAATGACTTCCCTCTCTTTCAGACTATGATGATGGCTTCTCCATGAAACACACGGCCGCTGCCCGTTTTCAGCGTAACCACAGGCTCATCAGTGAGATTCTCAGTGACAGCGTGGTCCCAGACGTACGCTCTGTTGTCACCACTGCCCGTATGCAGGTCTTGAAGCGCCAGGTTCAATCACTTATGGTGCACCAGGTCTGTTACCAGAGTCATGCAACTTTTAACTGTACCTTGTTTACAACTGAATCTGAGGTTTCCTAAGTTGGTATGCTGTTTGATTCCATCAAGGCTTACCTCTGTCCCTAAGTGTATGTATAGGTAAATCATTTAAATGGAACTTTGAACCCCCGATCTATCTAATCATGCTTTCTGCATTAATAGTTAAACTTTGATTAGTGTCTCTACAACTGATCATGCTATTTTACAATATTAGCTTAAATGCCATACATTATTCTACATTTGGTTGAAAGTATTTGTAATTGATAGCGACATTTTCTGGGATGGTTTGAGTACTAAAATATTATGGGCTGCTCTGGCTTGAAAGGCATGCCATTTTGTTCTTTACTTGACTGTCTAGTGAAGTAGCTGACCTAATTGTGTTGGTACAGTAATAGAAATGTTTGTTTGCAGAGAAAGCTTGAAGCAGAGCTACTGCAGATTGAGGACCGCCATCAGGAGAAAAAAAGGAAATTCCTTGAGACAACAGAGTCTTTCACCAATGAGCTCAAGCGGGTATGGACCTCAACACCTCTGATACTGTGTGTCATTGGCCAGTTTGCACTTCCGCTGATGTGACTGTGTCTGCAGCTGTGCAGCATGAAGGTGGAGGTGGACATGGAGAAGATTGCAGCCGACATTGCAGCCGCAGAGGAAGCGGCACGGAAGCGGGCGGAGGAGCGAGAGAAGGAGACGGCGGAGCAGGCCGAGAGGTCGGCCGTCGCTCCTGGCTCAGAGGAGGAGCAGCAGGCCGGCGCTCTGCGAACCAAGCAAAGCCAAGAGATGAGTGATGATGGAAGTGAGAAAAAGGAAGAGGAGGACGAAGTTGCTGGTGCTGATGCAGGTCTGGCTCCCTTTAAGTTGCCCCTGCACGGGCATGTTTGTGGGTGTGCATGCAAGGAACTAATTAAATCCAGGAATTTATCTGCCTTATAAGACACCTGTGCTGCCACAGGGCTTCTGCTGTGATCAGTATGATGCAATTTCAGATCCAACAGAAACTGCTTCCTCCTACCTAAATCCCACTTCCTTGCTAAAACCAAAGCATTCAGCTCAGGGGCGGCTAACACGAGCTATCGACAGCTCACAGGGAGCTGAGGAGTAGCTCGCATTACATGTTTTAAAAATAGGATTAAATAAGTTCATTTTTTTTTTATTGTGCTTATGCCCCTGTACATTGGGGGATTAACTTTTGTTTTGGGCAAATGTAGGGAAAAAAGTGGTTTGTGAAATGAACTTTGCCCTTGAAAACATACTTGCGCAAAAGTTAAATTTCAAAATACCTTTTGCCAACAAGCTATAGCTGAGTGATTTATCCAGGTCATTAAGCTGTGATAGTAAAAAAAAAAAAAAAAACTGACAGCTCAAAGATTCTGAATTATAATTTTTTTCCCCCAAGTTTTTTTTTTTATTATTTATTTATTTTTTTTTTATTATTATTATTATTATTTCTGAGCTC
>JAODKE010000044.1:16593577-16610217 GCA_026779605.1 Mormyrus hasselquistii
TTCGCAGCCGAGTGTGAAGCGGCTGGGATGAGAATCAGCACCTCCAAATCCGAGACCATGGTCCTCAGCCGGAAAAGTGTAGAATGCTCTTTCCGGGTCGGGGATGGAGTCCTTCCCCAAGTGGAGGAGTTTAAGTATCTCAGGGTCTTGTTCACGAGTAGGGGGACAATGGAACGGGAGATCGACAGGTAGATCGGTGCGGCGTCCGCAGTGATGCGGGCTCTGCATCGGTTTGTCATGGTGATTGATTTACCAGTCGATCTATGTTCCTACCCTCACCTATGGTCCCGAGCTGTGGGTAGTGACCGAAAGAACAAGATCGCGAGTGCAAGCGGCCGAAATGAGTTTCCTCTGCAGGGTGGCTGGGCTCTCCCTTAGAGATAGGGTGAGAAGCTCAGTCATTCGAGAGGGGCTCAGAGTAGAGTCGCTGCTCCTCCACATTGAGAGGAGTCAGATGAGGTGGCTCAGGTATCTGATTAGGATGCCTCCTGGACACCTCTCTTTTGAGGTGTTCCGGGCATGTCCCAGTAGGAGGAGGCCCCGGGGAAGACCCAGGACACGCTGGCCTGGGAACGCCGTGGGATTCCCCCAGAGGAGCTGGATGAAGTGGCCGGGGAGAGGGAAGTCTGGGTTTCCCTTCTGAGACTGCTGCCCCCGCGACCTGACCTCGGATAAGCGGAAGACAATGGATGGATGGATGGAACTTGATAAACGAGCAAGGTCTTGCAATACGACTATTACGTATATGCTTTGTCTGCCTAGCGTCACGTGATCACAACTGGAGCCAATGGTTCTTCAATGTCTCTCGCTGCGGGATTGTGGGTAATCGTCTCCTACGCTCGGTCTCGGTCTGCGTGTCTCACTCGTATAGTCAAAATTTAGTAGAAAAGCACCACCCGAATAAGGGCATAGCAGTGCGAACGGTGAATCTGTTTAACGACAATGCAATGTCCACATTTCCACAAAATCACAAAGGAGGCAAAAGCGGCTGTCATTGGATAGGTTTTTTGTTAAAGTCACACAAAAAGAAAAAGATTCCTGTGAGCCAACAGATAGCAGTGATTCCGTTAGTTATAGTGAAAGTCGTCCTACAAAATAACTTTCCTCTTCTTCTCACACTCGTCTCCCTCACACGATACGCGATTATTTTCAAAGGTAAAATGCAGGTTAATTTATGTATTTTTATAGGAATATTTTTGGGTTATGGAACGAATCATCTGATTTCTAATGGGAAAATTCGCTTTGATACGAGCACATTTCCAGAATGAATTATGCTCGCAATCCGAGTTTTTACTGTGTTTAGAAGTGTTCTTAACCGAAGCTTGTTGCCATAGAGAACCATTCATTTGAAACGGTACCAGATAAATACTTTGCAGTAATGCAGAGTGTGTCATTATCCAGTATACAGTTAGGCGGAATCGACTGTGTTTTTATTGGTTTATGATAGACAGGCCTACTTTAGGAATAACGCATGTTTGATGTTTGCACTTGGGTGGGGGTTGTGGATGCATGCTGCTTACTTTATGTGTTAACACACATATCTGATGCATTCACAACCTATTATTTTGTCTATCTATAGGGTAACAAGAAACTGCTTATGCGAAAGTGACAGTGCAGAAAACGTATGACTAGCAAAGGCAGTGCTATCCCTGTCTCCCGTCAAACTCCAGTAATGGTGCAGTGTAACAGAAATAAACCTTTTTGCTCAATGAAAAAAATCTTTTAACTAATCAAGAGCAGTTTGGTGAGACGCTTAAAACTTCTGACTATTTACCAAAGGGAATTTACAGTACAGAAACAGTTTACATTAAGCGAATCCTTTCTTAGAACAGTATAAGCACTTAGTGTTATGCAGCGACAATGTGTTAAACAGCATGAAAATAATAAATCCACTTTCAGTTCTCTGAAGAGGTCCATGCATCAATGCACCTGTACACATCCTGGTATATCCTGGATCCGCCTTGAAGTGAGAAAGCACTTGTTTTGATGCTGAACCGGTGGCATCCTTGTAAGATGCTGAAGCACTTCACCCGATTCCTCTTGTGCTAAAGGAGCTCTAGTTGAACATCCCTCTCTGAACTGATTTCAAAGAGTAAGTCTGGCTGCATAGAGGAGGTGCCTTTTAAAGTTACATTATATTGCCAAAAGCATTGGGACACCTGCCTTTATACATGCATGAACCTTAACCTTAGGAGTGTGTTTATGGGAATTTTGATTCACTCTTAATTTAGAAACAAGCGAACACACACACAGTCTGGCATACGTATATGAATGTGAACCTCTGTATGAAAAACCATAATCCCAGTCACAGCACCCTTAACTCTTACCCAACCATAACCACAAGTAGCCAAACAAAACACAAGACATTTGACAATTTTAGTTTTTTGTATGCAGTCACAGAGTTTTATAAAACTGAATTTCCCCTTGTGGGGAAATGGCACAATAACAGATTTTTATCACATTTGGTCCCCACACTGTAAGATAGACCTGGAATACACACACACACACACACACACACACCAAAAAGTAAGAAATCACAAAACGTTTTTCTAAAACTTGTTTTTTTAGAGCCTTTTTCTAAAACAAAACAACTGGATATGGGTTGATTATTTATTTATTTGCAACAACACAGTAATACACATATTTCATTATTTCAATGGATTTAATACCAGATATCATTTGCGTTTTTCAGTGCACTGACCTATATTTTTTGCAATGCTGTACAAAGTATGGATTTTTCAGCGTTTAACATTAATATGATAAGCCTGTATAAACATAACCAACATTAACGTAGCTTTACAATATGCTGTCAAGATCTATATTTTTAGAAATTAAAGATAATAACCAAGAAACCAGACATTCAGTTGATTAAAACATTTTCAGAGCATAATTGAATTCTATTTGGTATAGATCTTTATAATGTTTACACTGACCCATTCTTTAGGTATTTTACATTCACTGCATAAGAAAAGTTTTAGATAAAAAAAGGAATATAAAAGATTGTCAAACAATACATGTAATACAATTTATGTGAATAAACATTATTAAATGTATTATATTCTTTAAACAAGTAATCTTATGTAAAATTGTTTTTTTTTTATTACACCGTAATAATATATAACATAATGCATATGATCACTTCACTTGACATATCAACTCACTTGAAAACAAACACAGACTAAGCAGAGTATAGCGATAGAGGGAAATAAGATGGCAGTGTAATGGGAGTGTCTCAAGCAAATGGCAGGTTTGTATTATATATTTGGATAACTGCATATCTAGTGTCCTGAAGGTGTATGGAGAATGTGAACTGTTAGCATTAGCTAAATATTTAAAATTTGAGCAATACTGGAGCTAACGAGCTACAGCATACTTAGCTGGATGATGACCATTTGTACCCAAGCAATATGATTGCTGGGTTTATGGAGAAAAAGAAGTGGTGGTTTCAGTATCTTTAGTGTCAAGGGACCTTTTCCTGGAGCAGGTGGTGTACTGGAAGAAACGCTCCTGACTCACGCAGCCAAGGTCTTTGAGCAACTTGAACAGGTCGTGACGAAACTTAACTCCAATGAAGGCATAAAGGAAAGGATTGAGGCAACAACGCGTGAATGCCAGGCTCTGGGTGATGTCTAAAGCAAAGAGCAGTTTGTTGTCAAACACACAGCTATCATTGCCCCCTGAGATTAATGTGTTAATTGTGGCTATCAGCATAGCTATGTTGTAGGGCAACTGGAAGAGCAAAAAGACAGCCACCACAGCAAAAATGACCTTTATAGCTTTGTTCTTTTCAAAGTTCTGTGCCTGCATCAGTGTTTGCACAATTCCACAGTAGCAAAAACCCATCACCATAGCTGGTAGGACAAACCCTGCAACCATCTGGCTTATCTGGATAGTCATTCGCACGTTTTTCTCACCTGAATTAATAACTGTGCAAGTACGATTATCATTGACTCCAGTGTATGCCATTTCAGGTATTGAAAAGACTAGGGCAAGAGTCCAGAGCACAACTGAGGACACCTTGCTGAAGTAGACTGCCCGTGTACGATGCCGGTGAGCCGAAATAGCCCGAGCGATGGCAAAATAGCGGTCTACACTGATGCAGGTCAACAGAAGCATTCCACTATAGAAGCTGACCTTGTAAATGCTGTACATGGCTTTGCATAAGAATGACCCTAGCATCCACTCATCCAGAAAGCTCGCTGCCCAGAAGGGCAGCGTCAACACAAAGAGGAGGTCAGCTCCAGCTAGGTTGAGCAAGTACACATCAGTCATCGTCTTCAGCCGCTTAAAGTAAACATAGGTGAGAATGACAAGCAGATTACCCACCAGGCCTACAAAGCAAATAAGCGAGTAAATAGTGGGCATAAACCAACTGCGGAATCTGCGGTTTGATTGCTTCTCACACACTGTAACATAAGCACTGTAGTCAAACGTATCGGTGGAATAATCATTTTCAGCTTGGCCTTTCTCTGTCACGTTGTCCAGCGACATGCAAGTCTGAAAGAAAGACAGAAGGTTAATGGTGACTTTGAACACATTTTAAAAGTATGCCTGTATGTTTAAGCATGCATATATTAGGTCTCATCATATACATTAGTCATTATCATACTGTAATATACATTACACCTAAGATTCAGTATACTAAAGGGCTTTACGGTGTTAAACCTGTTACATCCTTCCATGTATCTATCGATCAGCATGAGAAAGCTAGAATAGTTGATCTCGTTGTTAGGCTTATGTGTGTCTAGGTGGGGTATTAGTGGATGCTAATATGTTCTGAGAAGTACTTCTACGCACGCGTTGACTAATAAAGTGGGTTCTACGGAGTTTCCATTTCCATGAATTCAAAATCATTTTAAAAACATGACTGATTGTGAGATTTTGCACATTACACATTCATATAACAGTCCCATGTCTGCAACTGAAACTAAAAACAACGACTGGTACTGCTGCCTGGGGCTGGTTTTTTTTTGCAAACATCAAAGTACACATGCAGTATAGATTCCTCTTCTTCCAGCAGCCCTAGACACCTTTGCAAAGCTTAATACCACTTCCTTTGTCATAAAGACATTTATACGCATACCTCAAAACCACAGAGCAAATAGTACTTCTAGATTTGGATAAAGGAGAAGGCAGGTGTGTTGGTCAGGTGAACAGTACATGAAAACAGTCACAAATACTGGCTAAATTTGAAAGTTTATGGTGTGTGTTTCAAAAGGAATATGAAATAGAATAAGAACATAAGAAATTTACAAACAAGAGGAGGCCATTCGGCCCATCGAGCTCGTTTGGGGAGAACTCAACTAATAGCTCAGAGTTGTTCAAATCTTATCTAGCTCTGATTTAATGGAACCCAAGGTTTCAACTTGCACTATAACAACAGGAAAAATATTCCATACTCTAAGTACACCCTGTGTAAAGAAGTACTTTAAAGCATAAAAAGTTTACCTTGACATAAAAAGTATAGATGATAAAAACAGTTCCAGGAAGAGTAGCTCCTGTAAAAGAATAGAATATGGAAATTAAATCATTAATAAAAACTATGCTAATGGTATCTGCTGCACATATCAAGTTATCAAAGTCCCTCTCAACAAAATGACTCAAGATCCATTATTTTGGGAACAGACTCCTTAGCTCATCCAGACTAGCCCAACCCTCATCTGCTATCCCTAATCTATTATCCATACTGGATGCCAGAGTTTGCAGAGCTTGCAGTGTTTTTGTAATAGATTTTATAGCTCTTGGTCTAATGCTAACTTGCAATTGTTACTAGCTCTTATGCCTAGTTGGCAATTTGACAACAGCATGCTTGTGCGTGGCCTTGTGAAAAACATCTGCTAAAAAAAGTTTAGAAATTTTTAGTTTTTGTTGGGTGAGCACAAAATATTCTACAGTATCAACCAGTTTTATATGTTGTGCAGGATAAACTGTTAACTAGTTTAACTATTGTTGCTCATTTTTTAAGCAATGTACCACATACCCTTTTCCTATTTTAAACATGAAATTTGAATAATTTGAAATTATTCAAAACAAAATTTGTCCTTCGCTGAAACTTTAAAACACACACATTATTACGCGTGCTACTTTGCGTAATAAAGTGTCTACATACAAATTTATTTGTAAGATCTACACACATAAATGGAACTGTGCTGTTATCATTGATCTGAGATCTTGAATCACTCACCTATGAAAGTATACATGTTTTTATGGGTTAGATCCAAGCCTGGCTAAAACAGCTTCTCATACTCTTCAATGAAAGACGCACTATCATCTATCCCCGTTAAGACTTAGGAAGAGAAAATACCATTCATATCGGCATGTCACAGTAAGTGTCTTACTAATTCAGCCTCCTCCCCCATGCAAATTCTGAGCTACAACTTGCAGTCCCCTCTTCTTACCACAAAGCCTTAAAAGTATATTTCCGCTACAGTTTTTTTTGCAGGTGGTAGAAATGTTTCAAGAATGGTTAGAAATAATATAACTCAACAAAGTATTTAAGCTTAAATTGTTGCTTTATTTTGTGTGACTTTAAAGCAACTAAAGAAAAACTGGAAACCAAATAATTTTTTACAGTTTTGCACAATTAAAGCATATTTTCCAAAAACACTGTTAAAATGATCAAAATTTTAAGTGCAGTCCCATAGCATTCATGCAGTGTAGCTAAACACTAGATTTCACCTTCAAAAGACCATGATTTATTCAAAATGTTATGTAAATGTTAAGGTTTCAAAGTAAATCCATCAGGGAACACAATCAATGTCACCAAAATGAAAAAAATCTCATGATTCTTAAACGACGACAATCAAAATAGTAAAGAGAAGTGATAAGATTGTGTTTAAGTTTGTTCTCATTGAGAAAGATAAAAGCACACTGCACACTGTAAAGTATCGTCACAATTTGCCTGTACTGAGTAGTAGCACTGTCAACTCACTGCATTACAAACATCAATACAGTGGTACCTGGACCCATGAACAGTCCTGTTCACAAACAAATCGGGTTATGAACTAGATGTTTTGAAATTTTTTGCGCCTGTTCACAAACGGTGTTTCAGGCTGCGAAGACAGGAACATCCCCCAAAAGCGCCCAAAAGAATCACCCAAAACATGAATAAGTGTACATTATGCCCAAGAACGGTTGTGGAATGTATAAAAAACTTGTTGCAGATGTATGTCTTTACTATGTCTCAACAGAGGTCGAATATCTGAAAAAAGAAAGTTCTGTTATATAATGTTATATATAACGTTCTGTTATAGCGGTACCTTTCAGTGATCGATAAACATGTTTGTGATGGTTTTTAACAGTCACATATCTATACATAAAATTACAGTACTTCATTAATAACATAAATTATTACGTAACCCTTATTTAAGTGTTATATTCTCCTTTCACACATAGTGGCAACTGCGTAGTGTTTGTTTACAGTACAAACAAAGAAGTTCATAGCCATACAACGCGTTGCATCACGAAATGTACATGAAATTGTAGGCGTATGAAAATAATATTCAGTATAATAAAAAAATTATACATTTTTGAATTTACTGTATTGTTTTTGACTGTTACTCAGTCTTTTAATGTTTTTTTGGGGGGGGTGTTTTGTGGTTCTTTTCCGTGTTTTGGGGTCTTTTGAGCGACCAGCCCGCCAGCAAGCGTCTGCTCACTTGTACTGTTTTATTTAATTTACCATTATTTTTGTATAATTAAGGCTGTTTTATTTTTAAGTCTATATTCTTGGTCAGAAAAACAAATAAAAAATTCATTGTTTCTGAGGTTTGAACGAATTATTTGTATTTGCAATATTTAAAATGGGAAAAATTGATTCAGGTCACAAGCTTTTCAAGTCCTCAAACAAATTAAGTTCGTGAGCTGAGGTACCACTGTATCTCAACAGAGATATTTATTGTATTTCTCAGGCTCTATTTTCTTTCATGCATTACCACTTGGACTGTGGCTCAGTAACACAATTAAATTCCCCCAATCAATTTACCAAGTGTGGGGTGTGTGTTTGCTGATTAAAAATACTGTAGTATAATAAAAATATTATTATTGTAATAATATTGTAACACCACTGTCCCCACCTCTCCAAAAAATTCAGGTCAGGTCAGGTTGGGGAGCATGTGCTGATGCAGTGTGTTGCCACACCGACCACACAGGGAAACACCCGGCTGACGACCCCCCAGGTAGACATAGTCCCACGCTCCGGAAATGGCCATCCATCTGCCGCAGCCAGGTGTTAGGTGGGCGTCCCCTCGGCCTGGTCCAGCCACCCGGATCATCAGCAGCAAGGATCCTATGAGCCGGATCATCCCCAGGGATACGAGACACATGGCCGCAGTGCCGTGACTGACGCTCACTCACAATGCAGGTAATGTGACTCATTCGGGACTCCTCTAGCAACTGTTCGTTCAACACAAAGTCTAACCAGTTGTACCCAAGGATCCCCCAAAGACACACGGTACCGAAGGAGTCGAGTTTTCATCTCAGCTAACTGGAGAGTGTCCATGTCTCACAGCCATTGAGCAAGACGGGGAGCACCAGGACTCTAAAAACTTGGACCTTTGTCCTCTTGCAAAGATATTGGGAGCACCACACACCCCTTTACAACGACCTCATGACCCCCCCCCATGCTTTCCGACTCATAGGAAAAGTCACCAGAGACATGAATGGAGCTGGTAAGGTAAGTGAATCTCTCGACAAGGTCGACTTTCTCCCCCTAGACAGACACACTGCTGATGGCTGTGCCCAAGAAGTCAAGATCGGTAAATCTTTCTTCACCAACAGATGCTGTACAAGTGCTAGACCCCACGATCCTGTCCAACACATAGTCCATGCAAGCACTGAACAGAATAGGAGCAAGAACACACCCCTGGCAAACCCCAGAATCAACTGCGAAGAACGTAAAGGTTCTCCCTCCACTCTGCACAGTACTCACAGTGTATAGGCCGGCCATGACATCCAGCAACTTCGGGAGGATCCCGCAAAGTCTCACGTAAAGTTCGGAAATGTTGTAGCAAATGCTTTTTGAGTTATTGTCTTAATGGGATCAAGCGTCAAAACTGCCCTTTTTTGCTGTAGAATCATACATGCATACACCAGGGCTGAAATTCCACATTGCTTGAGATAAGGCCCAGCCTGGAATGAGAGGTACTCGTTGGCCTAGACACGAAAGGGGGGTTAGTGACTCCCCCTCCACACACACACACACACACACACACATACACAGATAACAAGGGTGGCTGTCATTCCAGCTTTGGCCGAAATGGCCCAAAGATTTAGGGACCTACAGACAGCAGAATTGATCTCAAGGATACGGGTCCCTCAACTTGGCATACAACCCCCTCCCTTTCCATCCTGCCTTACAAACCACAGCCCCACCCAACACCCGGAAGAAATCTCTTTTAAGTTTGGCTTTGTATATCCTGTATATGTGTTTACTTATTATCGCTAGTCTCAATATCCTGATAGGTTATCTTTGTTTGTGTCCTTAGACTATCTTAGTGTTTTGTGTGCCACCCTTATAACCATGTTGCAGAGAGTATCATCTATTTTACCATTATAAAACCATATATATATATATATATATGAACTATTATATAGATATGGATAAATATATATGTATAGTTACCCTTACATCCGTGAGGTATCGTGAAAGTTATATAATGTAACCAGGTATCTTAGTGAGTCACCTACCAGAGGTCTTTTCTTTCTTTGTCCAACAACCCCCCACCCTTTTTGCATTCTTCTGTCAGCCCTTATGTGATCTTTGTGGACCCTTAGCACTTCTTTGTCCACAACTACTGTGTTAAAGACTGAATGTGTTAAAGACTCAATGTATGTATTATCAATCCTGGAGAGCAGATCATTGAAATAAGTCACAGGAACCAAAATATGTTGTTTCCAGATGTTTAGTTTAAATTGGTATTGCAACAAACTAACGGTCACACCTATCTAAGGGTAAGATGTGCTGTTTGAATGCAAATATGCATGCTGTAAAACCTATCCAAAACTTATCCAAAGTAGCAAACTCTGTTGATGTGCATCATAAAACACCTATACTATTCAGAGATGTGATTCATTAACATAATGTACAACATAATGTAAGAAATTGCTAATGAATTAATACAGATGGTTTGAGGAATGAACCTCCAGGCTGGTATGGCGTCAATGTTTGGTGTCAAACTGATGGAACATCACTCTTGATTACAAATCTGGTCAGTGGTTACCATGAATGCGTATGTATCAAAAGTTACATCAGTTTAATGAATATCATTGGTAAAGTGACACCAGTCTTGTCGTAAGTACCAAAAGGACTGCCACGGATACTCCTCTGAAAGCCCGCCTACTAGATGGCCAGCTATTGGTTCAGGTGTCAGGTTCCTGGTCATCCCTATTTATGAACTTTAGACCATAAAACCTGGCGCCTCAGATTTGGGCGGGAACCTCTCTAGAAAACCACCAAGAAATTGCCAGAACACAGTGAAGCCCGGTAGAGAAGCCCATCCTGAATCCTGCTGGTGAAGGCCTGCTACCCAGCAGAGAACTGCATCCCCAAGACAAAGCCTTTCACCTTAAAGTTTCACAAAGTGTGAAAATCCAAGGGACTCCATGCCAAAAACCACCATTCCCTCAGCTCATCATCTCTGCAACCTACTACCAAGACCCCATCCACTCTGCAACCAAGTAAACCCCTTCCATTCATCTTAATGACCTAACCTGTTGTGCTCTAGAACTTCAAGGGCGTGTTTCCAGAAAATGTTCTTGCTCTGCAAAACAGCATTTCCCTCTTAAGGTTAACCATTTAAATCTGGTCCCTGCATTTTCATATTACATTCTGTTTGGTTCTATTCTGTTATTTTGTGTTTGCTTTTTATGTTAAGTGTAATGTCTGTCTTATGTTAGTTATAAGTAAATGCATGTCTTTTATTCAACTTCAGCCTCCGTTCATTGAGTGCTCACAATAGTCACTTCCTCTGTGTGAACTAGCTCCTAAGCTCTGAAACCTGAAAATATCGTGATGCTCTTTCTCTACGGCTACGAGAAGAGCTTCGCTACCAATCGTTCACATTACCTGGTGATGTAGCTCGGTGGACGAGCCTCCTAACCCAGGTTACTAAGCAAGACTGATAATTAGTGAATCCCATTTAAGTCTCACATTAACAGACTCACTGTAAGACCAGGCAAACAGAGAAGGACCCCGGAATGCGGGAGAACAGGACTTTAATGACAGAATCAGGTATATCAATAGCCAAGGGGAGAGTCCAAAAGAGTTGGTCGTGACGGATGCCAGGGGTCGGGAGCCGATGAGGTCAGTCCTACGCATAATGACGAGATGGGGCGACAACGAGATGGGAGAAATGATGAGGACGGGGCCGGAGAGCAGGATGAGGAAGGCAGGGCAGGCGAGACAGGCACAAGACAATACAACACTCAGTAAGGCTCATATACATGGCAACAATACTTCGCAACGTGTGACATCACTTCCGCGTTAAGTAGCGGAGCGATTCCTCTGGCTATTCGCTGCAGCTGCCCTGCCCCGCCCCTCTGGGCGTGACACTCACGGGGATTCCTCAATTGAGTTTGGAGGAACCAACCAATCGGCATAACGATTAGTTAATAATCATCATCAAATAATACATTATTAAAATTTAACTAAGTTCTCTACACATGGGTGGTGACATTAAAATTATTTCAACTAATTTTTTCTACACGGCTTAGGGTTATCTGTCTTAGAATTTAATAATTTTAAGGACCCACACTGTCATGCCCAGCCCCGTTCGATCCTCCTGTGTGCCACGCCCACCTCGTTACCTCGTGTTCCTACCCGATTGTGATCACCTGTTGCTTGTTTAGTTTAACCTGTCTAGTGTATTTAGTCCTTGTCAGAGTCGGTCTTCCCCAGACTTGTCATTGAATGCCTCGTGCACTTGTCCCGTCTTCATTAAAGACTCGTTTCCCCGTCCTACTGCGCTGCCTGCCTGCTTTTTGGGCTTACTTGCCCGCCTGCTCGCCCGCCCGCCTACTCGTCCACACCCGAACGTGACACACACCCATACAATGCCTGTGCAAAGTTTGAAAAAGATGTGTCAAATTGTTTTTGAGTTACCACTTACATATTAAAGCATATTGTCATGCTTTGCCCATCCGACCCTGCTGTTTCCTCCCTGTCATGGCCCTAATGATTAGGTGCCATTTTGCGTTTTTTTTATTATTATAACCTGTTTCAGTATGACAGACTATGTAGAATTCATTGAGAAAAGAAAGCACTCATACGACTTTTTCCACATCCATTCTTTACTGAAACGGTATCAAGACGCAGTACAATAGCAAACAAAATAGTCTCACAGCACCATATAAAGTGAAAATAGCAAAATGGCAACAAAATCATATACTGTGGGAACCAAAAATGCAACAATGCCGTAAAAACTAATCACTATTTATAGGTTATAAATGATACTTAAAGTTATCAATTGTTTCTCTCATGGCTGGATCTATTTATTTGTTGCTGTAGCTGTTAGGTATCCTGTCCTGCAGTGGGAACAGGGGTTATTCATTAGTGGCTGAATAATGAACTAGCCTGTTCATACAGCATTGAACAGCATTGTTGCAGGGCTTACTGCTAAGTCTGGTATTGTTTGTCAAGTCACAAGCCTTGCTTTATTCGTTTTTGGTTTTCTGGGTTTTGTCTCTCTGCTCAGTCCTGGAGACCGTTTCATTGTTTCCCCTTTTGGTTTTCGTGCACATCTCTTTATTCTTGAACTTCACACTTCTTTGCAGAGTACCTCTGTCACAGTTTGAGGGGCCTCATCACAGTGTGTTTTCAAAAATGGTTACACAAGTTTACTCTTAGTAACTTGAGCTTAAAATGAAATCGTGCATCGAAAAAGCAGAGAAGAAATGATTACTTCTTTTAAAAACTTAAAGTTTATCACAGTGATAAGTACTTATCACTCTTCTCTGCTTTTTGATGCTCAACTTTTATATAACCTTATGTATAAGGTTAAGATTGATAATTCTTTTTCCATGTAAGTCTTACCACACCGAGATAAAGAGGAGAAGAAAAAATAACCAAAAAAAAGATGAGTCAAAGCAAATGGAAAAGTGGGGATTTCAGTTTTTTAGAAAACCCGAAAAATAAGTACTAGATTCCATCGGGTGAGTATATATTTTGAGATTAGTCGGCCTGCATGAAATTCCCTGCACCCTTCTAGGGCATGATCAGCACCATGCAAACTACTGCTTGGAGGAATGGAGCCTGTACGGAGGAATGGAGCCTGTACGGAGGAATGGGCAAAAATTTCTGAAGGTACTAAATGTAATAATGTACTTACTTTTTACTAGCAGAAAAAACATTTATGTTGAATTTTGTTGAATGAAATAATTTCAAAATCAAACATTCATTGATTTTATGAGACAGCGTCATTTTATCTTTTCAAACGATTAAATATTTGTTTGTTGAAATATGTTGGAAAAAGACATTTTTCAAGTGCCTTTTTTCAAGATCAAACCTCGAAAACACCAGCAACACCAACACAACCCTCAGCAACCTTCTGGGCATTATCACAAAAGATCTCCCACATCACATTAGAGTCAGCAGCCACACCCAAATCTGCAAGTTCCTCACACAAACTGTGTATGAATTCATCAGAAACAACTTGACCTTGGAGTCTGGCCAAGTCCAGCCTCATTTTCCTAGTAGGTGACCTGAATCTTCAGAGTAGCAACAGCAAGTCTGTGCTCAGAATTCACAAACTGGACACTTCTGCAGACCCTGCAGTCCTACAGGAGCCTCCAGCATCTGCCCATGGGGATGTGATCAGTCTCAATTACCGCACCACCAGTATTGGAGTGCCAAGTCCAATTATGCGACTCAGGGCGTTGGATCCAAGATCCAGCAACCTACAGCCCCTAACCTTTTGCAAAGTGAAGGAACATGGAGACACTCACACCCCGGTCTCCAGACCTATGGGCACTGACACAATCCTCATAGTCCCATCAGTGCCAGTAGTCGCATTGAAGTCACCCATGACCAGAGGAGTGCTACCACGTGGGCACCCATCAACCACCGAGCAAAGTTGCGAGTGAAATGTTTCCCTTAATGAGAGATCACTCACCATGGTCGGAGCATACACTGAGACAACAGACAAGGCATTCAAGGAGCCTGAGTCTCATAATATACTCGTTGAAAGGCGTGACATGAGACACCATCGGCAACAGCTATTCACTGAGTATGGCAGCCTACCTACAGAGATCTGGCCAGTGCGCGGTCTGCACACCTCAGATAGCCCTTTCACAGCAAGCCCTGGCCGGAGCTGTTGCCGGTGCTGGTGCTTGGCTGGGCTGGAGCTCACATTCACACTGCACTTGGTGCCAAAAGGATAGAAAGATGACATCAGAGTGTACATGTTGCTGTGGGAGAGGTACCGTTCCGGAAGTGAAGAGATAACGATGAACACACGACTTTTTTGAATTTACTGCAAATGCTAGCATTATTTTTAGCTTTATTTCCCAAGTTTAACTCAACACAGGTTATTCTAAATTTCGGAGTGTCCTATAAGTCATTTGAGTACATCTGCCATCAACTTCAGTGGTCCAACACGAACTACCATTTGTGTGCTTCAGTTAAAAGCGGGTCGTAATCCGAAACGTATTCATGGATGAATTACAAGTCATGCATGCTAATATGAGGGGATGTACATAACTGTCACACGTGTATGTATTCACCTTTAAAAGTCATATATGTGGCAATCGGTTGTTCTAACAGCGCAAATGAGTACTTATATTATGTATGACAGGAAATCACCGTGCATTTTAACCTTTATACTACAAATGAATTATGAATTAGCATATAGTTAAAATGCATTGTAATTTCTTGTCAAATTAGCGCAAATTCACATAAAAAGTACGGGAAGCTGAAGGAACTACTGCGCAATATGCATTAATGGACTACTTTAATAGGGAGAGTAAAGACAAGAAAAGAATGAGACATTTTGGTAAACTTTTATTTTACAAATATACAGATGATCAAGACCTATGTAAATCTTTCACGTGGAATAAATAAATATAAGAAGTGATGCTTCAGTCCATCTGCATCCCCGCTCATCTTCCGTGCATATCATTAGCAATAGATCTGCTAATTTTTTTTGCTCAAGTTGCAGACTGGAGAAGAGAGCATTATACCAACACCTGCTACAGAATGGCTTAAAAAGGAGGTCTGTCTACTTCTTCAATTGCCACCCTTCCCCTCTTTGCAACTAAATTTAGCACCAGCTGCAGTTAATGATGGTAAGTAGATGTTTTCACAAAAAGCCCCTCTCCATCCTCAACTGTACCAAAAGCTGAGTCTAGTAGCTGCAAATAGGTAGCAGGAGGAGGCGAGCGCCTTGACTGTCAGCTGCCAACGAAAGTTAGCAAGCTCTGTGTGAACAGATAAGATATACTGGGATCATTTGCAAGTAGTTTGATATGTGAGCACCAAGTGTTATAATAAATTTCATTATTACTTCCGGGTGTTTTTCTGGAGAAGGAATGGAGTCTTACAGGAGATTGTACAGGAGAGCAACCTCTGTCGTAACACTGAAAAAAGAAGGTGCCTAAAAATAAGGGGACTGCAAGAATTTCCGGACTGTGCATCACAATCAGAGAGTACAAATGCAGATATGCTAAGACTGACAAAAAAAAACAAAGTAACAAGCCTCAGCCGAGGGATTGTTTTAACTACAAGGGAGATGGATGCATAGCCACTGCATTCAATAATGATGTAAACCCTGACTGAAAAGAGGAAACAATTGGAGGAAGAACAGCGTGTGTGTGTGTGAAATTCAAAACTATCCTGACCCATCTTTAAATTAGATTCAGTCCCTGTTATGGGACAGATGGGAACTGAAGGGAGTCAGCAACTTCCCATAGGTCTTATGGGCAGGTAAATCTCAAAAATGTACAGAACATCAAAATAAAACACACCTTTTCATGCTTCTTAAAGGGTTGATTAGCACCAAGAGCCCAGTGAAATGTGTGGAGGGGGCAATAAGCAACCAGTTGTGATCCATAGTGAAATTCACATCTTGAAATTCAAGATGTGTCCAATTGCAGAAACCAGTGTTTACCAGAGTATCTTATCTCAGTATAGTCAAACCACCAGAGAGCAGTGAGTTCAACAATATGCCTGAAACGTCTGAACAGCATGACCTGGATTTTGGGCAAACAGAAGAGATGATGCACCATATAAAACTCTCTGAAGAAACACCTTTTAAACACAGCGCTTGACTGATACACCCAAATGATATTGAAGCTATCCGTAAACACATCCAAGAGCTTCTTGATTCAGGAGTGATCAGAGAATCAGAGTTACTCCTTTCATCACCCATTGTAGCAATCAAGAAAAAGAGCGTCTGGGTCAAATTGTGCATTGACTACAGAAGGCTGAATTCATGGACAATAAAGGATGCTTACACTCTTCGAAAGCTTGAGGATATGTTCATGGTGTTGTCAGAGTCACAGTGGTTTTTCGGTTCTTGATTTGAAATCTGATTATTGTCAGACTGAAGCTAAGCAGGCAAACCTAACACCTAACGCAGTGGTTCTCAACCTTTTTTTGCAGTGGGCCGCACTATGTCCAAGTTCAAGTCTCACGGGCCGCATATTAT
>JAODKE010000044.1:16610317-16622695 GCA_026779605.1 Mormyrus hasselquistii
GTCAAGCTGAAGAAGGAGTCCTATCGGGCCTTTTTAGCCTGTGGGACTCCGGAAGCAGCTGATGAGTACCGACAGGCCAAGTTGAGCCGCTGCTCCTCCACATTGAGAGGAGCCAGATGAGGTGGCTCGGGCATCTGCTTAGGATGCCTCCTGGATGCCTCCCTGGTGAGGTGTTCCGGGCATGTCCCACTGGGAGGAAGCCCTGGGGAAGACCCAGGACACGCTGGAGGGACTATGTCTCTCGGCTGGCCTGGGAATGCCTCGGGATCCCCCCAGAGGAGCTGGAGGAAGTGGCCGGGGAGAGGGAAGTCTGGGTTTCCCTGCTGAGATTGCTGCCCCCGTGACCCGACCTCGGATAAGCGGAGGTTAATGGATGGATGGATGGATATTATTTGTTCAATCTATAGAGCTGGACAATAGCTTTAAAACAATATGAGGACCATTTTTGTGCAGCTTATATTAAGGTTAAAATAGCTAGTCAAAGTCATAGTCCCCGCCAAAAATGTCCCTCAATATTGATCCTAGACACATAAACATCAATCCTGTGTGTGGCCTGTCCTGTTAGCTGTGTTCTGTACTCCCAGTTTTGATCCCCCATGATCCTGTTCCTTTCTGTTGGTCTTTTGGTTTAAATAAATCATTTGTTTGTTCCATCTTCTTCTCCCACGTTCTTTGTCCTTCAGTGTGACAGTAAACATTTTGCTGTCAATCACAACAGCGTCGAAGGATAGCTATTTTAACATATTTCTAAACATCACTAGTACCAACCAATATTTAGTATTAACGATTTCATAACTAACCACATTACCACAGTGTCTTGATCTGAGCAAAACTGACCTAATATTGAATCACATGAAGAGCCAGCCACATTATTCATACCTTCATATTGTATGGGTTCAACTTTTGCCAAAACATTTTTACTGTCATAGGAAAGAAAACTGGCAAGCTTTGCAGTTTTAATTATTCCTTTTCAAGATTATCCAGTACGTTTTAAAAATCAGTTTAACGTTTACATCCACTGCTTTTGCATGTGCGCTGCATATGTTCTCTGCATGCATTTTTTCATCGTTGCTGTTTAAAATCACTCCAAGACCGGTTTGTGAGGAAATTATGTGTAACTTCTTTTTTGCTCTGTAAATACCCAATATTTATGACAATCACAATGTAATATTTCCCAATACCGTGCTGCCCCAGTATATTATCCAAAATACTTTTTTTTTTTTTTTTTATTTCTTGTCATGCCACCCTGATCTTGTTGTAGATGTTCCTCTGAACAGATCACAATTAAAGCTTTGATATCTTCATTAGCCCACAGATTTTTTTTTTTTTTTTTTTAACATCTTCTAAGTTTGCAACCTCTTTTTCTAGATGCCAGTTATATTGTGTTTGGAGACTGGATATTTGCATAACCAATTGTGAAAAAAAGAACTTGTAAATCCCACCCCAAAGTACCACGAAAGTACCCTAGCCGGGTTGGTGCTTTAGGTACTGGTGCTTGACCGGGAGTCAATGGAAGAGGGACAGTACCAAAAGCACCATACCGAAAATAGAATAACTGGTGTGGTGAAAAAGCACCCTTCATGTATGCTTGTGTCTCTGCAAAGCACTTTGATTTGCCTTCCATCTGAATTGTGCCATATAAATAAACTTGCTTTGACTTGATCAATGCCAAAGCTGTACTCCTGGTATGTACAACATATGCTGTTATAATAGCCACCAAAGAGTGGATACTATGAATACAATATTGATAAGACCTGGGCCCATGGAGGAAATGGGACTCAAAAGTGAGTAAGCACACTGCCCTCAGAGGTTTGAGCTATGCAGTATTCTTATCAGTTAGTAACTTTAATGTCTCGGATCTGATCTTAAAAATTGATTGGATTATTAAGTCAGTGTGATCCGCAGTTTGTCATCTGCAGTTTACCATGGTCCTAAAAACAGAATTTAAAAATTACTGAACGATTCATGCGCCTAAATTTGCGTACCATGAGTAAACCAGTGAGTACCCACAAAAGGCTAAGAAATATTTACGCATTCATAACAATTCTCCGTTACTTTCGCTCATGACGTAAATACAAATTATATTAATACTGTGTAATGTTCTGGTGTACAGGTTTTCTGGAGGCTTTCAATAACGCAGCCGACACAGACATATGTTGGAGCACACCTCTTTTATTTATTGTATTATTTTATCCATTCTCCATCTGGCACGTCACCAACAGAACCGGGGTCACAGTGCCATCTATTGGTAAGGAGTTTAAACAACTAAGGGCTATACGTAACGGTTTGATTACGTACCGGCTAGCTCCCCCTTCTTTCGAAGAACTCTATATCCTAAGTTCAACAGCGCAGATAAACTAACATGAAAATTGTTGCACTGTTGTAAGATACAAATAGAAAGACATGTCTCCTTAGGTACATTAAAGCGAAGAACACCGGTAAACATGTACGTGCGCACAGACACTGTGTTTCCCAAACGACCGTTCTAGAAACCGGAAGTACATACAAACATATAGGGGGACAGAGAATGCTCACATCAACAGTTTCTTTCAAAGAATAATACACATTTAATAATAACATAAGTATTTTGACAGGGGCAAATAAAACACAAAAGGACAATATACAACAAAAAATGTGGGGCTTCCCCCTAATTAGCCTACACTCACCGGACTCACACTTGGTGGGAAAACTCCGCATTCCATTCAAACAAACTCCTCACACTGACACATCTTAGTTAAGGTTATTTAGTTACACATGACAACACTCTTTACAATTTGCTGGCCTGATAACACAGAAAATAAATGGTCATACAAAAACACACAACTCCTCCATTTGGAATCCTCACTAGGAATGAGAGGACGCGGCTAACGGCGCATTTTATAACTCACAGGCTTTCCACGATCCCACCGCTGCCCCCTACTGTCCAGGAGGTAAATACTAGTGATTTGCAAACGGAATCTCATTATAACTAGCACACAAGTATATACATGCTATAGGAGGTTATATATTTAAACCTGATTAACGTATACCACCAACAGTTTTTTTATTATTGTATTTATTACTATAGGCTACAAATTTATATATTGAATATTCATACGTTAATAATCACAAATTTTATTATTCAATATTTTGCCGTACAAACCGGTCTTCACTAGTGGCAATAGTTATTCTGGCCAATAGATGTCACTGCACTACATAGGCAGTGTATTGCCCATAGACTCAGAGAACGACCGAAAGACCCAGTGAACCGGAAGATGCAATGAACGATGCGAACCAAATGAACTGGTGATCCAAAGAACCACTGAGTGAACGGGTGAACGAAAAGACCCGATGAGCAAAAAAAGACCCGATGGAAAAAGTACGCTGAACTGCTGGTCTACAAATTCAGCGAATCGTTCTCAACTGCAATAACACGGTCAGTGGGGGCGCTGAGATCGGTTGGTGGTCGTTGTGATCAGACAGAGCGCGATGTCAATGTAATCGCTGATCTCAAATCAGTGGTACTGCACAGTTAATGCAAGGTGCTTGGTGAACTTAAGTCTTAATGTCGTCACGGCTGTGTTTGTCATGCTGTTTAGTGATAGACTGCTTCCTGAATTGCTGACATAGACTGACGCGAACGTTAGCAAATAATAATAATAGATAATTTATTGATCTCCGTCGGGAAATTATTTTTAAGCGTCCCTCAACTTGCTCTCTGTGGGTGACAGCAAGCTAGTCGCGAAGGGCAGCCACCTCTTGCGGCTCTAGGACCCTCAGATGTGCTGAGGCCCAGCTCGAACCGGCGACCTTCTGATCGAAGACACAGAGGCTTAGCAGGCATTCCGCGCATGCGTGTACAGTGATTCGAATCATTTTGGCCAGCGAATCGGTTCATTCAGTTCACTTCAAAGACCTGTTCACATCTGTTACACATCACTAGTAAATTTATACACAAAGCGTATTTTCACACATCGGCACAACAGCTATCTAATATCTTTTTAGGAAAAAATAATTCTAATCCCATTAGCAATCCCATTAGCTAACAAAATAAATAAAACACATTTTCACCATGGTGGCCATGCCTTAATGGGTGTCACACACACAGAACAGATAAGGATATTACCAGACTCAAAGGGTAAATAAAACAGTCTGAGACTCACACATAACATAACAATATTAACATACAGGCAAAGTCTGTCCCCTTTGCTTTTCCCTGATAGCTGGTTTCTATCAGAGTGAATGTGTGAAAATCTCTGGATAGAACCATGTCTCAGCGAAGAGATCAATTGTCTAATGACAATTACTGGTTAATTGTCATTATTGACACACCACAGTACACAACAACATTCTGCATTTAACCCATATGTAACATAGCAGGGGGCAGCTAATTCAGCAGGGGAGCAGTGCTTGGGGGTGGTACCTTGCTCAGGGTACCTCAGTGGTGCCTTGCTGGTTGGGGATTGGAACCTGCAATCATTCAATTACAAGTGCACTTCCCTAACCATTAAGCCACCAGTGCCCACAGTGACGGCAGGTGTGATTGATTTGCTCTTTGCTGTAGCTGTCGGGAGCCTCCTCTTCAGCTGCTTCCTCCTAAGTGATGTTGTCATGGTGCTTTAATGTCCTTGGGCAGCTGGTCAAGAAGCGGTGTTTGTAAAATTACCGTTAAGGACAGAAGCACTTTCCCTCATACAGCACGTCTCTGTAGTCTCCGTGTTCTGTTCGACCAGATCGATATGACGGTGCGGCCGAAGGAAAGTCCACGCCGCAGTAGCAACACCAGAAAAAGTATCAAAACACAAGCCATCCATTCATCTTGTTTAGTTATGTTCATGCACTCATTCATATGCATCCGAACAAACACATTAAATACACGAGCAGACATATCAAGCAAACTGCAGCTAGTGTCCGTGTTGCCTGCAGATCAGTGCCACCTTAAACATCCTCCTTTGATCTATAGCAGGGGTGTCAAACTCCAGTCCTGGGGGGCCGGAGCCCTGCACATGTTTTGGTTTCCCCTCATTATTCACACCTGATTCAACTCCTAGTGCTAATTACCACACAGCTCTTAAGAACTAAAGCCACACAGGGCCACACAGGGCCCCAGCTCCTCAAAACTGGAGTTTGACACCCCTGATCTATAGGAACACATACTTCACACATTCCTTTCTCCTGTATTCTTCTAGAAGTTCAAGATTCCCATTTAATTTCTCCTTATGCTTTTCAATCCTAGCTTTGGCTGCAGCCTTCCTGCGCTGGCCGTCTGTCAGTAGTTGAAAAAAAGTCACCATATTCCTTAATAAAAGGCGTGGTTGAGTATGTCCTTTGATTAACTGTGTCAGAAACAATTCTGTCCTATTGTTATCAACCATCTAGTTATTCACATAGTTAAATATGAAGTGATTATATAATAAATAGTTAATAATTGTTAGATGTCAATAAAATATTAATAAATGTTAGAACTTAGACGTAAATAAAATATTAATTAATAATAACCGTTCATTTATAAATGTTATATTAAGATCTCATTACTGTAACAGCTTCTCATTACTGATTTGATCCTTTAAAGTACATGGTAAGGGAGAACATGAGAAATGGTAATTAGCCGGTTTTAGATCAGCGAATGACATGAAATTCTACACACATTGAAGTCTTTTATTGGATTTACCATCAGAAAAAATAAGGTAATATGTTTTTAAAAGTAAATATCATCACCCCGTTCATAAAAGTTTCACAAAGTGACAGATGAGAGGAGAAGCCTCTCGCTACAACTCGCAGGAGGGCAGGGTTGGGCATCCTGCCTGGCTGAGGACGGTCCGGAGCCCTTAGTCTCTGCATTGCTCCACGCGTTGTGCCAGGCTGTCGGCAGCACTTGGGAAAGGTAAGGCTCAGCTCCCAGTGTTTCCCTCTGGGTCGCTGCTGCTTCCTCCCAACATTATCACCAGGTTCCTGAAGTCAACATATAAGGTCATTGATATCACTAACAACCTGACATCCCACTTGTAACAACTCACACATGCACTGACTACACAGTCTAACCCGCCACCCTCTGGACTTCCTTCTATCCATCAACTGTGTGATATCCAATATCTTTAAATGGTATTGATAATATCTGTGCAAAATCTGTATGCTATACAATGTCATCGCTCTGTGTCCAACACCCACCACTCACTGCACATGGTCATCATTACTGTGTAATATTTAAACAATGTGCAATGACCTACACGGTTATTTATTCCTTCCATATGTATATAGCGCCGCAGAACTTTTTGCACTATTTGTTTATTGTTGGTTGTGTGTTTTACATACACGTTTACACTGGAGGAGCTGCTTTTAATCTCGTTGTACATGTGTATAGTGACAATAAAAGGCATTCATTCGTTCATTAATTCAATGTAGCCAAATCAGCACGGTGGGTGATTTTTAATAAAGACGTGAAGTTGCTCTTTTAAAAGCAGTTTCGTTTTCATTAATAGTGCACTGCTAGAGGTGATTAGCAGTAGTACAGACAGGGAAAGACAGCAATTTACACACTAATCATATTCAGGGTAACAACTACGCAACAAACAAGCCACTGTAAAAGTATTACATTCAGCAATTACAACACAATGCCCCATCACTTACTATTTACAACATAAATACACAATTACATACAGTAATTCACAAAGTTATTTACAGTTATTTACATTGATTGATTAGTGCAAAGCATGCTGGTATGCAAATAATTAAAATCTATATTGCCTGGCCCCGCAGCGTCACAGTATATGAATTCATGAAATATTTTTAGAGTTTTAGACTTTGACCTATACAGTGTGCGGGTCTTCAAAAAGTTTGATTCTTTTAGATTTGACAACTGGTTTGACCGATTCACTTAAAAGCAGTTCAAAAGAATGAGTCATTCATGAACTGGACCTTACTAGCTGTAATTGGAGCTGAACACTGGTAAAGCTAGTCTGTGATATTGCTGTGAATAGAACACAAAACTTACATTGTAGATTTTTGTAGAAATATATTAAAATAATATAAAAGATAGTAAATAGAAGGTAAATAATAGTATTGACAAGTAAGTGTGTGTGTATGTTGTGTGTGGTATCAGATCAGTCTCTGAGAGTTCAGTAGCCTGACGGCATGAGGGCAGAAAGTGTTTCTGAGTCTAGTTGTCAAGGCCTGAATGCTGTGGTACCTTTTTCCAGATGACAGAAGGGTGAAAAGATAATGTGAGGGGGGTTTTGCGGATGCAGGGATGATGGAGGGGAGCGAGAATCCAGAGATCTTCTCAGCTATGTGTGGCGTATAATAACCAGGTAAATTAGACAAGTCATCTGAAAACTGTCTGAAGCATTTACAAGTACAAAAAAAACCGTAAAAGACACTTTTAGCCAAAGTGACATAGAATTGAGAATGCAGGGTCAACTGGGATAAGGGCCCAACAGTAACATCACTCAGTCACCCACAGGATTTGAACCAGTGACCTTCTGATCATAGGCACAGAGTCCTAACTCACAGATCCACAGACTGCTCACAATTTCTAGCAACTAATTATGATTTTTTTTCACAGTTGGCCAACTCAACAGCATTTTACTCATACTCCATGCTACATGTCGAGACAGAAGTAATTTTACTGCTTTTGAATGCTAAATATATTAAAATGGAGCACCTCAAATGCCCAGCATTTATTATTTATTATATCCATAGGTTCAGATGACACCTTCTTCAGTGACCAGTGCATTTATCCCAATTTGCATGGGGTCACAGTTCAAAACAGGACGCAACATAAATTTAACACTTAAAGCAGTGACGCCTTTAAAAGTAATGGCAAGTTTACTATTTTCAGGGAAACTTTTAATATAATCGACCATTGCATAGATTTCTGTAAAGCACTATTTTTGTTTACTTTCCTTTAAATCGGGATACACCTTAAACCTTATCTTCTAACCATTTTATCCATCCATCTATATTGCTTGTCTAGTTAAGGCATGTAAAACTTTCTTGATCCCCATGTGAGAAACATTTACCCAACAGCATTGCAAAAATAAACTCCCACTACAATTCCCCTGAATTAAATAAATAAACAAGCAAATAAAAGGAAAGTTCATAGTACAGTGTGGGTGGCAAAAGTTAGGTAGTAATACGGAAGGTACACAGATGGTAAGGCTACAGTTCTGCAGATATTAAATGTAATATACATATTTAAACTAAGTGTAACATAACTCACAGGTCGGTGAAACGTTGCTGTAGATGTTGAAACATGCTATCTTTGTTTGAGAAGCAGCATTGTGAGCTTAGTTTAGGAAAAGTCACAAAAGTAACTTAAAAGGTATCTTAAGCATTATTTTTATGCTGTATAGCTCAAAATGACCCAACAAGCACATGTAATACTAGTACTGTGCTTCCAATGTGCAGAAAAAATGTCAACGTATCTTTTGTTTCTAGCTGTGTACGTCAGGTCATGCAGGCGCAACATCTGCAGGCCACCAGGACGTGGACGCCCCCAAAAACTAAATGCATGCATACACGCCCCTAGGATAGGTTACGCCCAAATCCCGCAGAAAGGAAATCTCGGTGTGGCCAGATCTTGTTCTGGTTTTGCCATGACCGTAGGAGCGTTTCAGTAGTAAAACATGGTTTATATCAGTGAGAGGTTATTGAGGGGTTAAGTCTGTCTGATGCATTTTAATATCCACGGCCTGTAATTACAAAGATAGTTAAAATATATATATAATTTTTAAAAAAGTAACTGGCCCTGTAGATCGGTGGCAACACTGGGGAAGTAGTTAGAGAGAGGTCTTATTGTTTGGTGTGACGGGCTCAGCGTGGTTTGCGAGTCGGAGTCTGCGCACTATATGTCTGTTAGCGGGGACGCCAAGGCGACATCACGGAAAACTCGCCTCGCACATTTCCTCTGCTTTCCGGAGTGCCATGGGATCGGAATACTGCCGACATGCTGCCTCTTATGCTCGCTTTTCGAGAGATTAGGCTTGCCGACTAGGTTTTTTGCCCTGAGCGAGCCGTCTGGAAAGAAAGCGTATGGACGCACTATGCGGGAAATGGTTGGAGGCTGCTGCGTGTGCTCCGATGAACGAGGCTGGGCTGAGAATCCGCTTGTGTATTGTGATGGACATGGGTGCAGCGTCGCTGTGCATCAGGGTAACTCTATTATTATAGCGCTTTTAGCCGGTTACATGCTAGATCTGGGCAAGTGGGGACCCTACCTAGTAATCGGGTCTAATTGTTAATATTAGGCTCGTGGTTGCAGCCTGTTTTTTTGTATTTGTATTAATACAGATACGCCTGGTCATCGTGTCAATACCCATGTTTAAACATGGGCACAAAAACGTTGATTTTCATTTTCGCGTACTGTTAACGCCGAATATTATTATAGCTAATGATGTAAGTGAGCTCGCGCTTTTCCGGTGTCTGTTGTCAGCGTTCGAACATCATGGCGATTATTTTCGGCCATTAAGCTGGAAAGTCTAGACAAAACACGGGTTCAGCGCAGGATACGCAGCGTTTCCAAGACCTTTAGGGAAGACAGATTGTTTTGTTATTTGCCTGTGCTGAATGCGTTACACCAACCTGTCTGATATTTAAAGCAAGGGGTGAATGAAATGAAAATGATCACTGCTGTGCTGCTATCTAGCAAGTAGAGTATGAGAGGTTGTTCATTTTGTGTGCTTTAACTGCTTGCATGTATCAGTTTATTAATGCATACATAGACGAACAGAACTATATAGGAACTCTACATAGTTTACTAACAGTGTGATTTTCTCTAAAACGCCAACGGTAGTAAATATATCTGACCGCGTATTCTGGCTGTACCTGTACAAATAAGTACACGTATATGTATTCATATATATGTTTGTTTTTTATTTGCTTCCTTGTTTTGGCTTGTTCTGGGTTGCTCCCTTGTTTGTTATTCATGAAACTTGTATAATATTTAAAACTGAGGAAGACACGCTGTCCAGATTTTGCTAAAAACCATTTTTGGTTATCCAAAAGCATAGTTAGTGCCGTTCAGGCCGATGGCTACCCCAGAAAAACGTTCATTTAAACGTTTTCTAAATACTGTACCAATTCATAAAATTGACCTTGGGTGTATTTGGTTGTTCTGATAATAGTTCTTGGCCTTTACAATGTATGCCTTTTAACTTTAGGGATTTATTTCAGTTTTTCCTTCTAGACACCTCAGTCCAATTAAAACATTGGTTAATTAGATAATAGGGTGCTGGTCGTTTGGATTCAGTAATCTCAGATTTTCAATAACCACATAAAATTACTAGGATTCATCTTAATTGTTTTTTTTTTGTTAGAAGCATGTGAAAATAGAAAACAATATGTACTTTTTTTTAGTAAAGATTTTCCCCCCACTTTGCTTACTCAGCATTTAATTCATACTGCATGCAGAAAAGGAAGTCATCCAGGTGAAACAACTTAAGCAAGTCTGCATTTAAATGGAGCATAACATACAGGTTACTGAGTTGTTCCTCAGCCTTTTTCTCTTGTTCTTCAAAAGCCATGGCATACGATTTCATAAAGTATATACCAGGAAAGAATGCAAATTCCAGATTTGTGGAACAGTATTGGTCATTTGGAAATGTTTTGTCTTTCTGTGTTGAACCCAATTAAGGCTCCAGCACTACCCTTCCTCCTCAAACAGGATAAACACACAATTGGTGTATGAAAGGATGGATGAATCTAATTACAGTACACCCACTTGATATTTTATCTCATCGATCAAGATGAATTTTTTGATGTTCTAAACCATTTTCCATTATCTTATTAAATTTTGAATCCCTATCATGGAAGTGGTATAGTGACATTTTAATATGTCGGCTTTTTTAAATTCACAAAAGACAAAATGTACGATCACTCTATAGATGGAAATGATGAAACAAGTTGTAAATTCCAGTGCCGGAAAGGCCATCAGACTTTTGATAGGACTGAGTAAGCTTACCATTTCTGTTTTGTTATTGATTCATAAAAATACTTCTCGACTTTTAGCTGCTAGACCAAAAAAAGCTTAAACCATGAACCACATCATCTGTTATAAGGCTGATAATATTGATAATGCATTTAGAATTTAGTAATTTCATCCATCCTGCTACCTCCGGAGTACAGGCTGCCGATTAGCCTGGAGCCTTTTCAGACTGCATGGGGAGGGGGCCTGCACTGCACAGATTCCCATCACCAGCACATGCTTGTGCATATGTGCCAGTAATAATTCGTGCACAGATATGGAAAATGTTCTGATTCTTTTTATATATTTTTATTGAAAACTGCGGTACCAATAACTGGCTAACCTTAGATCCGCTTGCCGATGTGCTGATCAGTGGAATAAAGTTACGTCGTTTTTATTCTGTGAAAGATGAAAGATCGGTACGATAGACCCTACTTCTATGTGGTGAATGAATTAACGAAATCCCTTGTCCTCCACTATGGAACACAGCCGATCATCCAATGCAGACCTTTAATACTGTCTTCAGCTCTGATGAACTTTTAATATTCATAAAATGTAAATATCGACTGCCAATATTGGCCTAGATCGACACGATAGTCCGATATCAGTATCATGATATTTTACTCATTTTGGCTGATACCAATATGTTAACTGATATATTGTGCATGTCTACGTGTAATCAGGTACTATGGGCAGTTTAAATATAGATGCCTTTTTACAGAGCAGCAGGTGTTTGCGGTGTGCTTCTAGAAACTTGCATGAACACAGAACGAACATGCAAATTCCATATATGTAGTGGCAGGGAACATCAAAGTGTGTTCTCTTTTTTTTTTTTTCTTGGTTAAAATCCAGTTGTAACTGATGATAATATGACCCACTATCAAATAAGCAGTAATAGAAGACAGATGAATGATTTGTCATTTTTTGGAAAGACTATATATAAACACTGCACAAAATTCCCCATTTGGTACAAATCTTGGTCTAGGGTTCATGCTTTGATTATTATGAGTATCCCCTATTAACACATCCCCCCTCCAGTCAGCACGCTTTAACGCAGGCTGTTTATTGGATAGTCTTGTGTGTGTGTCTGTATGAGGGGGGAAGCCCAAGTTTTGTGTGTGTGTGTATTAACCATTAAAAATGTGAGTTCAGCAATCAGGTAAGATAAAGTCACTTGTCACTTGTTCAGCAATATTACTTGTAGTTTTGTGGGCAAGAAATTGATCTACTCTAAGGGAAAGAATCAAGAGTTTAAAATACTTTTTTGTTTTCGTTTGTAAATACAGTTCTTGTTGATTGTAGCTAATCCTTTGTGTATATCGTGAATATGAACATTTTTTTTTTTTTTTTTTTTTTTTTTTTTTTTAGTTTGCCCCGGTTTTTTTTCCACCTTTTTTTTTTGCAGGGCAGAACACCCGTCTTAGCTCCCCCCCCCCCCT
>JAODKE010000044.1:16647941-16672737 GCA_026779605.1 Mormyrus hasselquistii
TTTTCCCACAGAAATGAATGGAAGGTCCCCCAAAGATATGAATATATATATATATATATATATATATATATATATATGTGTGTGTGTGTGTGTGTGCAAGCAAGCAAGTGTGTTTAGTAGCTTCTTCTTGAATGGCAAAGAGATTCAGATAATACAAGACCTGGAGGAGGGAACGAGAACTTCATTGCGGTTTGGGGAGATTAACAAACTAGGGCAGAGGAACAAACACAAAGAATTACATTTTATTCAAAGTGCAAGGGCAGGGAAAAAATCCTGATATTCGGCCTAAAAATTGGGGCATCCATTGAATTACATTGAATGGGCCTGTCACTTGAACTCTCTGAATCTTGTGATAACCGTCTTCTACATCTTACATTTTTACATATGTGTAAACATATATGCATGTTTGAAAACAGTTGAGACAGAGAAATAAATCAGTGAGCAGATTTTTAACATTATTTGGAGGGATATAATTGTAGCTTAACCTTCCTATGCTGTTAGGGTTGGCGCTGACCCATTTACAAGTTTAAAATGCATAAAAGCACCACATAAATTTGTTGACTGCATCAATGGTTTTTGACTTTGTCAGGAACTTGTATTCCAAAAAATATATATATCACTAAATTATAAATGCTCTGGTCGAGATTATAACAGCTCTGGTGTAGGGGTTGCAACCAACCCTTTTTAAGTTTAAAATGCATAAAAGCAGCACATAAATTTCTGCATCAGGAACCTCTATTTAAACTATATATATATATATATATATATACATATATATATACACATACATAAAAGAGTTCACTAGGCAAGACATGCCCATACATGTAAGGCAAAATAAGACCAATTCAGTTTATTTATATGATTCTCTTGAGGCTTATTTTACCATTATGTTTTTATTGAAAATGAGAGGTATGCTGTCAAAAGAAAGGTCCAGAAAGCCACACCAAAAATATTAAAGCCAATCTTTTCATGGATAAGGAAGCTTAACAAGGTAACCAAGAGGTAAGAAACAAATTGGATGATAAATTATTGTTTTGAGGGTATTTTATGGCTGATTTAAGACACGGGTCGGCACCGACCTGTCTAACATAAGAGATTGGAACAGAAAGCTGACACAGGATGACGGTTAAATCCCCTTTCTTCTGGTATATAAAGCTCAAATGTAGTTTGTGTTTCTTCATGTTTTATTTCAAAATAATATTTAACAGATCTGAAAAATCTTTAAAACAACTTTACTATATACATGACTTTCTGCTAAAGAAACTCTGTGGTGTTGGTATGTAAAGCAGGATTTCTTGCTTTAGCCGGATAACTTGTCAGATTTAAGGTAGTCTGAGCTGAAGATACAGCCCATTTAGCCCAAACTACCTTAAATTCAACAAGTTTAAACGTTAAACTTTAAACATTGTCTTGTTTAAAAAACAATTTAGTCGGAAACACGAGTAAGCTCTAAATTTCCCTGAAGATTGATTTGCAGTGCACTCCAGATAATATCTGCTCTGTACAGTGCCTGGTAATCCATCTCAATACTTCTTTGTTTATTTAGTTGTCCTCTAGTCATCATGGTAATAAGGAGACTGGGGGCAAAACCAAGAGATTGGGTAACCACAGTCTGCACCGGAGCAAAAAGGGAACCGGGAGTGGACCCAAGAGCTGTTCGTCTTCCTGTTCTTCCAGCCCATTTAACACAGGTAAATACAAATGTGTTTGGCTTTTGCAATAATTTTACTTGCATACTGTAACTATATTTCTTACGTCGTGTGTTGACAGTATATGCTGTGCAACTGTCTTTGGTGTTATAATCTATTTTTTTTTTTTTGTTGTTCAGGTGGTGGTTCTCTGTCTTCAGCTCAAGATTTTTTACAATATTCTTCTTCTTCTCGTCTGGAATGGGAACGAGAGCAAGGAGATGAGCAAGTGACTGAAGAGACCAATGAGGGAAATGGAGGGCCATGGGAAGTGGAGGAAGAGGAGGAAGATGAGGAGGAAGACGAAGAGGAGGAAAAATACGCTAAGCCATCTTTATTGCCCCCAGTTCTTACCGTGAGCGATGGTCCCCAGAACTCACCAAGCTACAACCGGGTGGAGAGTAAAAGTAGCTCTTTTGAGCCCAAAGTCACAATTTCTACGTTTGGCTCCATCATGCGTATTACTTCCACTGGGGGGCTTAGTGGGGGTGCCAAGGTGCGTAAGGTGTCCCCTGGGGAGTACAGACCAAGCAAACCGAACAGCAAGGTGCACCAGACCCCCTCTGCAATCATAGAGGAACCAGATATTCTAGAGGAACAGACAATGCCCCCAGTCAGTGAGAGGCGCCATGCCATGAACAAGAAGAGTCGGCATGGGCCCGGGAGGCCGAAGGGCAGCAGGAATCGAGAAGGACGTGAAGGGAAGGAACACCACATCAGCCAGGCTATGCCTGGACCTGCATACTCAGTGCCGCCTGCCCTTCCCTGCACCAGCTATCCAGCTTCCATACCAATCTCCACCCAGAACTCCTTCTCCATCGGCAGCAGCAGCTCACTGCTCAGTTCTGGTGAGTCCAGCCGTTTAGTGTATGGGCATCTGAGGGCATCAAGGTCAGCATCAGTCTTATTTAATCTACAAACACTGAGTATTTCTGCAACATAATTTCTTTAAAGCCAATACGTGCGTGGCTGAAACTAATTTGTGGATGTTGTTTTGGGGCAAAAGAGCAAATGATATTTAATTGAAAGGCGAAGCTGAGAGGAAATTCGAATTATCACTAGAAAGCTTCAGGCTTTCCTTTTATCCTGTTATATATTTTATGCTCAACCTATTGTCACACCTAACATTGGTGAGAGACCCTAATGTAGCCAAGGAGCTGCACAATGATTACAATCAAGGCAGTTGTGTTGGATTAAGCTTGAGATATAGAAAGTGCTGGATGTTGTTGAGACGACGTGTTTTTGACATCTTTCTGCTTTTTGTTCATGGGTGATGTCATCGAAACGACTATATTTCCTCAACATTGGCAAGCTGTGTGATTTTAAGAAAATAGGATCAGAGTATATTACATTCCGTTCTTTGACTATTGCGGTAATGAACTACATCCGGAGGAAGGAGTTTATTTCTATCTGATGTTCTCTGACGTTGTCACGTTCAGCCTTCTCCTCGTGGGCTGATTCAAATTTACTGCAGATGCAAATGCACCACAGTGCACATGGCATAGTGCTGGTCCATTGGCGTTCCTGGATGTTCACACTTCTTGCACAAATTCACCAAGCAGCTGCTTATGTGGATGGAAGGCCTGGGCCAGGCACTGTACAGTGAAGTTCTGAAGTCACGTTTATGAAGTGTGGCATGAGTGTTATATTAAAAATAGTGCCGTGCCGATCCGTGCTTCAAGTGGGCCAGTATTTAGCGGTACATAGCACCGGTACCTCTTTGTTTTTCTCTTCAGAGTACCAGGAACATTTCTTGCGTACTTGCACCTCTCATAATCTACCGGTAGTGAATAACAAGGTAAGTACCAACACCTGTTTTTTCACACTTCAAGCATTGGCGTCAACCCATACCAATATTTTTTATTTTTTTCTAATTTTGCTGATGCTGATAAATGGCTAATCTCTAAGCCGTTATACCTGACCGAGCTTGCCTGCCTGCGCGGATTAGCGGAATGATGTCACGTCGTTCTTCATTCTGCGCAGAATCGATCTGCAGGCCAGGTACATTTTGTAGGCTGGTACGCTGAGACCTGTCATGAGCTGTCAAAATCCCTCATCTTGATTCTTGTCACTACAGGTCTAATGCAATCAACTCAATTACTTCAGAAGTTGTGTCTTTAGCTCTAGGTGCTGGTAACTTTTCGAAAAAGTTCAAATATTGGCGGACACATTGGATTGATGCAATACCTTGATTTCTAATGAACCATCTGCCAATACCGATGTATTAATCGAAGCATTGTGCATCTCTTATTGAAAATAGATTTCTCGTTAAAACTAACCATGCATTATGTACTTACGGCATGCAACAACACGGACTGGTAGGAATGAAGGGTTTAATTTGTCACATGCAAGGTATACGATCAGACTGTAACCTGCAGTGAAATGCAACATGGTTCTGCCGTAATAAAAATAGCAAGAGCAGTAAGATATGAGTGACAATACAATAAATATGTAATAAATAAGGGACAGAAAGTTATGCTGAAAAAGACCAGAGATAAGTAACACAGTTCAAATGAAGTGTGATGTACACAAATAAGGAAAGAGTGATAAATTATAACTGTTGATTAAGTAATCAACAATTGATTGAACTAATCTGACGGATTGAGGGTAGCAGCTCCTTCTGAGCCTCTCATCTTTCAACGAGAGACGGCAGAAATGTTTTCCAGATCTCAGCCTGGAAAAGAGGTACTTGTTAGGGTGTGATGAGTCCCCGCAGATAATTAACTGTTCTGCTCCTGCATCATCTGAGGTAAATGTCCTGCAGGGAAGGCAGATCAGCCTTGGTGATGGGTTCAGATGAATGATTCACCTAGAGATTTGCAGTCCTGGCCAGAGTAATTGCCAGACTAGGCTGTGATTCCCATGGTGAGGTTGCTCTCTCAAGCCCCAGAGTAGAAGGCTCTAAGAATGGCTGGTGAGACCTTGAACCTCCCCATCTGTCTAAGATGGTACAACTGATGCCTGGCTTTAGATAACTGAGCCTGTACATAATTAAGCTGGTTGAGGTCATCGGAGATACAGACTCTGAGATATCTAAAGGTGTTCTCCCTCTCAGCTGGTACCCCTTTGATCTTGAGAGGCCTGTATCCACGGATTGCTTAAATGGACAGTTCATCCCAGAATAAAAAAAAACAAACATATTTTCAGATATCATGTAGCATTATTTGTCCATATATACTGTTGTGATGAGAGTTGCCTAGTTTTGGAGATATCGGCCATAGAAATGCCATCTCTGGAATATAATGGGACTATAAATGTCATTCTTTCTCTGGAGATTAAAGCACCAAAAATTCATTTGAAAAATTTAACAGCAATCCTTCTTTCTAGAGACCGTGACCCGGCTACTTGAGATACTTCACAGTCTTTGTAGTGAGCAATTTTATGTAGGAACTATTTTCTTTCTACTGAACTCCAAATGCCACCCTAGCTAGCATTACAGCTTAGCTGAGGAGGATACCTTTGATGTTTACATCTGGTCATGATGTCAGGAGCACGAGCAGCCTGGAGTTATCTTCTGCTCAGAGATATGGTATGTTTAAGTTATTTACACCATCGGCACAGTAAGGACATAATATAAATTTGCTTTGAGTTTTATTTGATTTGGAAATGTTCGGTTTTACTGTGTCAGAAGCTGTGTTTGGCAGAGAAACTGGCCCATAATTACACTAAAATTACATTATTAAGCAATACAGGTCAGCAAATATAACTTTGGGTATGTTATCCAATTCTTCATATTGCATGTGTACAGTATATTGTATGATACGGGCCTCTGTTTTTGTTATTCAGGTGCCTACTCCAGTACCAAGGACCCTGTCTCTTTGGGTGGGGGTATGTGTAGTACCACAATAGCCTCAGGATTGCTGTCTTCCCATGCATCTACACATCCCTATACATCTTCCTCTGTGACCAACACACAGGTAATAAAAGTCTGTGTTTTTGTATGTCTGCAAGTTAGGATAGATGATCGTGGGGAAATTTAAGTCTCTATGAGATCATCAGACATTTCTCTTAATCTTTGCCAGGAAATGAATTGATCGTTTGATTTTGGAGATGTAAAATTTTGTTAAGAGGCTGTTGTCTGCTTGGGACCAAATGTTAAAAAGGTCTATATTGCTGATGAAATATTTATGAAATAACAAACAAACAAGCGTATATTAGAGATCATATTTACCTAGCTGCTCAAAATACTGCACTAAGACAAGCCAATTTGCCTTTTATTAGTATAAGGCTTACTTGTCATAACTTAATTCTAACTAGTAAAAATAACATTCTTACTAATACAAATGTCATTTTTACCAGTAAGAATAGGAATTCAATGTATCTATAATACAGTTCTTACTAGTAAAAATGATCATTCTTATGCTCACTTTTCACTGAGAAAAACATTCTCGCACCCCCCCAGGAAATTAGTTGCCACCGGCTGCATCTTCCTCCTCCTTAGTTGCCTGACGGTATGGCGGAATCTCTCTGAGGCTGACTGAGAGTCATTTTCCCCCATGGCCTCATCAAACATTTCCCAACCTCGAGTTTTTGCTTCCACAGCTACAAATGCCATACTCCTCTTGGCCGGCCGATACCTGTCACCTGCCTTTGGAGTCTCACAGGTTAACTAAACTTGGATGACTTTCAGCCTGGCGGCTTGCTTCACCGCTGGTGTCCACCCCCGGGTTTAGGGGTTGCTTCTGTGAAAGGCATTACCAACCTTATGGTCGAAGCCTTTCACAGCTGTCTCAGCAATGGAGGCACGGAACATGGGCCCAGTCAGGCTTAATGTCTTCAGCCTCCCTCGGGACGCAAGACAATTGCTGCTGGAGGTGCAACTTTTGAATCTTCTGGACAGGGGCTGTGGCCAGACTCTCCCAGCGCACCCTATACGTTTGGGTCTGCCAGTTCTGGCTGGCATTTCTCCCCCATCATCTGATCCAGCTCAGCTCCTCTCTTAACCTGAGTGTCTAACATAGTGTCATAGATCCGATGATATGACTACAAAATCGATCATAACTAAGGTTATCTTAGTGGTTATATTATTGTCTCTGCACCAAAGTGTTTACCCAAGTGATCTTAAAACAACCTAAGAAAAGTGGGTTGGTTTCTGTACTCAGCAATTACAGACCTATTTCTGACCTCCTCTTTCTTGGCAAACTAATTAACAAAGCTGTACGTATACCATTAGTTAATAACTTTAATAACAATAGCATCAATGAGACATATCAGTCTGGTCTTCAAGGTTTTCATAGCACTGAGACGGCCCTACTTAGAGGATTGAATGACCGGAGACGCTACAATGATTCTGGCCACCCTGCTATTTTGTTTCTCCTTGGCCATAGTGCTGCATTTGATACTGTCAATGGCAACAATTGTTCTTGACAAGGAGAATATAGAATCTAGCACAGAGCCAGAAAGGCCAACCCGATTTTGCAGTCGGCAGAGGCGGCTATTTCAGGTCCAGAAAGTAAAAATGCAGACCATGATTTACTTTCAACCAATCAGTTGCAAAATTGTGTTGGCCTTTCTGGCTCGGTGCTAGATTCTATATTCTCTTTGTGATCGTGAGTTCTGTGTGTCACTTTGGTGACTGTACTTCAGAATGTTATGTGCTAACATGGGTGCCTCGGGGATCTTTTTTGGGTCCTTTACATGTTTCTGTTGCCCGCATATATTAACAAATACAATGTTTCTTTCCACCAATATGTAGACGACACTGAGCTAATTCTGGAAAAAAAAAATGTCCAAATATTATGCGGGCCATTTGACAAAGGCTACAGCTAGCTAGCTAGTTAGCTAGCTAGCTACTTTTGGTCAAGTAAACCTGCTAGCCATCTCGTGTCTATTCTTACAGTGGTGTTTCCTTTCATATTGATTTTATCTTAAACAGTGACAACAGCTTAATCTATGATTTAAAAAAAAACATGAAATAAAATATGTCTAAACAATAGAAGGTCTGTCAACGTTTTGTATGCTCTTAAGCTATGTACTAAGCAACATGTTTGATATGTGTCTCCACTTGTTCTCCTATTGTTATCTTACATTGTTCTGTTGTCTTACAGAATCCGTACTTCTTATTGATATTTCTTTTCCCTTGTGTTTGTGTGCACATTTAACGTTGGGGAAATCCAGAAGTAGCAAAATGTAGTAAAAGGTTATGTTACATAAATATTGTGATGATTGCCTGTGGTTACTCACTACATTTTTTCGCCAGGCACTTAGTAGTCGTCCAGGAGTACACTTCAATTACGGATTACAAGCCATGTCTATGTATTTATGTAAATATGCCTGTTTATGGAATGACGGAATTTCCTGAAAATTTCTGCATGCTGTATGTGCTGATGTTACACTTCTTGTTCTGCAGGTGTACACACTTCCCAGTTCTTCCTACAGTCTGAGCTCGACACGGATGTGCGGCAGTACTCTGTCTACTGCTTCTCCATTGTCGCCTCTCTTGAGCCAGACCCAGAGCTCGCTGCCAGGTTATCTGCACACCTACCACACATGGCACATGATACCCACACAGGGCTGCTTTCTGGGCAGCTTGACAGCAGCCTGTTTCCCTGCCTCCGGCATTTTCAATGTTATCATTTTTTATCTGTGCCAAATAAATTGCTGTTTATGTTTTTTGTGTAATCTTTTTTCCATGCCTGTAAATTTCAGGTGTTTTAGATTGTTTTAGTGCATGTTTTGCCCAGAATTTATTTCTATAACTGGATATATTTTATTGGTCTGGTTATTCCGCATTTTTTCACATATCGTGGAAATAATTTTATCACAAAGTTGCTCTTTAGTTGCTATGATGTTCATTTGGGAATTTCCCATTTGTCTTGAGTGACAGATTGGGTCGAGGTGCATTGTTCACAGATCAAAACTAGCATGTCACAGTTATGGGCCATAGGGCAGGCTCCTATACTTTTTTTCAGGTGACATGGGGCAAAATACACAGAACCCAGGACTGAGTGAGAAGTGGGCGGTATCCTCTGTGATGATGGTCAGTAATCTTATTGTTTGTTTCAGAGCCACATCTGGAAGATCACTTTGTTTGCCGCGGCAGCTCTCCACAAGAAAGCCTTTCCTCGCAGTAACTATCTCTCATTTATTCTTGCTGCCTGTCACTTTTACACCTTTGCCGATAACAGACGTTTGTCTGCTGCCGTCTCCCACTGTCACTCATGCAGTTCTGTGCCAGCTCAGGTCAAGATGTCCGAAAGTGCCTTTCAACTTTGTCCTCCTATGTTCAGCCTTTAATGAAATATGATATGATATGCTTGAATAAAACAGAAAGGAAGCAGAAAGACTGAAATAAAAAATACATATAACAACTAGGCCTTGAACTGATAACAATAAAATAATATTTTTTTCTCTTTTTCTTCTGCATCAACACATCCTTCATTACACAGATGACATTTAAACATAGTTTACATTGGTATAATATATACCTTGCCTAACCATAGTTGAATATTGTAACTATGTTATAATTATTATAATTATATCTCTGATGTTCTTTTTAAGGTGTCAGTCACCAGTGGCTGTCATTATAGCCTTAAAGCTCATTTATAGTTTATTATAGTATTATTGGTCCAATAAAAATTTTAGAGATATTTAAACATTTTATAACTTTCTGAGAATATAATCATTCACAAGCACATAACATACAGTTTTTTTTAGTAACAAGGGGTCAAAACAATAAGTAAAAAAAAACCACAATAATAAGGTGACCCAGTGTTCCCAGTAAAGCTCTTTCTCCGGATCTGGTCTCAGGTCTCACACCATCAGATTATTCCTCAATGTTGTTGCTTCAAAGACAGCAGAAGTTTTATTTCTTCTGACTGACTGACTGGTTTTGGACGTCCTGATTTTCCCAAGTTCAGTGCATCCGTGGGTCATTAAGGATGGCTGTGTGACAGGGTACCCCAATTTCAGTCTTGGAGGGCCAGAATCCAACACCGTTTCCAGATTTCCCTGCTCAAACATGCATTCTAGACCTGGTAATCAACCGAGTAAGATGTGTTTCGGCAAGGAAATCTGCAAACTATGTTGTATTGTGGGCCTCCAGACCTGGACTGAATAACCCTTCTGTAGGACATCGCCACTTTGATATATGCTTTTTTCTCATTTTCAACCTCAAGTCTTCCACCCATCAAGCTGGGGGTGGTGTGTGGGTCAGCAGGCTAAGCCTCTGTGCCTGTGATCAGCAGCTTGCTGGTTTTAGCCCAGTCTTACTGCAATAAACACATGTCTGTGTGCCCTTGAGCAAAGTCATTAAACCCCCAGCTGGTTGTTATTATCATCATGAAATAAAAATGCACCCTTGCTTTGCTTATATTACAGCTTTTGCAGGTACGCATGTTCCTATGTTTTATATCTATGACATATCCCTTAAAAGGCATACACAATAAAATGTGTACTTTACAAATCTGTGCACCTTGCTACTTAAAAAGAGAACACTGGTTTTGTTTAATGTAGTGATGTCATACAATGAAGACATTGTTTGAAAGAGTGAAATGCAAGCCCCACTCCTGTTGATCCAGGGATGTGTTGAACGCAGGAAAATCAGGATATGAGTTTGGTTTCAATTATTTTTTATGAATATATTAGTTGCTAGTATTGCAGTTGAGGTGGTGGATAAGGTATTTTTAGCCACCAGGGGGTGCTGCCTCACTTTAGTTTCTGACACTAGTGTTTACTGTATGTTGCAAGCGGCTAACCATGAGGTCTCAAGCAGTACATTTCTTTAACCGATTGAACTTATTCTGCGGCCACAAAAATATATATTACTATAGAAATAAGTACACAAGAATGGAAGCCTTTTTATTGCCTGTTTTGGTCAAGGATTGTATTAATTCTTCAGATAATGGCATTAGGCCATAATTTTGTAATTCTTAAATATTTTACATTTGCTCATCATGCCACAGTTTGGATGCAACAGCTCCCTCCATTGTGATTGTACTTCATTGTGATGTATGGCAGAACGAGCTGTAGGTGCTTCTCAACAAGTCACTGCGTAGTTAGAGATCACCAGCACAGGGAAAGCAGCTGACTTGAGGTAGACTTGGAGCGGTTTTTGTTTCTCAGTGTCACGTATCCTTTGAACACTCTCTTAGTTGCTCTAGCGCCCCACACAATAATTGTCGCCTCTTGTTCAGTTTTGCATATTTATTATAAATAGCATGCTTGCCGCGTTTCACTTCTGCATTACTTCTACACGTCTACCTACGGTGAAGTAAGATCTGCTCCATTTGCAGGTCACCAATGAGCAGCCTACCTCTTCTGTTTGACCAGAGGGAGGGGGCGGACCAAGGGGCCAGGGGCCGGCCGGAAAACGTGCCCCTCGCAAGCTCCCACATCGAACTCCTCCTGGAGAAACACGGCAATGGAGAGATGGGAGTGAACAGTAAGTGGGACTCATCAAAGCAAAGTAATGTTGATATCTAACTAAAAGTGCTGTTACATTGCAGTCGAAGGGAAAACCTGACTAACGCGCCTGTTTTCTTTTCCCCTTATGTTGCCCCTCTGTTGTTCCTTGTCTTATTTTCCTGCCACCCCCTTTATTTACTTCTTTACCCCCTCCCCCAATCCACATGCCGCAGTTGTAGAAATGCTCAAGTCATTGCACTCCCTGCAGCAAGAGAATCAGCGACTTCAGGATCAGATCCTCAGCCTGACAGCAAAGAAGGAGCGTCTCCAGCTTCTCAATGTGGAGCTGGCCGTACCCTTCCCTCCTCAGGCACCTCCTGCCACCTCCTCTGTCTTGACCACCAACCAGATCAATTTCCTGTCTTCCCCTCATGGTCAGCCTTCCAGCTTCCATAAATTTAGTACAGGTTCTGCAACTACCGATGGGCTATTTGCTTCACTCGTTACGTCACTTTGGGCAAAAAAAGTCTGCTAGAGAAATTATACAGTACTGGTCAAAATTTTGGACACACCAAACCGAGTGAAGGAGAAGGGGCCTCTTTCAGGACAGCTGGAAAAGCATCCCGGGAGCCAACATCATGAAACTGGCCTAGAGGAGAGTCAGCCAGTCCCTGGAGCAATTAGGGCTAAGGGCCTTGCTTAAAGTCCAAATAGTGGAGTCATTCTGCTGACCCTGGGATTTAGAATTTAGTGATTAATTGTCATTGTTGACACACAACAACAATATGTGTTCTCTGCATTTAACCCATATGTGCCAATGTGACATAGAAGGGGGCAACTAATTCAGCGCCCGGGGAGCAGTACCTTGTTCAGGGTACCTCAGTGGTGCCTTGCTGGACAGGGATTCAAACCTGCAAGCTTTCATTGCAAGTGCGCTTCCCTGACCATTAAGACACCACATCCTTATCTGAGTCCAAGCCCACAGAGCTGAACTAAATTATTATTGTTTTTTTGGTCAGTGTATAATTTTATATATGTCATTTGGGGGGCAGCATGTGGCTCAGTGGGCTAAGCCTGCGTGCCTGTAATCACAAGGTCGCAGGTTCAGCCTCAGCATGTCTGCGGGTCCTTGAGCAAGACCCTTAACCCCCAGCTCCCTGGGCGCCCCAACAGGTGGCAGCCCTTCGTGGACAACTTGTTCTACAAAGAGCAAGTTGAGGGAGGCGTAAAGAAGAATTTCCCCAACAAAGGAATTTCCCCACAGGGATCAATAAAAAGTTGTGTGTGTGATTATTATAGTTTTATAGTTATATGTCTTTATAATTATTCTAAAATGTAGAAAACAGTAATATGAACCTATGGGAGGGTCCAAACTTATGACTGGCAGTGTATGTAAATGTAAACGTACTAAATGTGTGTCATTTGAGCCTGGAAATGCTCACGTCATCCATCCTTACAAATGGAATTGTCTTAATAGAAAGGACAGAAGATTAATGAGAAACATGGGTTAGGTACCTACTCCTACCCTGTACTGGACGAGCAGGTGGAAGGTGGATTGCACTGTATGGAAAACTAGTTTGTAGGCATATTTTTGAAATTGAGAAGATTTTGTCAGAATTTGTGATACCGCTTTACAATAAGACTACCCTTGTAAAGGGTTTCTGAATGGTTTATAGTCAGGTTACCAAAAAATTTAAGGACGTTATAATGCAGTTTTATATTAATGAGTTACTACCATTTAATAATATTCCTTTATCGGCCATTGCGCAAGTACAGGTACAAAGGAATCTTTACTCTTTACTGACCCCATCTTGCTCTTCATAGCTTGGGAGTCACAGCACAGTCTGAACCATCGTGCAGCCCCCCCTGGAGCTGGGGGGTTAGGGGCCTCACTCAGGGGTCCCCAGACATGTGACTGTTCAAGGCCAGGGCTCAAGCCAGTGATCTTCCAATAACAGACAGAGATTTAGTCCAATGAGTTACTCACCACTTTATTGTAAAGGGAGCCTTATTGTTTAAAGTGCTACCAGATTAATTTATCTGTGAGCTTCATGATATATGAGTATAAAATTATGAAGATATTTAAGCCTTGTTCTGTCTGGATTGGCCTTTTAATATGCTTTCTTTGCTGGATATTCTGCATGTCTAGTCAATACTTTTCTATTTTAAATGCAAATTAAATAGTACACTCTTAACATGTTGAAGTTTAGTCAGTTTATTTAATACTGTCAATTTAATACAGTGTTTTTTTTTTTAGAATTTCCCAGATTGTTGTTTCTCAGATTATTGTCCTTTACAGATGCTCTCATTTCCAAGAAGAGCCCCCCTTCAAAGACCAGCATTATGAATGAGAACACGCTCACAAATTCTGAGGTGAGGACCACGTCATATTTGCATTTACACTACATGGCTATGTCTGCATAACCCTCACATCACTGCTTGTGCAGATTTGGTGTGGATCATGGATCCTGATTTTTCAAAATTAACTTAAAAAGTCACTAAAAATCCATGCAAGCTACCTAGCTTTGGTGTGCACAGTTGTGAAAATACACTATATACACAAAACTATTGGATCACGCCTATCAATTATTGAATTCTGGGTGTTTCATTCAGACCCATTTCCATAAGTATATAAAATCAAACACTGAGTCATGTAGTGAGGTTTACATGATGAGTTGCATGCAAGCTTCACTCAAGCGCCATGTAACCATTGGATGAAATGGTGTAAAGCATGCCACTACTGGACTCTGGAGCAGAGGAAATGTGTTCTGTGGAAGACGACAGTTACCTCAATTATGTGTATCCCTGCCCGAAACTGTCTCACTTCAGTTATGTGTATCCCTGCCCGAAACTGTCTCACTTCAGTTATGTGTATCCCTGCCCGAAACTGTCTCACCTCAGTTATGTGTATCCCTGCCCGAAAGGGTCTCACCTCAGTTATGTGTATCCCTGCCCGAAAGGGTCTCACCTCAGTTATGTGTATCCCTGCCCGAAAGGGTCTCACTTTAGTTATGTGTATCCCTGCCCGAAACTGTCTCACCTCAGTTATGTGCTTCAGTTGGATGCCAGTTTCTGGGGTTTTGTGATATAGCGCCTTGTGTAATCTCTGTCTTTCAGGAGCTCCCCTCTGGCTGTCCATCAAGAAGTAGCTCCTCCCTTTCATTTCAGAGCACTCCGCCTCCTCAGCAAAGCCCCGCCTCCCTTAGTCAGCAGTTTGTAAATGGGCTGGGGAGGGCACTTACTGGAGGGCTGGGAAGCATGAATCAAGCTGGTAATACCACCCTTCCAATGGTCGGTGGGTTAATGTCTAGTCTGACTGGAAGTCCACAGCTATCCATGAATGGCGTGCTGGGTAGCCTAAACGGGGTGATTCAGTCTCCTAATCAAAATGCTGCCCAGCAACCTCAGCTCTCCGTACCCACGCAACAACCATCTCATCAACAGACACTGTCTCAGAGTTTGCAGATCCCTAACAGCCTGACTTCGTGAGTTCCCCTTTCAAATAAAATAACTAATAATATCAGTGTGTAACTAATAAATACTAATAACGCCAGTGTGTAGAGTATGGAGTATTTTTATGATGTAGGGGCAGTGATAGGAATTTAATTGATACTGCTGAGATTGTATTTCTTTCAGGAGTACTTTCTGGGCACCGTAAATTTAATAATGTAGAATTCACGTAAGGAAGGGAAAGTCCTTTAAGGAAATAAAAAAGGCAATTTTGCTGTGTGTGTTATAAATCCCTTTCATTTTATGATCAGACGAAAACGTCCTATATGTTCTGGGACTCTGCCATTTGCATGCGTATGTCATGTGACAGCAATGTTATTGTGTTGTGATGCCCTACTTGTATATCGACAGTGTTGTCTGTATATATCCGCTACTGTATGCAGTAATTGGTGATTCATTACGGTGCAGGTCTTCCCTACTCTCAGAACAGCAGAAGCAGTTCCTTCTCCAGCAGCAGCACCAGCTCCAGCAGTTGCTCCATTCCCAGCACTTCACTCCCGTAATGTTCATAACAGTCCATTTCATTAACCAAAGCAATTTACCCTTCATTGAATTTCTCAATAGACATTTTTTTTCTGTATTAGATATTCTTCTTCTACTGCACAGTCCTGTATGCTGGACTGTTCAAGAAGGAACCTGTTTGCTGGTTATTCTCAATGTTCCCTGGATGGGAAGTGCATATAGTTCTGGGAGCAGTCCACCAACGCTACAAAGATTTTCTCTTTAGTATGATAGCTCAAAATTTATGACAGCTCGTTTTTAAATTGGACAGATTGCACATTGTCTGGGTGATGAACTGGAACTGATCAAATTTTGAGACAGTTCAAACCAAAACTAAAGTACTGCCGCATAATCATAACAAAGAAAATGGCAGTTTCAGACAGTTGATCCCATTAGTGCAACAACTCTTTTTCAAACTTTGCAGATACATTTTATGGGTAAACAACTGGAATTGCTCATGTTTTAACACAAACTACACAAAACAACACCACTTAGTGACAGGAAAGGAAAGGTTGGTTTTGACCTTGTGAATGTTATGTCAAAGTACTAACATTTTTCCGAATAAAAAGAAAACAGTGCCCTATAGTGACATCAAAGAGAAGGACAGCCACATACACCTGATCTGGTTACTGCCGATAACTCAAATGGTATTTGACAAATCTGCAGCCACATTTTAAGGGTGACCTAATCAAATTTTGAGACAAATTGCACAAAAATCGAAGCAGAGCCACATAATAACAACAAAGGCACTGGCAGCTCAGAGACTTGAATTTGTCAACATGATAACTCAAAAATTATTTGACGGATTCTTTTCATTTTTTTATAACATAATGTATGGATGAAGTTCTGGACCTAAGTTTTGAGACAAGTCATACCAAGATTGATGCAGCACTGCTTAGTGGCAGCAAAGGGAAGGGTTACTGACCTTGTGAATTTGACCTTGTTACCCTCTTTACTTTGTCTGATCTGTAATAGTCCTTATTGCCACTTAAAAAAAATATTATATGGATGAAAGTCTACACCTAGGATGGGAAGGGGGCTGCAGAAGTCATCTTGTAAACAGAGTAAATCTTTTTTTCAAACTTCCCAGGAACATTGTACATGTCATTGGTTCTCAAACTGTGGGGTGCTAAATGACTTTTTGAATATTCTAAAATAACATTTATATATATATTTTTTGCACCACCAGACCTCACCAAATTATATCAGCGAATTTTGTTGCTTGGCAAAGTTTATCAGTAGCAGTCCGTTTCTATTCTTCTACTTACACGTCCCAGTTTGCCTTCTCTCTACTCTTCCTGCTGAACCCCCCCCCTCAATCTGTGTCTGCTATGCAGGAGCAACAGGTTGTTGTTTACCAGATGATTCAGCAGCAGAGACGAGAACTGCAGCATTTTACACTGGCCAGCTCCTTCACCTCCTCGCCCGCCAACCCTATGGTCAACCAGCTGGCGACAACTTCCTCACTGCAGGGAAGCCAAGGAAATCCTTTCTTCAATCTGCAAGACAACACGCAGCACAAACCCGGGGTAGGTATGACTAATTCTGCCATATTATGTGAATTGATTTCGAAAGCATATTCGTCGATAGTTTTCAAATATGAAACCTTGAAATGTATTTTATTGACAGGCTTATTATTATTTATTTATTATTAGGTTTATTATTACATTTATTATTGCCAAACAATAATTAATTAACCCAAATAATGAATTTTAAAAATACCGGCATAATGTTAATCTACCGACTCGTGACTGATGATGAATATGCATAATCTTTGTAGGAAGATTGATTGTACGTATGTTTGCTACTTGTAGACGCAAAATCCAGTGGTTTTTTTCTTATGTGCATTTATTTGTGTCTTTAGTCAGGGGGAGATAGGGGTGGGGAGAAGAACTGACAGCCACTGGAGCAGAAGAGCAACTGCAGCCGGGGAGTGCTGGGGGGGGGGGGGGGGGCACTGAGATGTACAGTTAGCAGCAGGGGCTGAATATACTCTGCTCAAAGCTCAATGTACAGCACCAGTTTTTATTTTGGCAGTATACAGATTAACTTATCTGGTTTTGTGGATGGGGTGCGCTGAGCAAGAATTGGTATTGATCAGTACTAGACATCTTGGCTCTGGTTAGTATTTTTTTTTTATGGTTTTAGTATAATACCTCAATTATTGTCAGTAACGAACCCATCCACATTACATAAATATTAGAGAACATGAACGCGCCTTGAATCAAACCTAATCAAGAGCACTGCTTTTGAATCTTTCTTTTGGTATTTGTCTCACTCATACAGACACGAACTCACTGAAATATACTTCACTTTGCCTTGTTTTTTTATGGATTCTTACAGCATCACAGACTAAACGAATAATATGATATGTAGTTGGAAAATATCACTTCAAGGTTCAGTTCCTTCTTTCCAGGCTTAACAGTATAGTTATGTGGACCCATATGTACTAGTGACTAATTAGACACTTCTTAATTAAGTTTGGCTCATGGCAGTGATATGTGTAGTTTGTCAATTTAAGGCTCAGTCAAATTAAATTTTAAAAAGCGTCCAAGACCAGATCAAAAGAAAAACGGTTCCAGTATTGAGCGTACAAAACCAATGGGTCTCTTTCCCGTGAAGCGTCTTAAAGCTAATTAATAAAAATCCCCACTGAACCAAGCAAAAATAATTGTTTGAAGAATTTGTTTTTATTGCAAGGTTTTATAGTTTAGATGAGAGTGGCATATATTATTATAAAAATAAACATAATAAAGTATTTAGTAGAAATTGTCAAATATAAACAAAGGGGGTTTACTGTTGCTATAAAAATGTAGGGTTAAAAATGAGCTTCTCTAATCTCCTAACTTTTCTGCCTTTGATTTTTTATCTGAGGCAGCATGGTGGTGCAGTGCTTAACACTGTTACCTCACACCTCTGGGACCCGGGCTTGAGTCTCCGCCTGGGTTACATGTGTGTGGAGTTTGCATGTTCCCCCTGTGTCGTCGTGGGGTTTCCTCCAGGTACTCCGGTTTCCCCCCACAGTCCAAAGACATGCTGAGGCTAATTGGAGTTACTAAATTGCCCGTAGGTGTGCATGTGTGAGTGAATGGTGTGTGAGTGTGCCCTGTGTTGGGTTGGCCCCCTTTTCTGGGTCATGCCCGTAGCTTCCAGGATAGGCTCTAAACCCCGCGTGAAGTAGAAGGATAAGTGATTTGGAAAATGGATGGATTTATATCCGTTGGGTTGTTGGGCTTTTTAACCCAGAGAATGTTTGCATTCCATCAGTTTGTGTAGTGCTGCCACAACTTGATGTGTTTGGTGTCCTGAATATTGAAGTAACAATTGTGGCTTCTGCTTGTTTCACAGTTCATATTTTCTGTTCATAAGTTGTATAGTGTATTTCAGTTTCTCAAATTGTTTCTTATGAAGTGAAAGTGTTGCCCCCTGAAGCATTACCATGCGTTGCACATAGAGGTACAATTAAGTTATTTTATGAAGTATATGATTATGATGTTTAATACAGAATATTTTTCATTATATAAAAAAACTAATCCAAGTGACAACGAAGTGTATACAAGTGTATTGTAATTAGAGTAACATATTATTACTGAGCAGTCAGGCGTAGGTAATAGACTGATTCTACAAACTGTACCTATGAACTGAAAATGATGTTCTGATTTGAAAAGTATTGTTTCAAGAAAAGGGAAATAGATGGTGGACGTTGTCATACAATTTTTAAGAAAAAAAAAGCATTTTCCTTTTGAGTAATGAATCAAGAGACAAAAAGGGGCAAATTCTAATCAGTAGTCACTATCAGACCAGAGTAAATACATTTTTATGGGTTATGTTTCTTTGGCTTTACCATTATTAATGATTATTAATTGAGAGGAATAAAGATAAGAAAAATGCTTAATATTTCTGTAAAAGCGAGTCGCTGATCCAGACATAATGCTTGATGGGAAGACCACATATTATACCATATCCATCAAACATTTTGCATTTACTGGTAAAATGGCCGGGATTTTGTTCCACTGATACTTATTTAATTATTTAATTTTATTTATTTTTTTAAAATCAAAAATCAGCCAGACTTCCCTGTTTCTGTGGTTATAGGCCACACCATAAACAATGTTTTATAACTAAAGTGCTCCCGTAGTTTTTTAACAAAGTAGTTAAACCATTTCAGCGTCTAAAAAAAAAAATGACTTTTAAAGTCGACCCTGTAGCCATTTATTCATGATTTATTCACTGAGATTAAGGTTAAGTAAGAGTTACAAAGTTACTGTAATGTTACAAAGTTAATGTAATGATTCTGACGTCCATGCTCATGAGTGTCATGACCATCATCTCTTTGTTGTGTTTGACCCATATAAGCCTAGAGAAGTAAATCAAGCATCTGGGGTGAGGTTCCAAGAATTATTTGAGCACTCAAAATTTATAAAAAAAAATCATTTTATTATATAGTATACTAGATATAATACTAATTATTGCACATAGATAAAAGAGAAAAAAAGTGTTTTATTCTCCGTGCTGGTAGGTGACTCAGTGGTTTATAAATGTAGTGTAAATTTTGTAATGATCTCAGAATTTCTTTTTTAATGCTACTTTTTGGTAACTTGTTGCCAGGCTGATTTGAACACATCAAACTTCTAAAACACATCTTGTTGAAATCCTACATTATCCTTTGTTAATATTTAATAAACATGCACAGAATTGTTAGTAAAGCAACAGGCCTTTCTACAGCTATGGACTCCAAAAGTAATAATAATAATAATTATAATAATAATCTAAATAATAAGCTAAATGACTTTAGTTTCTTCAGAATCATACATTATGTGCTAAAGCAGTCTGCGTAAGCTTTGAAAAAGCGGGACTAACATACTGAACACAAGTATGTGTTCGTGGGGTTAACTTGCATGTGTGTAGCATGGTGTTCAGTAGGGAGTGTAGTGCATAATTCTACTAAAAATGCGATCTGTACCACAAGTGTTGCATGAGAAAGTACTCATATGGTAGAATGCTTCCCATTTTGTAAAAAAAAACTTGTGCAGTTTCAAGTGCATTTAATACTATTGTAACTTTTGTTTGATTGTTATTACAGTTTAGTACAATGTTCAGCATCAAATCTGGATCAGTCCTAGCCCATGTGGTGCTGTAGATGAACTTATCCAGCCAATTTCACTTTGGCTCGCAACAGTGCAGAGTTCACAAGTACTTTTCGGGCAGTGTCTCCCAATGAAGTCCTCGGGGGCCCACAGCTGGTCCACGTTTTTACGCCCTCTGAGCTCCCTTCCAGACAGTCCGTATTTTTACTACGAGGAGTTAGGAGGGAGCAAAAATGTGGACTGTCTGTGGGTCCCTGAGGGACTGGATTGGGAAACATCCCACATCATGTAGCCTTTGCGTGCCGGCACTTCATAAGGTACCAGTGTCCCTAGGGGTGCCCTACATTGCGTGGCTGTTCAGTTCCGACAATTTGGAGGTCACAAATACTTACGGGGCACTTTGCATGACATAGGTGTTTTGTACTGACCTTTCAGAAGGCTCCGGTACTTCTAGAGGTGCCTTGAATTGCGTTCTCCGTCAGCACTGCAGGGAGCGTGAGTACTTCTAGGGGCGTGAGTAAGCCAAGTTCGCTTTGTCGTTGTGAAATGAGCCGGCTAAGTCAGCACCCTCTCAGAAATCAGGACCCGAGACAGTTGCCTATGTCAACTATAGGACTGACCGGCCTGAGGATGCTTACAATCAATAAATTACATTTAATTCACCCCGGCTTAAAAAAAATATTTTAAGCAAATATTCATTTTCATATGATTTCACAAGGTTCCTGCAGCTTAAAATATAGATAAACAGAAGAACAAGAAGTCTTAGACTTTGACCTCACAATGATTAGTAATTAGCAGTAAACCATCATTTTATGATGTAAAATACCATATGATACATCATGTTGCCACGTACTTATAGAAAAATTATATTACTGATAGTTATATAATAAAGCTACTACGGAGATGAACAATAAGTTCAGTAATTATGAATTTAAATAGAGTTACACATTATAAATGTATATAAATTAATACAGGTGTTTTGTCTTAGGTAATTATACCAAAATCTATGGGAGATGACTGACCAAGATAGGTAGCTATAATGAACGCTGATATTTATTTGGCTTTGGGGTGTATGTTGCCTTTTCTGGCCGTCCTACAAAAAAGCCCATATAGTCACACAGAATAGGATATACCCACAATCCTTGCCCCTGTCAAAATATTTTGGTACTGGGGAGGCCCATTAATGCAGTGCTGCTGCAGTGCCCACATTTGTGCATTGTGTACATCCAGTGTTAATAAATAACCATACATTCCCTTGTAAGTGTATGTTTACTTAGGTGAACATTTAAAGGCACTTTAAGGTCATCTTTATGCCATTAGTTTCCATTATTTATTTTTATTTTTTGTTTTTTTTTCTGCTGAGTTCAGATTCGGAACTGTTTCTAGGAACTAGCTTTTCTCTTTGGATACAAATTCAATTTCAAGCATCAGACCTTATGTTGTTTGTGCAGTGAATTTAGCTTGGCACAGTGACCATTTCAGTCTGCACTCAATGAATCATTTCAACAACATATATAATATGTTGATATTGATTGATATTTTTGTGAGATTTCTAAAGCAAAGATATAGGGTAAGCTGTTTTTAGTTGTATTTATTTTATTTTTCATAAAAACTCTTAAACATAGCCTGTACAATTGCATTTAAATGATAATTTGTATCAGTATGACAGCAATATTTAATACTTGAAGCATAAAACTTACCAAAATGTACCAAAGTACTTTTTCCTGCCAGTGCGCAGTTATCTGAATAACAATATATTACTTTGATATTTTATTCACAAACTCAAACAAGCAATGTGAGAAATTGCATGTTTATTTTGACTTACTACTTTATTGTTTTTTGTTGACCATGTGAATTGTAAATGATTTATTCTGAATGACCTCGGTATCTCTAAATATATGTGAATTAAACACATTTCAGTTGTTTTTATGTAATATTATGAATAATGAATAAAACCATAAGTACACAGCTAATTGAAGGTACTTTGATAGAGATTAATGGTTGGACGTTGAAACAGATTAATTTAAATAAAAAAATAGACGACAAACCAGCATACCACAAATTAATAATAATTCAGATACCGCAACGCAATTAGAGCTAAAATAAATGATATGAAAGTGTGACGTTTGACACCAATCCGTGTAAGAGATGAAGTGTCATACATTAAAAAATAGATGCACCTATTTGTTTTTTAGGAAATATTCTTTCTAAAGTGACCAGATTCAGTATTCCTCATTTGGTTAATCCTTTACGGTTTGTATTTTTCATATGACTCAAATGGCCACCAGAATGAGGCTAAAGTTTTTTTTACAACAACATCCAAATTAATTGTTCTAATTCTTAGATTGTTATAGGGCATTGATTTTAAATTGGAAGTAGAATTAAAATGATCACGTAGTATTTAGCAGTTTCCCATTACATATTTTACAAAATAAATTTTGATATGTACAGAAACACCTAAAAACTCATAGCGTTACATGTTTCATGCGCTGTCTTTTACTTAGTTAATGCCTTTATGAAATATGTATGTGGTAGCTAATAAGAATCTTGTCATTTTATCGCCCAAAATTGATTAGTGCTCTTTTCATTTAGAATTTAATATTGTGCATTTAAACATAGAGGAAATAATTTGAGCCTTTTCCTTAGGTACTTCAGTTCAGTCTCAGTACTGCTTTTTGGTAATTGTGAATATTTACATTTACAATAATATTTGTTAATACCGAAGAGAATATAGCTATATTTAAGATAGCTGCTGCATATTTTTTTAACAAAATCACTTTTTAGCTTATGAGATGTGCGTTTTAAGATATAGTCTTATGTTTCTGGATAGATTGTGTATTTGAAACACTGTTTTGCTTGTACCATATTACTTGCACAACTTTTGTAATTGTAATTGTTTCTTTCTTGGATGCCACATTGTGCTGCTTATATTTTTCATTGTTCAAACATGTTTAGCTCTTTCGCACAGGTCCTGTATAAACTAATTCACTTTGATTACAAGATGAGTTAATCTGTGTATTGCACTCACAATCTGTCCATTTCTTTGATGTTTTTTTTAGTGCTGTTAGTTTTATCATTGCTGTACAATATCAAATGGAGGCAACCATATCTATTTGTGGCTGAAAGTTCATTGTCCCGAAATATCAGTTTGTTGGGCATAGAGACCATCCTGTGCTTCTTAGATTTATCAGAACCTGATCTGCATACTGGTCATCGACGTGACAGTATAACTAAGCATGATTTTAGGAACACCATCCCAAAGTTTTTGTTTCAATACTTCAGAAACATTGCGTGATAAATCCACTGTAATTGGCACTAACAAAAAATATATACAAAGAAATTTATAGTGTGAAGGAATGGGCTGGATCTTAAAGAAGTACTTAATCTAAGTTGCACTGGGGCAGTATGGCCCATTTTTTATTTTATTTTTGTGCAGACATTTTCATTAATTGTATTTTGAAATTGTATGTGGGAATTTACATACATAGACACTGTATACACGTTGCAAGTTGGATAACTTTAGGTGATATTTCAGCATATTTCATTACTATTCTTCCATTGGTGGTATAACTTTGTGGCAGAATCCAGACTTGTGAATTAGCTTACCTATCCGCTTATCCATAGCAAGGCAAACACAACAATGAATGATACAGCAGGCAGTATCAACAAACAAACACCCAATAAACCCAATAAAGCTATAACCTTGACAGGTTACAATCCACCCACCCTTTGGCTAAAACATTTGCAAGTACAAAATATGTCACATTTCCCCAAGCAGTGTCTTTATATGAATTGATTGCATACATTTATTCATTTAATTTTAAGTTACAGGTGTTGCGTTCAGTGTTTGACTTTTTAATTAAAAGACTGTATATTATAAATATTTTTCAGCAAGATGTTCAGAAATTCAAGCAAGGATGGGTGAAAACAACTCATTGGTGCATTGTTCCATCGGACACTTAAATTTAAAAGATGCTTAATAAGTTATACAATATTAAGTTATGCATCCCCCCCCCATAAACACAGTGGCCCCCACCGCACTTAACCTTAGAAAGGAGGGCCGGCCGTGCGAGAAGTATAATTGATTCGTTAAGCAAGGTTTGGCCAACAATGAAGACGTGCAACATGGACTCTTTCATTTACATTGTGAACCTAATTGAAATCCCCTGAAACCATTTTATTATGGAAAACATAGCAGTAGCCTGTTTGAATTTTGTGCCAATTGGCATTATTATGCTTCCATTTTATTATATCATTGATGGTCATTTACATATGACACGCCCATATTTTGGTGTCTCTCCGTCCACTGTGTGTAAACCCCAGATTAAAGTCAATGCTTTTCCTAAGACCATGGGAGAATTGGCCCCACACTGAACTTCTCAAAAGCATCATAATGCTAAAACGTTTCTTTGTACAGTACTATTGCCAGTTTGATTTTCCATGGAACACAACTTCATAAATAACTTGGCACATTACCTCTATCACCAATGAACAAGGAAGCTGAACCTACTCTGCCCCTGATTATGAAGTGTCCTCCAAGCACTGGTTGTCAAACATCATGAATGTACTCTCTCGGTATCTAACAATATGTAACTTTGAAAACAACCAGGCAAGCACTGCTTTCTGTCAATCTCTTTTTAAACTGTATAAAGCTATTTCCTATTT
>JAODKE010000044.1:16682155-16700068 GCA_026779605.1 Mormyrus hasselquistii
TAATCCTGATATCGTCATATAACATTCTGCTTTCCTCTGCAGCTACATTAGGTGCTCTATAATAAACACCGAGAATTGCGCCATCTGAGTTTTTAGCATCTCGTTTTATGCATACAGCTTCTGCACTTTTATTTTTATCAGTCATATTATATTCATCAAAAGTAATGCTACAGAAAAGGATTTATAAGCATACAGTCAAAGTAAACGACAGCAAACGCGGGAAACGCAGCGCAAGTTAGCAACGATAGTAAGAGAAATGCTTACGCTAACTGTGAAGCGGCACTTTGCCTAAGCTGCTCTGTGCGCTGCTTCAGTCCTTCTTTGGACAGCTTCGAAAGACGTGCATCACCTTCTGGCGGAATGTAAGGGTCAAATATTCCAGCTAAAAGAAGACAGAATTCAAAACAAACAACAGGAATTTAGGGAAGCCAACACATCTTGCCGCACACGATCTTCTGCTCCTCGTGGCGAACGTCCCACTTGTGAGCATGCAGTGAAAAACAGGTAAAATGTTTCGGACACTCAGAGTTGGTCACAGCGGGGAAAAATGCTTAAGGAATGGAGGTGTCACCTTCCAAATAAACAGGACCGTGGCAAGTTTTAGGCAGTCAAAGGAAATGTATCTGGGTAGTACACAGCTCCCAAGGGGACATGGCAGAATTAAAAAAAACATAAGGAGTCTTTTTGTGAGATCTTACAATACTTTTCCATTATCTGGAAAAAAAACTTTGTGCAATTAATAACAAATATTATACATACACAATCTGAAAGGTAATATTATACATACACAATCTGAAAGGTAAATGGTATCCATTGTCCCCCATAGTTTAATGCTGCAAGCCCACTTCATAGGGCACATCAATGTCATTTAGATTTATTCTATCCTTTGTCCATTTAACAACAGAAATGCAAAAAGTATTGTGAGTCCTTGTCCCCTTACGGACTCTGCAGGATAAAACACATGGTTGACTAGGGGTGTATCGATTCCCTGCTTATGTATTTGTACTCATCCTCGTGACAATGCACCAGTGCCTATAACCAATACCCAGTAATGACATATCAGTGATATCATTAATGAGAAAAATAAATGGAACCACTAAGTATCTGCGGGGTGGAAGTACTTCAAAATTAAGGGCAAAATCCAAAGCATAGTGGACTATAAACTCTGCTCTGTTAAAATATCACAAGGAGGTGAACAAACAAGTTTATACGACACGAGTGATTTAACTGGATTTGGTTCTGTAGGAAGTGACAGCATTGTCTTCCCTGGACAGTCCTGTCGTTTAGGCTGCCCATCTGATGCGTATTTATCCTGCACTCACCAACTTTTGGTACAATTTCTAGAAGCAGGTCTGTTTAATTCGGGGTTAATCCTTCTCAGAATTTCATCACTTCTATGTGAACAATACAATCCCTCTGCAAAGATCAAGTGTCAGAACCGCAGTGTATTTTGGTATCACGATGCAGCAGGGCTTCGATTTTAGGTTGTCTCAAGATTGAATCAGTTCCAGTTTGGCACCCATATAATGCCTCTGTACAGTGCCTGCTGCATTACAACAGGGACAGTGAACTGAACATACTAGTGGACAGCAAAGTGAATTTCACTGCACAGAGAAATGCGCCTTTCCACTGTACATAATACGACAAACACTTTGAATCTAACGGAAAGTTAAGGGGTAGGATAAGAATCAATTACATTTGAATAATTTGTACAAGTCGCAAATGAGTTCCATTCATTCAATCAGTTCCAAATCACTCAAGTTCCATTCATCCATTTAACAAACCGCTTTTCCTACTGGGTCGCAGGGAGTCTGGAGCCTATCCTGGAAGCTATGGGCACAAGGCAGGGAACAACCCAGGATGGGGGGGCAGCCCATCTCAGGGCACACTCACACACCATTCAGTCACGCATGCACACCTACGGGCAATTTAGTAACTAATTAGCCTCAGCATGTCTTTGGACTGTGGGGGGAAACCAGAGGAGACCCCACAACAACATGGGGAGAACATGCAGACTCCACACACATGGAACCCAGGTAGAGACTCAAACCCTGATCCCGGAGGTGTGAGGCAACAGTGCTACCACTGCACCACCATGCTGCCCCTGACACAATGTTTAAAATGCAAAAAAAACATGCTCATACAATCTGCCACGGAAAATTTGATTTCCGAAACCCTGTGGAGGATTGCAGCTTTGGATAAACATCTAAGTAACTTTTGTATGTCTGTAAGCCCTGGATATTCATTACAGTCTAGACTTTCAAATCAAGTGTCAACGGAAAGTGATCTCGACTTTTTTTTTTTAATCACATGGAAATCCGAAATATGTGAAATTTCAGCATGAAGCTACCCCTGAGCCCTGCGTACTGTGGTGCTGCCTTTACCAGTGCAGGCGATGTTGATGGCTCTCTCCATAAATTCCTGCTGGACCACCATGCCAGCACTGCGGGCCTGTGCCTCCTGCTCAGCCTTGCTCTGCGTTTTTGTGTCCTGCATCTTTGGGATGAAATACCGCTTCTTCATCCGCAGTGGGGTTACTGTAGGCAGACGGCAACATCCAGCAGGGTCCAGCAAGGTCTCCACACACTAAAGGAAAACAAGAAGGGAGAATTACATGCTATTATAACGATGACAGGTATAAATATTCATAACAACAACTCATAATTTGTAATTTTATAAATGACTTAAATTACACTTCTATAAAGTGCAATCAAAAATATTAAAAAATGCAATCAATAAATGTCGTAAAATCTGAAGTGAACAAGCAAAGCAAAGGCTTACGCAATTTGGAAATGAGGCGGATGTATTTCAAATCAGCGCATTTTCCATAAACACCAAGAGGCCAACATTTCTGTGATCCGTCTTATAAAATATAAACAGCTTTCTGAATAACAAATGAATCAAAAATACTGAGTGGTGAGATCTATGTGGAGATGTGAAAAAAATACAAGTCGATTTCACCAAAAATCATCTGTCATATTAACAAAAATGTATGTTTTTAAACATTTACATTTATGCACATTGACTAAGGGCCGATATTTAACTAGGTGCTATTGCCATAATATATTCTCCCCTGCTCCCACAGGGGTAGTAGTAAATTCATTTAAAGAGCAGTGGGATATGGTCTAACCTTGTATAATGTTTACAACGCAGATCATTGACATTAGGTTTGGCAATACAAGTAATTTAGCACAGCTACACTAAAACCACAATTGTGAAATAAAATTCTGAATCAGACCCCAATCTCACCCTATGATTAAAAAGTATGGTTCATTTGAACCAGAACGGAGCCGTAAGATCCAGCTCCCTTCGAAAAACCGTTATTCCCATCACTACAAGTCAGACAGGAAAGCCAACAACGTACAGCACACTTGCAATTACACACCAAGGCTCTCAAGGTTTATCAAACGTTTGGAGTGAGATTACATGAGGTGTGTCTCGCGGTCAATGCTTCAGAGACCTGTACACTGACAAAACACACCAAACACATCCCAGAAGCTATGGGCACAAGGCAGGATGGGGGGCCAGCCCATCGCAGGGCACACTCACACACTGTTACCATTCACTCACACATGCACACCTACGGGCAATTTAGTAACTCCAATTAACCCCAGCATGTCTTTGGACTGTGGGGGAAACCGGAGTACCTGGAGGAAACCCCACGACGACACGGGGAGAACATGCAAACTCCACACACATGTAACCCAGGCGGAGACTTGAACCCTGATCCCAGAGATGTGAGGCAACAGTGCTACCACAAGAGCGCTAACTGCTTAATTAGTCCTGCTAACCTACGCCGCGGCGCCACATTTCTCTCAGCCAACAGGTAGGATCAGAACAAACGACTGTGAGCGCATAATAACGCGGATAATTTACGCCATCTACTGTTGTATGTGTATACTAACGTAAAATCTTCTACTCCAACAAGACAACCCCAGTTTTTTAGGTATAAATGTTTGGGGGAAAGCATCGGTCCAAAACGGTATATGCTTACTGATACATGTATATGTTCTGAAGCATTATAGTACACATACACGATTATGTAATGCGAAAAATACAATAAGTGTAAAAATATCCAGCCATCTTAAAAATACTTGCCGAGTACATGGTCATGGTAAACTTAGATCCTATCTTAGGAGATTCAGGGTTTAACTTCACACACGCAAAATATACTATAGAATTTTAATGTTGGAATGGTAATACATATGTCATGCACAATACATGCAAGCCTGTGTATTAAAGAACTACACATAACTTAGATAATTTAGAATTACATTTCTTGACTACAAGGGTTTACATAACATACATTTCAATACATGTTTAAATGTGGCTCTGGTGAATTACCTGAACCTTGAAGATCATCGGCCTTTGAAAAGGCACGATCAACCTCATCATGGAAGCCGCCATTTTGGCTGATGCTTACTACTTCGTTGGTGGGTTAAAATTCAATGTAAATTAAGATTGTGAATGTAACATCGCCCCCAATGGCACCGGAGTGTGAAGTGTTCCGATGCATTTTCTGCGTGTTTCATTCGTCTCTTTCCTTTGTTGTATATAGTATTTCACAAGAACGACGGATAAGAAATATATCAACTATGCATGCAGAATGTTTATGTTTAATACATGCACACACGCACATACACCCAATGCCACAAATATGTTTGTAATATGGGGAGAGGGAGACCAAATAAATTTCGAGTATGTTATAGGCTACTACTTTTAGAGATGAAACCACAGTTACTGGTCATTTTTTCACTCTCCCAGTCTGTAAAACCTTTCCTTCTTACATCCTTTCAATTCCTGTGTCATATACATTTGTTCAGCATCCCAGAGCAAATCTTTAATTTTTACAACGTATTTATGCATGGAAATCTGGAAGTGTTTGAGAATTTACCTACCCAATTTATCAGTATGGAAAACATATGCTAAGTCTCAAGTATAGGAACATTTCCATCTACAAAAGCCTATTAAGGTGATGTGCATGATATTTGCCCAGCAGGTGTCATATTCTAATAACAAATTATTGGTCCGTGGGACACAGAGTCTAAACTGCCAGTGCTACAGTGGAAATCATGAGGTATTTGATGTATATCTACTCAGAACAGAGGTCCCCCTTAACTATTGGCAGGTACATCCTGCAATATACCCCCAGCTATATGCACTGACCGTTAAATATCTGGTTCTATCAGCGACGGCTGTACCTTGTGAGAGCATCTTCTTAAAAGCTGGGGATTTCATTAGTTCAAAGTAATAATGAGTATATAGACTATGAATATATGTTGTAGGGCACTCAGTAACGCAAACCCGTTAAACCTTAACTTTTTGCACCTCCTGTTAATGACTATATATTTTAATTATACTGTAGGTCTATAGGCTGATATTACCTACAGAACCAAATAATAATATCCCTTATACACATACAGTTATCGGTCCGTGTATATAAGTAAAACTTAAAACAGTTTTGGCTGCTGTAGGCTACTTTGTTTAATGATGAATGTATGTGCATATGTTTTTGTGTCAGTGACGCGGGTTCATTTAGAAAAACGATGGTAGTGGGAATTTTTATTGACCAGTATAGATATCGGTTGGACATGGGATTAAAACTTCGGAGCACTGAACTTTTTTACTGCGAAAGCTTTACAGTGTCAATTAAAATCTCGTTCGGCAAATTCCTACTAAAAATCCCAGGGTAACATTTCATAAGGACATGACTGCTGGGAAGGAATGCGTTTTCCCATGTTTTTATTAATTGTAACCTATGTTCATGTTTATTTGTTTTTTCATGGTGGCCAAGTTGTTTAAATATCCAACGTCACTCGTGAAGTAGGTGTAAAATATTACCATCAAATCAGCTGGTTCTTTTTGTACAGAAACAGATTAGTTAAATATAGTTGTCCAACTGAGCCCAGCGGCTTTCCTGCAAGGTAGCCCTTTCGAAATCCACAGCGTTGCACTGATTCAAAAGCAAATAAACTTTTATTTTAAAACTATGGCACCGGAAACTCTGTGCTGCTCATTTCTAAAGGGAGCCGACCTTGTGCCGGTGTCGAAGGTCGATAATTGCTTCTGGTTCCAGATCAGCATTAATCAGCCTTAAAACGTGTCATTCTGAATCCAGACAATATACTTGAAATAGTGCAGCTAGCGGACAGTCTGTTACAGTCAGGAGCTTACAGTATATACCTTTTGTTTGGGTGGCAGTCCATATAGGAGCTGAGGGGAATGAAATGGCAGATACATCCGCCAAGACATCAGCATGAAAATCCACTGTAGACATTAATGTTAATAATAGCAAATCAGAAATTAAAAGTATGGTAAAGACTTTAGTTAAAAAGGAATGGCAGACACTACGGGAAAATTGACAGACTGGAAGCATACAAAATAAAGTGAGGAAAGGCAGAAACACGAACAGAAGTAAACAGGAAGAGGATTTAATTTAGACGATGACATATGGGCACACAAGATTGAATAGTACGTTGTTTTAATTTGACGAAACACAGTGATGGCAACTTTGTGGTTGTCTAGAGTCTGTCAAACATGTTATTCTGCACTGTCCCAAATAACACACACATAGGCAAAGATAATTACTCGCACAACTGTCAATACCTAAGATAAGGCAAAATCTACAGGACATATATTACAAAGAGGATCAAGTGACATTTTTTGAAGGGGATGGGTCTGATCAAGTGAATGTAGTTTTTTAAAATTATTATTATTATAAGATCTATTTTTCTCTCAGTTTTGGGCGGTTAGCGTCTTAATTGTGCCACACTCCAGTCCAGTCGGTGGCGGTAATGCTCCGTTAAGGCTGGTTCCCAACAGCTATAAAAATCGAAAAAAAGAAGAAGGGGTCGAAGGTTCCTTGTTGAAAAAGAGTTTAGTGGTCTATTTTAGAGAGCTACATTTTAGTGAGGAAAGCTGTTGGATCTTAAAGTGCGATAGAGAAACTGACAAAAAAAAAACTATGATCGGGATATTATACAAGACTGCAGGAAGAGGGAGCATATCAACCTTTAAGCGACATCAACTCTGGATTCTTCCCATATTTTGGGTAAGAAGATTGCATGTTACAGGAGGGGTTTAAGATCAGTAGACATTTAATTAGCTATACAATTAAGATTAGATAGCTACACACCTAGCCTTGCGATGGGGAATGTAGAAAATGCTGATTATGTTTTTTTAATTTTTTTTACGTTTTCTGCATTTCCCCCATAATGGTAGCCTACCCCAGAGAAGTAATTTACATTATTTCCATGTTACTATTTAATTAAGCATGCATGTCAAACTATCAAAGTTTGAGGCATTATAGAATGCAAATGTATATATATATATTTCAGTACTTCAAGTTTTTAATTGAAATTGCTAGAATGTGTAAACAACATATAATGCGTATAATTTGATTCCTCAATTAGAATACTTTTTAATTTACATTTGAGTACAAGAATGTGGAGACTTCCAGGGATGAATATGTATCAATGCAGGGGTGAGCAATCTTATCCGCAAAGGACCGGTGTCTGTGCACATTTTTGGGATAACACTTAGGCCAGATGTGAGGACTCTTTATCCAATGTCGTCTAATATTGGTAATCTAATTACCAAGTTGCTGTGAAAACACACACCAGCCCTTTCTGGATAAGACTGCACACCCTTGAATTAATGTAATTGATAAGTAACTGGACTTCTCTGAGAGAGATGGAGACGCATTAATGATTGTTTGGACAAGCTGGCTAGTTAAGCAGGTATTCCTAATGAAATGTATATAATTGTATTCCGTGGACGTAACAGCTCGGGAGTTTTCAAACTGGGAAATGATTAATGGGAAATGAATGCTTGGGGATGCTGATTAGTCATGGATATATTCTTATCTAGCATTTGATTTGTAGACTGGCTGTTTCATGCATTTGCTTTCACTTTCATTAAATTTTAAGCTCGGGTCTTCCATTACCCTCGTTATTGCCATTGTTTCCTTGGAAACACCTCAGTCTCTGGTTTCCTAAGGGTTCCCTGAAAAATTTGGTGATGCCTGTACTGTGTATCAAGGTCTCTCTGATTTATTGTACCAAACACCTGAATATCCTTTTCTCTGACTGGAATAAGCAGTTAGATTGTTAGGTGGATGAACACAGAAGTTCATGACTTCTCACTATACCATTAACACGTTTTACCATCTATTGGAATAGGTGAGAAGCCAAAGTCAAACCACAGAGCCATGCATTGCAGCCAAGCACCCTTTCAAAGTGGATGTGAAATCAGGCCAGCGTTATTCTTGGTGTGCTTGTGGATACAGCAAGAAACAGGTAAAGCATTTTGCAACATTGCAATTGGAAAAGATAAATACAGTGGAAACTGCTTATAGTGATCACAGTTATAGTGATCAACAACTTATATGGATCAAAAAGCTTGGGACAAAATCATTCCTGTTACCAATACTGTTTAAATAATTTACTTATAGTAATCAGTTAGTCCACTTACAGTGCTCATTTTGGGTCTTTTTAAATGACAACCCATGGAATTTAAAAAAATGTTTTTTTTTTTTTAAATTAAAACTTTGATTGTCCTACTTTGCCTTACAGTAACCCGTCTGCCTCTTGCTAGCTACCTGAGACTAATTCCCTGTCCATAGAAAACATGACAGAAAAATTTGTACATGTATACTGTAATTTGAAGAGTGTTAGAAAAAGCTGTACTGTATTATGAAATCGTTAAAATTAAGTAAATGGCTATGCTATCTGTTTTATTACCTTATATTCATGTAATAAAGATACAAACGTTAATCTGATAGTAATCTGCTTGAGACATAAAGAAGAAGAAAAATGTGGTATGATCATCCGCTGACAGTGGTGAATTTCACCCAGACAGATGTGATAACTATAAGCAATTTCCTTTGTAAATAGTGTGCCTAATGTTAAATGTGAATGTTTTCACCGCTGTAACAGAGTGGTGTCTTTGTTATCCATACTGCCTTTATATTAAAGCTTAAATAATGGCTTTTAAAAGCCTACATTCAGTTATTGTACAGTATAATCAAAGAATCAACGGTTTGATTCATATCTTAAATCACTCTGTATAGAATACTACGGAGTCCCTAATAGGTCAGGTTGGGAAAATAGTTTTGTATTCTCTCGCAAAATTTTTGTGATCCCTTGCAATAGTTTTAAAATTGCAGTGCATTTGCCAACTTGCTTTTTGCTACAACCCAACGGCAAAAATAGACGTAAATATTACAAACGTGTGTGTTTTATACGTTTAACTCTGGGGAATTGATGTACATCATGCGCATTGTTAGATGGGTGATATGGGTTTTGGTGAATTCCTTTCCTTCAATAAATCAAATGCCCATTTAAGAAGTGTGTGTTGTATTTTCTGAGGTCGTTCTTTGTATTATACAAAGTTTCTTTGGAGATCAGGCACAGTTAAGTGTTATGGATGAGCGACGGCACTGTAGGAATCAAGGCTTCAATGCATGTGATGCTGCAATCTTTTTTTCCTGCTTTAATTTTTCTATAACATTGTCCCCGTGAAAAGAACCTCTTTTACTGTACTTCTGACGTTCTGAGCCTAGCTGACGTATTGATCTTGCAGAGTGTCCGGTGTATGCTGAAATTTCCAGTAATATGTTCTGTAAATTCTTACTGTTGTAATATTAATAGTGAATAAAACAAATTATAAATATTATTATTATTATTATTATTATTGTGGACAGCATGTGTGCTTGAATCCTGCCCTTGGTCTGTGGGTGGAGTTTCTCTTTGTGTTTGCAAGGATTTCCTTCAGCTACCCTTGTTTACTCTTGTAGTCATATGTCATAAAAAGTCTGTGACTGCAATCAAAAAACTAGAAATACAAAACGTTTTGTGTTTGATTACTTATGGTTAAGGTTAGGGTGGGGCAGTGCTGTCATTGTTGGGATTTGGGTTTTCCCCCCATATAAATAATGGATATGGATACACACACGTGCCTGTGTGTTGTTGGCATCCTGTACAGGCTGACCCCTGCTCTCTGTCCTCTGCTGCCTGGCTTAGGCCTAACCCCATGTCCTTGTATTGCAAAAACAAGTGGAAGGTGGATGAATAGGAAACAATATTATTCAGAGCATTGTTGCACTTTCCAAAAATAAACTCAAGGAGAATATTATAAAAAAATATATGCACTATAAAACTGCAGCAAAGAGTCTTCAAAGGCCTACAGCGTATCTCATGTCCATGGTGCTCTGCTCTGTCTTTCATATTTCAGCCCTTCTGTGACGGTTCCCACAAGGCATCGGCTCCAAAGATATCCCCGTTCCGCTTCATACCCGAACACGATGGCACTTTGTTGCTCTGTGGCTGCAAGCACACCAGCAATGCCCCGTACTGTGATGGCACACACAAGCAGGACTTTGTGCAAAAGGCTCCGCTACCGTCAACATCGCAGCCATGACATAAGGCTTCAAATGGAATAAACCCCTTCCTGATACTTACTTCGATTAATTAAGTTAATTACATGTTAAATGTAAGTGTGACGAAATTACCTTTGGAGGAGAGTGCACACGGCTGCAGTGTTTTGGTTCTGTAAGAGATTCAGATGCTGATGTAATTGTGTTTTATATTGCTGGATATTTTACTGGAGCAGTTCAGGTTTAGTATCTTTGCTTAAAATCATCAGACGCCGGCTGGGATGTGAGCCTGTAAGCTTCAAATTATACGTCTGTGTCCTAAATCATATTATTACCTGTTGCCTATGGCTACGTCCAAATTGGGATACTAATGTGGTATGTAAATTAGCATTAGTACATGCGTGCAACAGTCAGCTAGATGATGCTTGAGTGCTCTTTAAGGTTTCCAGATAAAAAAAAAATATAGTATTATTAAAAAGAAACCTTAAGAATAAGGATGATTTTGCCAGACTCTGTTGCCATTGGAATATTCAAAAATGCAAACATAATGGCAACATTTCTAGTGTTCATATATTCAATAAAAAAATTAATCTAATTGTATGCAGTTAATTATTGTTTTGTCTGGAGTCAGTGAATGAATATGGTTTTGAGACTGGTCCACCTCTATAGAATAACTTTTTCAAACATTGCAGAGGCATTATATGGTTGCTGAACTGGAACAGAATTTTTTTTTTATACAGGTCGCCCCAAACTTGAAGCAGTCCTATGAAGTTTCAGCAATGGTGTGGGTGAAAGTCAGCTGTGTTTTGTATATAACAGGGTGAAATTAATGTAATTTCAGTATTTTTTGTTACAAGTTCAGAGCCTTGTAACTCCTACACTCCTTTCAGTAAAAAAGCAAATTTTTTATTGTTTGAATTTACAATTTCGGCTACCAGTGCACCTCTCAATGTTTTTTTTAATAACCAAATGTAGCCTAAAAATTTGTTTGCAAGATGTACTTTGACCTGGAAAAATATTAGACTTCCACCTCGTAGCTTTAATAGTAAAACTCTCTGAATTACAATTGTCTATCTGTTGTTTTACTATGTCTCTAATCATTTCTCAGCTTTTGGAAGGTGTGTCTTTCACACTTTTGGCAAGTTACCTCAAAATATATCGTGGTGAACTCTCCAAAGTTTACCAAGGGATAATTTAATCGTGTCATGTTGTTGTAGAAACATGGAGAGATGTGCAAGTTAGGGGAGAAGGTGGAAAGTTACAGCAATATGAAACATCTGGCAATTACAGACTTCAGAGGACATGCCCATGCTATAGCTAACGCAGATACGGCATTAGCGAACAAACCGAACATCTTTTAGGGAATTTTCATGTAAATTTTACGAATATCACTAGCGCTGCCCCCTTGAAATTCGAAGATTCGAATATTCGGTGGTGACCTGTGAGTCAACAGTGTTTCTTAAAGTCGAATTCATTCATTCATTCACTCGTTTGTTTGTTTGTTTGTTTGTTTGTTTGTTTATTTATGTCAGTCAGTGTGGATTACAGTAATGGGATAAAACACACAGAAACTTTCAAAAGAGAATCATAAATATATTTTTATATTCTAGTCGCACGCTTAACTCTTAATGAGATTTTTTTTTTTATCTGGGCATATTAATGCATGGCTCTACATGCAACCTGTGGTTGCACTCACCTCTACAGTTATGAAGTGCTGTGAGAGATCTGCTCCACAACTGACCTGCTTCAGGTCGCTTATGCACTTCAGTCGAGGGACACTGAACGCGTCGCGTATTTCTCGGTGAATTGTGAAATACACGATACAGGTTGTGATTTGTCCCATATTATCGTGCAAATTATTTCATACATCCCACTACATCAGGGGTCCTCAACACAACTACCTGACCAGGATGCCTAATTAGAGGTAGCTCTGTGGGCTTTAAGTGGCAGTGACTAGCAACTGGTTTGGAATTATGCATTGCTTTAATTACTGGGAACTGACATGATATTACGCATTGTTATATTCTTATATTGGACGTGGAGCAGATACTGGTCGACCTGCAACACTGAAACAATGATACTGGATAAGGCATGAAGGGATACTGTAGTATAACTCAATATACTGTAAATGTGATGCATGATTGGAGTGTTTAAGTGTGCATAGTCAGCACAGTCTTTTGCTGTTTATTTTCAGTAGCTGTTTTCTTGCTTTATTTTTGCTTTATAAATGGTAGGTATGTGATTTTATTTTGGCTGTAATTTAAAATAATCTCACAATTTCTGTTTTCTACTTCCTCAGACACTGACAGAAGATTCAAAGAAGCAAATATGTTTTTTTTTGTTTTTTTAATTAACACCATTAAAGTTATTCTCTGTTTTTCAGCATTGCCACAGAAGATGAGTGTGCAGAATGTATAATGTATAAAATTAATATGTATATTTTTGTGAAATACCCCTTCAGGAAAATGAAGCACAATGCAAAAACCGCTCGTTTGAAATCAATCACACATTACACGTGTAATTTTGACTACAAAAACTTTATTCTCAAACATCTATTTCTGTGATTTTCACAGTTTTAAATAAGCCAAAAGTAATATAAACTACATATTTTCAAAAGAAGGTTGCAGTTACATTAATATGCCCAATCTGTTCCTACTGTGATGATAAAAAGGGAATTAAAATTGTATGATTAAACATGTCATCTGTTGTAGGAACTGAGAAGGGATGCAGTCTCATTCAAATATCCCAAATAGTAATGCATAATTTCCAGAAAGTTCCATGTATTATGGTTGAATTAAAAGAATATGACATAATATGCTGAAATAAAAAAGCATTGCTCTATAAAAATCAAACAATATTCCTATTTTTGCAAAATACAATATGCAAATGATATAGGACCTATTTAATATTCTAAAAAATAAATAAATAATACTACTAATACAAGCGACATTGTTACTATTGTATAACAACTCAGACACCAAGAATTTGAAATCAGCAAATAGTATCAATCTTGAAATTAAATAGTTGCCGTACACGACTGCTTAAGATTAATAATGCTTCGAAAAGATATTGCCTGGGGAATGCTTGTGAATGTTGAAAAGAATTGTAATCACAAGTTTTTTTCTCCATTAAAATGGTTATGAGTTTGAATTAAGGAAAAGAATTCCTTAAGTAAAAAAAAAATCTAGTACCATTATCTTCACAAGGAACGATGCTGTTCTCATCGAAAAAAAGGTTGTTCTAAAAACATTAACAAATTCAAGCTCCAGCGTCATAAATATGACTGTATTATATGTATGTTAATATATATATATATATATATATGTGTGTGTGTGTTAAAATATATTTGCATACATTACACGTACAAATGCACATGTTATGAGTAAATGGCCTAGGATATTCCATTCATATTAATTTGAAGAAGTACATAGAAATCTATAACGGCCCAATGACATAAAGTTAAATAAAGGTAATATTTCCTAACAATTTACTTAAGCATTTTTCCTTAATTGCAGTCTTCCTGCATATCGACGCCTTAAAAAAAGTCTTTTTGGAGTTAAAAAGCGTTAAACTGGCCAAACAGAAAGCTTGTATGAACCTAAGAATTCATTCCTAGCTTTCTATTTATTAAAAGCATAATCACATAAAATACCAAAGAAATCTTTAATAAGATTGGATTTGTTCAACTGGCCTTTATGGAACTTCATTTTTCTCAAACATACTGCTACCCCAAAAGTTATTGTATTGCCATAACTACAGTTGTGAATAATTAGCTTAAAGAATCTCGCTTTAGGTCACCGTACTACCGTCACTACATTAATATGAACAATTTCTATGAGTTAGTTAGCTGCTATAAGTAGGCAGGAAATTTTAGAATGCCTCAGAGTTTATTGTGCACCAGATTTTTGTGATTATTAAGATTAAACGTAACATACAAATGTAAAAAGTTTGTCAATAATTGTTTGGGGATATTAGTCCTTTTCGTAAAATATGTCTATTGGCTTATATTAAGACATGCCAAATAAATTAACAAGTACTTATGATGGGATATGAAAACTATAATGTGACATAACTTTATTCTTAGTTCAAGTTTAGTTTTTTCCCTCCCAAGAATAAATTCATAATGTTACAAAGAGGCATGATTGATGTAGAAGGATGGCATATGTTGTTGCGATAACATGAAAAAATATTTAATCCTAAATATATCTTTAAGTCACTAAACATAAATACACAGCCGTCAAAACACTGAAAGTGTTTAAGAACATATCTATTCTCAATGGAAATTAATGGACAGTGAAAAACAAAAATCAGTTTTCAAGATGAAGAAACCATCCATTCATCATCCATAATGGCTTATCCAATACAGGGTCACTGTACAGAGACCTGGAGTCTATTACATGAAACACAGGGTAGGAACCAGTCTGTCACAGGGCACACGTACAGACAATAAGGAGGGAGCAAAAACGTGGACTGTCCGCGGGTCCCCAAGCACTGGTTTGGGAAACACTGCACTAAAGCAAGTTATGTACCAAAGCACCTAACTGTATAGTATGTGTCGGGACTGTGGAAGGAAACGTGACCCTACAAACTGGAGGAGAAGGCAAACTACACACACACGTAATATAGAGCAGGAATCAGAACTCCAAGCCCAGAGGGAGGAAGCGACAGACCTACACTATGGGCCATCATGCTCAAATGTGTCATTCATTTATTTCATTTAAGCATTGTATGGTGTTTATGATGCAAATAGTGTTTCTACAAGGTGATGTTCTATTTAAAGAACAGGTGGATAAACGAATCAAAACAGTAGAGTCATTACAGTATAGTAGTCTAAAATAAGATTTAGTGTTCATAAGATTTATGAACACTAAGTTATTCCTCTAAACGTCTTCTAATTTATTCTGGAAAGTAATTGATTGAAACAAGAAATATGAATATAATAATGTATTTTACATGTAAACATTGTGCCGATTTCTAAATGCACTGCTTGTCAGTATGAGAACTGTCAGAAACAATTGCCAGTGATGTTATTCTAAATTTCAAACCAATTCTAAGTTAACATTTACAATAGAAATGTAAACATTATTAAAGCATATATTACTTTTTGTGCATTTTGTATGTAAAATTATGGAATGGTGATTGCTGGTAGTGTAGTGCTGTATAGCTGTGCTGTAGTGCTATTAAGCGAGACGTGAATTAAAAACATAAAAATAGTTAAAAATACAGTACCTGCTGACAGATATATTTCTAATTTTTTTAATTAAAATGCTTCATACTTTCTTGTTTTCCTTAAAATACAAATACCTAAAAATATAAAATATCTAAATACTGGAAATGTTCAATAAACCTATTGAAATCAACAAGTGAGAGCTGATTTTGTCATCTTATCTGAACAAGTATTAGTTTGATGACATATGAATCACCAGAAATATGTTTGTTTAGATTTGTTCATACAATGGATTAAAGCAGAACTCAAACGTCTTTAGAAAGGAAAAAGAATATATAACATGCTATTTTCCTGACATCTGTAAATAGCACTTAAGCTCTTCAGTGTGCATTTAAAGAAACAGCATTCAGATATCAGATATTCGGATATCTTCATGTACTGCAAGTAGTTTTATCTTGTTCAAGTTAGCATGAAGGCACTCTGAATATATCAGTCTAGCTGCCATTCATTCATCTTATGATGAAATGCGGGGTTTGCACTTCCTTTGCACCCATTGTAGTTGTTCAGATAACGACTACAGTTATCTGTTTTTAATAAACACTTTCTAAATTGTTTCTTTAACCCATCCATTTAATTTCTCACTTCTATCGGTAATATGCACTGTTTTAAAAGTCTAATACTTAATATAAACAAGGTGCCTTCAGTTAGCCTGTCCACTCAGTGTAGAGCTGATCATAGCCGGTTCGCTTTTGGGATCAACTGGGGCCTCCAGTGCGCTAGGAGAAGCATTGGGAGGGTGGGGGGGTGATGACGTATCGCAGCATTTTCCCAGCCGGGGACCTCCGCCCTCCCTGTCGTCCTCCTCAGTGCGTGGCGAATCATGTGTGCGCATGTGCTTCGTGAGGTGATCGCCACGCATGAAGATGCGGCTGCACAAAGTGCAAGTGAACTTCTTGGCGCCCGTATGCGTCAGCAGGTGGCGCTGCAGCTCGTCAGACCGGGTGAAGCGCTTTCCGCAGAACAGCCAGTTACAGACGAAGGGCCTGTCTCCGCTGTGCCATCGAAGATGGGCCTTCAGGTGGGAGGTCTTTGCGTAGGACTTGCCGCATCCTGGAATATGGCAATTGTGCAGATGCTTCTTCTTGACTCCGTCTACGCAGGGCCCTAATCGCTCGGCATCGATGCAGTTGGGGCAGCGGCACATGGCTTGCCCTGAGCCCCGAGAAGCTGACCGACGCTGGGATTTAGGTCGGGTTCCGGCACCATTGTCCAGTGGTTGCTCCAGGCACTGCTGCTGCTGCAGTAGTTCTGGCCCTACAGATTCCATCTTAAAGCTGTCCTGAGGGAAAGGCAGTGAGGGGTGCGGAGCAGGAGTCAGCTGATTTGGGGGCAGGCTGCATAACTGCGTGTCGGAGGTGTAAGCTCCCAGAGGCTGCAGACCCATTGTACCCCCCTGGCCTACACCCTGCAGCCCCCCTGAGCCACCTTGCAATTCCATCCAGCTTCCCGTCCCCGAATGCACGTCCCACCAAGATGGCATGGTCAGATCCTCGCTGCTGCCTCCATGTGGCCCTGACCGAAACCAGGGCTCGTACGGGTGGGCCATTGGATGAGTGTTTACGGCGATGCAAGCTGCGGCAGGAACCTGTCTAAGGTTGACTTTGCGCTGTGAGAATCTTGTACTATTTATGGATCAGCACATGGTTGGATTGATGGTATTCAAGGTAATAAGCATCAACAGGCTTCTTCTGAGTGTCTTCAAACGATGCTGCAATTCTTAGGCAGGACGGGCTGATCTGCAAACGTGAGAGATAAATACACATAATGATCACGACATGCTATCAAAATCGAAAAAGATTTTGGCGAGACTAACAACTAGTACAATAATTATTAATGGTGCTACTATTAATTAAAAACTTTTTAACTGAAAAAGAACAAGTGAATCTAGTAGACATGCAAACACGTGACTTCAAACCCTTCAAAGAAAATACCCCTATGACCGTATATGGATGGACACACAAACATGGACTTGCATGCACACATTACGGGGACTGAGGTTCTCACGCCACTGTGGCATGAACCAAACGTGTTGAGGCGGAAACCTGTAAATCCTTCTACTGCCAGGTACTTCCCATACGGGAGAGTGAAGAAAGGAAAACAACTTTATTAGCTTCCTCTGAAGGAAGATGTGGATTACACAGTCGTAAAGGGAGGTGAGATCTTGGAGGCCGTGAGTATATTGAGGGGCGTAACTTAGCGCCCATGGCGAGAATCCAGGGAGGTATGGCTGCAGGCCAAGGTCTAAAGCTCAGGGGGTTCCAGGTGATGAGTGCCAGACTGTAGAACCAGTTCTTTATGAATCACATTGTAA
>JAODKE010000044.1:16701248-16720558 GCA_026779605.1 Mormyrus hasselquistii
TTCTTTTGCGCGCTTTGCCGGCTGGTCGGGTGGGGGGGGGGGGGGGGGGGGGGGGTGGATGGAGATTTTGGTTTACATGTTTTGAGCCCTTTTTTCAACAGAGAACTCCATCTAGTGCACTTAGAAAACACAGCAAAAGGTTCATTCATCTCTTTCCACACAGGTCATTCAAGGACTTGTCATCGCAAGACTAGACTACTGTAGACCACTGTAGACTACTCCTAGCAGGTCTGCCTCTGAGCGCCACGTATCCTCTGCAACTGATCCAGAATGCAGCTGCCCAACTCGCCTTTAACCATCCCGAGTTCTCCCACACCACACCATTCTTGTACGCCCTTTGCTGGCTTCCTGTAGCTGCCCGCATCAGGATCAAAACACTGATGGCTGCCTACAAAGCCAAAACTGATCCAGCGCCCTTCTACCTAAAAGGACGCATCTCACCGTGCACTGCACCACGTTTACTCCAGTCCTCCAGCACTGCTCGACTGATCCCTCCATCTACCATGGCGCAAGGAAGACATGCACCGAGACTCTTCTGTTTTGGTGCTTATTTGGTAGAATGAACTTCTGCTAGATGTCCGAACAGTCTGTGAAGAGTCATTGGATTCAAAGGATGACTAAAAACCTACCTCTTTCAGAAGTACTTGGATTAGCAATTCCAGGGTTATATTCATTAGTATTATTTTAAAAAATGTATTACTTTAGAGTAGTAGTATTCTTATCCAGGTTTTATTGAACCAGTATGAGAATGTATTAACTGATGGGACTTCTAAGGACTTATTTATATAAGTATGCCAAATGCAGTAAATTTAAATGTAAATTGCTCACGAACCTTGTTTTGGTGATCATTAGTTGGGATTAGTGAGTCAACATGCAGCCAAGCCTGCACACAGCACAAATAAAACAGAGCAGGGTACGCAGAGGAGCACAGAAGACAACATGGATGCTGTTTTTTTATGTACTTGGAGTGTATATTGATGCTTCCATGCCCAGCTTTTGCCAGTGTGGGGAAGCAATTAAAAAGGCCAATAGGATGTTGGGTTACATCTCTAGGTGTGTGGAGGTTAAGTCAAGGGAGGTGATGCTACGATTTAAAAATGCCTTGGTAAGACCCCACCTAGAATATTGTGTGCAGGTTTGGTCACCATACCTTAAAAGGACATTGGTGCCTTAGAAAAGGTGCAACGTAGGGCTACAAGAATGATTCCTGGTCTTAGAGGAATGTCTGATGAGGAGAGGTTAGCCAAGCTGAATCTGTTCAGCCTCGAGCAAAGGAGACTAAGGGGGTACATGATCCAGGTATATAAGATTCTAACAGGTCTGGATGCTGTTCAACCGAATAGTTACTTCAATATTAATTCAGATACAAGAACTCGTGGCATTCATGGAAAATAGTGGGAGATCATTATAAACTAGATTTGAGGAAGCACTTCTTTACGCAACGTGTGGTTAGAGTATGGAATAGTCTTCCTGTAAGTGTACTGCTAGCTAAAACCCTGGGTTCCTTTAAATCAGTGCTAGATAAGATTTTAACAACTTTAATCTATTAGTTGAATTTTCCCCAAGCGAGCTTCATGGGTCGAATGGCCTCCTCTCAAATGTAACTTTCAAATGTCCTTATGATAATTTGTGAAATGTTTTTAGATTTTTGGAATCTAAGACTTTGACCTGTGCAAAGCGTGGATGTGGCCTAAAAAAAAACGATGATTCTTTTAGATTTGAAAGCCGCTTTGACCGATTCACTAAAAAGTACTGGTTCAAAAGAACAGTCTGTTCACGAACTGGACATCACTATCGTGCACTTGGATCACTGTTTTCTTGCGCAAGTAATGTTTCTTGCTAAGATTGTAGCACGTTGTAGCTCACATTGTGCTTTTCTCTCTGACTGAGAATCGCACATATACAAATGCCATGTCATATTTTGTTTTCTCATTAATTCCTCATATGCAATACATTAACATTTGTTTTTGATATTAGTGTTACTAACTGATTTATTTTGATATAATTTGAGTGTAAAACACTCATTTTGATGATGTGATGGGGGATATTTTTCTGCTCATTACATAATTACAGGGGATGCGCACAAATGCAAATGTGTCACAGCTGGACATTATTAGCCCTAAAGGAAGTGCAGGGGTGCCCGAGTTTTCCTCCTGATGGCCACATTCCATCCTCATCATAAAGCCAGCATCCACCGTGTCTGAAGGGAGGCTCCCCCCACATTAAAATTTCCCAGGCTGGATTTGGCTGTAGATCGGCTGATGATGAACTGCCATACAATGATGGTGAAAGGTAATATGTCCAATATGTTCATCACATCACACTGAACAATAAGGATTTTGCTTCCTGAACAGATTTGGGTGTATAATCTGAAACTTGGGCTGATCACGAAAATCACCTTGAAATTTTCCTGTCACGTTTTGTACATATAACCTATTTTTGTGATTTGCTGTCATATACATAAATTACGTCTTCTGGTATATTGACCACAAAGCAAAGCTTGTCAGCCAAAGCATGCCTGTGCATGCACTCTAGTGCAGGTGCTATGCAAATGTAATCTTAGGCATGCCTGGTCATGTTTACCCAAGGTAGACGCTAGCAGACAGGCTATAAAAGCAGCTGAAATATACAGAATCTGAGCATTACATTGATATAGTTTGAACCCCTGTTGATGCACATGTTATTCAGGCAATAGCATAGTGAGTGTACGTAACAATAGCATTTATTTTCTTCAAGAAGACGCCGTACACCAGTCTTGTCATAGTCGCAGCAGGAGCAATATGTTCTGTTTCATAATGATCCACATGATGGATTGTTACTTCCGTCTAACTAATGTGTCCGGCTTCTCTGCTAAAATAAATCTATAGAATTACCCCAATCTTCCTTCAGCAAAGCCACCAGAGACCTGGAACCTCCATGAGGTACGCGGAGAAGCCACGATACCCAACTCAGCTGCGAAAAACAACCATTTATGCCGGGTTATCGTCATCTAGTAATGTGTAGAATTAAATAACCTGATCAAGCACTGAGGGTTCTTATAAGTATAGAATTTGCTGTCACCAGGTATGAACATTTCTGTCTTTCAGAGCCACCAAGAACAGCGGGACTGTTTCTCCACAGACTTTTATGGGTCATTCATGGCTTTGGGTTTTCATAAATGATCCGCAACAATTCAGTGACGAACATGGTATATTGTTTTCCCAGGACATTGCAATCGTGAAAAAATAATATCAGGACAATCGGAACCGGTCAATGCAGGTCAACTGTTGTTTGACAAGAGAGGCAACTGACACTAAGATCAGCTCAGTCGAAGTAACGCAATGTGTCAGCATCATTGACACTTAATTTCTTGCCAAAAAACATCATGCCAAAACAAATTTTCAAGCAAGTTCCACTTTTAGCACAGAGTATAAAAACATGTGTTCCGACTTGTAAGTAAAGATTTCACATACATTCAGGCTGTAGCTTCTGATGCACAATATATTATAATAGGAATCATCATAAACCGTTCAGTAAGCATCTCATGGAAGTGAAGAATAATTGGTATTTGTTTAATTTCATTTTAAAACATTGCTGAATGGCTCACAGGTTTAAAATATCATAATTTTCAATACTTGTTTTATTTTATTAAAGGGACTGTTTTGCATGATACACATATTAAGGCTATTAAGAGAAATAAAAGCCTCAATAGTTAAAACCGTCTCCTGCGTTCTCTCACATATAGACAGTATTCTATGCACATGGAGATGATTGCACATTACTCTTTGTAATAGCAACAGTATTCTGTTTATTTTTTCATGTTAGCACGAGGTGGTGATTACGGTATGCATTTGAACCCGGGTTCATTTCACATTAAAAACAGAAACTTTATCCATTAATTACTTAATGCCAAAAAATGAATTACTATGTTTAAAATGTGTCCCTAAAATTTTGTAATGCCCCCGATTTTTTTTTTGAGATTGGGGGCAAATTTAAAAAAATAAATAAATTCCTATGGCGTTAAAGTCGATGAGGGGGATCCTAGCAGGAGTTCACGTCTTGTACTCTATTGTAATATAAACATTTAAATTACCAGGTAAAAATCAATACTATTACATTACAATTATGACATTCTTAAGTCTTTGGTCGTTATCAGTTGACTTAGATGTTACGCAATTGCACATAGTTGGATACTGTTACTGGGAGTGCCCATTAACAGTTTGCTACCAGTATGGATCTGATGTAGAATTCCGTCTGCCATTTTCTGAACTTAACTCAAGCTCACAAAAATGTTTGTGCTCTCAGCTTACTCTTTCGAGCTCTCTAATTAAGTTGTGCCCATGTTTTGGTTATTTGTGTGCTTGTCTAAAGAAATCCAACTTGCATTATTTTAGCTCCCAGTAACATTAGGCATGTGCGTACTTTACATTAGTGAATAAAGAAATTCCCATTGCTTTATGGACAACAAGACCTACCTCACCTAAAGAGCAAACATGAAAAATGACTCAAACTTATGCCCAAGTGTTTCAAATTTGAAACTATTACATATTGATAAATGGAAATATAGGGTAGCACTGGCTAGTTTGATCACATCCTGGCATGCCATATTTTCTTTATGCAACCCAAGCCTAGTAAACACTTTAAAACCGTTCATGAAACTTTACCCATGTTAATCATTATTTGTGTTTGTTGCAATACCTCTGTCATTTCCTACTTTGGTGGTATACCTTTGTTGTACACATGCACCGACCGTGACCATCTGAATCTACAGGCAAATATAGTAGGCCTAGGTACACAGGAGTCTGCACCCACGACTGTGTGGACACACAGTTATAAAGTCTTGTTGTTTTTTACATGAATGTAATAAATTAAACAATTCTATTTTTCCTTAAGTAATCTTTCTGGCAAAACCCCATTTGTAAAAGAATCCAAATGTTTCCCCTGCTGGAAACTCCAAATCCTCAACCACATTCAAACGCTCCACAAATCCAGTGTTATTAGTACGGAAACTTCTTTATTCTTTGTTTATTATTTGTTGCACCTGGACTTTGTCATTTCAAACCAGAAGGAGAATTCCAAACATAGGAGTAAAAGAATACATGGAATGGTGTTCCTTATTCAGAATACAAAACTGTATTTTATTACAGTTACAAGAAAAACGTTTTCTGACCATTTATCTTGCTACAAAAATTCTGTTGCCTCTGTCAAACCCTCCTATTATTGATTTATTAATTTATAAACTCAAAATCCCTTGAATCCCAGAATCCTTTTGAAAACATTACTGCAACCACCTGCTACTGACCTCCACATTTGAATGAACTGCTCTGCGTTTTTAAACTCTTTCAACAACAAAATCAACACCATCAATCAGCCGCTTAATGCATTTGCCGATGTCAGTGCCAAAGCATTCTGGCTATCTTACATTACCCCTCCTCTCATTTCCTCTCTGTCAGCTTTTACTGACCGTTATGATAATGAAGACTGTCAGCTTGTCCTTAGATCTAAATCTTCCTCCTGTCAGTTTGACCCCCCCATCCCCACCAGCCTGTTAAAAGGGTCCCTGCCTTCTGTATTACATTTGCTCACCTCAATTATCAGTTGCCCCCTTACCTCTGGTGCTTTCCCTTCCCTGTTAAAAATAGCTCCTACTCCACAAAAAAACCCAGCCCTGACCCCATTGATTTCAATAACTATAGACTCGTTTCCAACACGATAACTCTACATCGTTTACAATCCAAGCAGTGGTTCCCAGCTGTCTTGCGACTGTAGAGAAAAGGTCCGCCTCTAAAAGAAATTTAATTCTGGGCAAGAAAAAATGCCACAAATATAGAATTATGATGGGGGTGGCAAATGAGGTGGCCGGGTTTCAGTCTAGGGTGGCCACAGACACCCCTTGCCCCCCCACCCAGATCTGCGTATGTTCATATCAAAGGTCTTGGTGTGATTTGAGACAGTACATTCTCCTTCAGTTCTAGTGTTATTTGTCCATTTGCCTGTTTCCCTTTACTTAACATTGCCAGGATTCACCATGCCCTTTTAATCCAACACCCCGAGGGGCTAAATTATCTGATTTCCTCCCAGATTGGCTACTGCAATGCCATTCTACCTGGCAGTCCTAACGATTTTCTCTACATACTACATGTCAGTCAAAACTCTGCTGCCTGTATCATCACTCAGATTATGTCTAGCAATCCTTCAACTTCATTGACTCCCCTACAGGATCGGGTTCCAGATCCCTTTACTTAATTTTAAAGCCCTTTGTAACCTTATTGTAACCTAGTAATATCTGTGACTTCATCTATTCCTACTCTCCCTCCCTGTCCCGTTACTCTTCCTCCACACTCCTACTGAACGTTCCTCCGGACCACCTCAGCACAATGGGTTGGCAGGACTTTCAGCTGTATATTGTTGTTTTATCTGTTTACTATGTTATTTATTTTCTGTCAGGTGACTTTGAATGTCTTGAATGGTACCCTCAAATTAAACGCATCATCATTATCATTATTACTATTATTGTTATTAAAAAACAAACAAAATCAGTTTACCAATACATTTAGAAAGAAAATGGTGGTTAGTACTGGGATTACACTTTCAATAAATGTTAAATTGAAGGACAAATTTTATAGGCACAGCACACATACAACACATCTGTCAAGACCTCTTTTTCGCATCACCATATGCAGCATAGTGAATATGCTGGGTGTGATATTAAAGGTCCACTTGACAACATTCAGTCTGTTCATTGTGGTCAAACTGCGAGAAAAAATGCTTCCGCTACGTGGAAGTATCACCAGCATTTGCATTGCTACAGCTGCGTGTCTTTGTTGCAGTGTTTCTTATACCAGTTCTAATGGTCTAATAATAACGTGTAGGGCCCTATGATTTCTGCAATGCAGAAAACACGGACAAAATGGAGGAATCCAGCTACGAAAATGAAACTGATCTCATGGAATGTAACGGGTTCCTGATTAATTTGATCAAAGGCCTTCAAAGTGACTGCGAATGCCAGTTATCAACTTTGGATATGTCTGATCAAGTAAACTGGCTAGCTACCTACGCCTGTTTTTAGAATAATGTTTTCTATTCATATATATTTGATCTTAAATAATGGCAACAGCCTTGTCGGTGATGAAAAGCACATGAAATAAAATATAGGTCTAAACAGTGATGTACTATCTCCTTTGAAAATACTAAGGGTGTTCTTGTACTGGGGGATGTTACAATGTTTGATGTCTGCCTCCGATTTATTTGCTAAGGTTTCCTAAGGTTATTTCATATCGTTCTGTTGTCTTGCAGAAGACACTCGCAGAAGTCAAAATACAGTAACCTTATCGGTATTTCCTTTGCCTTGTATTTATGCACATCTGGCATTCAGGAAATCCAAAAATAACAGAAAGTAATCAGGTTATGTTATGTTAAATATTGTGATTCTTGGATTAGGTTACTTTTAACAGGTATTTGTACCGGAATAAACGTCTAAGGTAACTCTCCCAATTCTGTCACCTATTGCTATTCAGTTGAGCTGAATTAGGAGGAACACTATCATTAAAAATACTTCCTCATAGGCTACATATTCTGAGAGAATCTCCTATAGATTTTTATGACATTTGTTTGGGTTCTGGTAATAAGAGGTACAGTGTTAAAGGTCAAGGTGATTTATTGCTGTAGCCATGGTTTCCCTGTAATTACAAGGGAATGCAAAGCAGACATTCAGGCAGACAGCCTACAAATATGGCAAAGACAGCAGTGCACCCACCTCCTCATCCACCCCCACCCACAGTTCACAAAAAAACATTCCCACACGAGCAACACTCTGAATTCCTTCAGGAAACAGCTGGCTTAGGCACCTGGAGGGATGGAGATCAAAGTTAAGACAAGCACAGGGCAAAGAAGGATCCTAAAACTCTGTATTGCTTACTTCAAAATATACAAATATATGCATGTACGAGGGCTGCTTGAATAATCAGTATTATTTTGGTAAATATTGAGATCATAATTATTTAACATGATTACTCATTGACTTTGGAAATGTTGTGCATTTACTGAACTTTAAAAAGTCCTTTTTTAAAAAAAAAAAAAAAAATTCCTTGAAATCTAAATGAAATTCAACTGAGTAGCAAATAAAAACTGTCTGGAAAGGGCTGCTCTGGATTTATAACACAAGATAATATTCATTGCAACATTGCAAAGCAATCTTGTAAAAAGAAATGCGTCACAATAATTGTTTTATTTCTATTTTCTTTTGATAATCATTGGAAGCAAAAATCATAGTTGTCATTAAATTTGAATAATTGTCCAGTACTAGTGTATACATATAGAGTGACACATAAAGAGTACACAACTAGGAGATTAAACTATGATGAAGACTATGACTGTCCTAGTTTATGATGCTTTTAGGACTTAAAAGAATCTATACAGTAAGACATTCCATCATAGAGGAGTTTCTTTTTGATTAGGTAGGATCCATTTTGTATATTAAATATAATGCACGTTACAAAACAACTTGTTTAGTAGTGATATAGTATAAGCATTAAAAACATTTCAGAAGTGGCCATCTCAGCATTTTGGAATGATCTAATCACACCAGTAACCTGTGATTTTGTTTAGACCTACTAGGTTAGCAAATGTGGTGTATTCTGTATGATTTATGAATGAGTCATGTAGCACAGGGTAAAACTCATGAGTAATGACTTTTATGTAGTGAACTCCAAAATACTGATACTTGAAAAGTAGAACTTATTTCAACCAAGGATTTGAAAAACTGGACTTAGTACAAAAAGGCTGAAAGTTTGTTACCCCAATTTTTAAATTCTTCAGTAACATTATGGAAAGGAGCAAAGGTAATTAAAAAAAACATATCATTCTTGCTAAGAGATATTTATAAACACACATTCAATAAACGGTAATAAGCACAAACTGTTAAATGGTCTAAGTAATTTAACAAATTATCGACATATATCAAGTTAAATTACGAAAAGGTACTCGTATATATTATTTACATCATTCTAAATATGATTCATTTTTTAGCATCGTTTGAAGCAAAACTTTTAAAGCTTGCAGTGTATTTCACTACTTAAGACACGTTTAAGACCTTTTACCTTCAGTTTCACCAGGGTCTGCTGTGTTCCAGAGGAAGGTAAGCAAGAAAACGATATTGGAATCGAGCAGAGAAATAAAATAGTACCTCAGGAGTCGGAAAAATGGAGCGTAAACAGGGATCCTAAGAACAAAGTGTGGTTTCCATGAAGGCTTCCAATGGACAGAGGTGCAGTTCACCAGCAGGAATCGTTTCTTGCTGTGACTAAATTCATTACCTGTCTTCACTGCACCTTTTCATCTCCTAAGACCCCGCCTTTCCTGCAGTCATAGTGGATTAACCCCTTTCAACATTGTAACTTATCAAAAATGATATGGAAATAATATATCTCAAGTCAAACATTTTTTAAATTTTAAAACTGTTTTAATTTGGTACAGGTATGTGCAAGCAATAACCAATATGGGCTGAATGAAACTGAAAATGACTATTGTTTGATACTAAATAATACACTATTAAAACATACTAATTAAAATCTCTCTGAATTTCTATCCACTTGCAGCTCACAGTAAACTCGTTGTAAAGAGAATAATTTAGCATCTTTTGAATTACCATGAGTATCCCACCCCTCTCTCACACAGAAAACGAAAGCAGATACACTGCCTTGCCCAAAAAGAGTCACAGTTTGAATTTAAATCAGCAAGTACTTATGAGCCAATGTTTGGATCATTTTTACAGCTGAGTAACATTGTGCAGCAGGGAAGTAAAGTCAGCTAAACGGCCGGATTATTTTATCAATGGATTTTTCTTTCCTCGTGGCATAGGCATATTCCAGGACGATAGTGCCAAGATTTACAGAGCTCGAATTGTCAACGAGTCGTTCAGGGAGCAGGAGGAATTATTTTCACGATGAATTGGCCACCACAGTCTTGACCCTAACCCCACTGAACCCCGTGCTGAAGATGACTTTGCAGAGTGGTTCAACTCACCTACCATCAATACAAGATCTTGATGAGAAATTAATGAAAAACTGAATGAGGAAAAAATGTTTATAATGCATTGAAATAATGCGTTGATGAATGTACACTATAATCACTTTTTTTTGCCAGGCAGTGTATTATTATTATCCCATAACATTATTCATACCCGAATAATTATATAAGGATAAACAGAAAAACTTCCTGTTTTTTTAATTGTGTAATTCTAGCAATTATGTTTGGGCCAACGGTTATTATAAGCAAAAACGAAACAACTACTTTGAATATTTTTGCATTTATAGCTTTATTTTAGGAGATAAAAATGCATGCTTTGACAAAAATAAACCACTTTTGCTCAAAATAAATGGGCCTGGTCTAGTAATCCAACAGATATTTTTCTTGGAAAAAGAAAGAAAACAACTTTGGCTCCATTATAATGTCATGGGACCACCGCTGCATGTGCGACCCACTGTTGACAGAAACATCATTAAGCAGAACATGACTGTATATTCTTTTATTTGAGTGGGGGGGGGGGGGGGGGGGAAGTTTTGCTTCAAGTTGCAGTCTTTGTATAGATACTCAATGAACTCTGCAGGATGTAAGCAATTTAAAGATTTCACCCAATTTGGAAAAGGTAAAAAACACAATGTATACTATAGGTTAAAGAAGTTAAACGGCCTGGAATATAGACCATGACTACCTTATCTGGTTTCTGGAGACAAGGTATTTGGAAGGGGTTAAGTGCAACAGTGTCATCTCTGGATATGGTCACAATAGCAATGTCTGGGGACAGGTGGTGGTCTATAATCTCAGGGCTGGATGGCAGAGGAAGACGGGAGAGAGCAAAACAATGATTAGGTTTTTTTATTGCATGTTTGATGAGGACAATGCAGACTAACTCATATGACAATAGAAGAAGATGCAAAACAGAAGATAAATGCATCCAAGAGAGAGAATCTGAAAGACCTATTGCAAAGTCATGGCTCTGCACAGCCGTCTGTCACAAGTGCAGCACTCACTTCATGAATGAATATTGAACATAGGCAGAACTTACACAGAATCCTTCAATAAGATAGGAATTCAGATTAGCTCATTCGAATTTACCTGTAATTTAATATTAATACGAAAACAACAACATGACCAGTATCTTGTAGAAGTACAACCCAAGAAAGTGTAGCAGAGAAAGGTCAACAAAATATAGCTTCATATATACTGTAGCTTTAAAGTGAAGAGCAGTATTGACTTCTACATAGAGCCACAGAGAGACACACTAACATGGTCAGACTACTATTTTCTACGATGGTGTAGTTTTTAACTGAGGGGGGGGGCATCAAAATTACATTGAAGAAGGTTAGTTGAGGCCCCCTTTTTACAGTAGCTGTTGCTCAGGTAAGCCCAATGCATTACAACATCCCTGATTCCACAGCAATTCAGTGTAAGTAGGTAAGTACGGGGCTGATGTCATCATTAATTTTCATTTTAGGAAGATCATTAGCCACTATTTTGAGGAAAGAATTTAAAAGTGATGCTTTTATAAGTTGGAGTGGTGGCTTTCAGACTAGGGATCTGTGCCAGGAGTTGGAAGGTTGCTGGTTTGAATCCTATGAATTCCTGGAGCGATTCGGCTTTGTTGGCCCCCTAAGCAAAGGCCCTTAACCTGCAATTGCTTTGTCATGGGTATGAAGTTAATCTAAAAAAATCAGGATGAATCATTTAAAAACATTTCCCACCTTTAATGTGACCTACAACCTGTACAATTCAATTGAAACACAAATCTGTTAGGGGAAAAATATAAAAAATAAAAACACATCTTGACTTGGCAATATTTTCCTACTCTTCCTTGTGTCAAATCTGTCAGATTGCAAGAGCATCTCTTGCACACGGCCCTCTTCAGGTCACCCCACAGGTTCTCGATTGGATTTAGGTCTGGGCTCTGGCTGGGCCATTCCAACACTTTAATTTTCTTCTTGTGAAGCCATTCTTTTGTTGATTTGGGTGTATGCTTGGGGTCATTTGTTTAACGCTGTCCGATATTGTATATTGTCTTATACTAAAATTGTAAAAAAAAAAAAAAGATCAATGTGCACTGAATATAGTGTAATGACAATGCGAAAATGGAATTTTAGATTTTTTTGCAATTTTATTAAAAATATAAAACTTTAAACATCATATTGACATAAGTATTCAGACCCTTTACCATGACACTTTTCTTTACTTTTACAGTGGTGCCTGCGGTTCACGAACGCAATCCCTTCCAGGAAAGTGGCCGCAAACCAATTTGTACGCGAACCAAGGCAATTTTTCCCATAAGAAAGCATCGAAATTCGATTAATTTATTCACAAGCCTACCAAATAATAATTTTTGTTAATTAATTTTCTGGTTTTTATAGAAAAAAACTTTCTAGAAAAACACAATAAAGCACGGCGACGGGCGGACCGAGGCATTGCGGGAGCCGAGAGAGACATGGAGACTTGCTTGCTGGGGAAATCACACTTTTTATTAACAGTCCTTAACCCTTGTGTTGTTGTTGTTAATATTAATGGTTACGTTTCCCTATTGTTTGCCCGTGTCTTGTGTGTACCCGGTCCGATCCTTGCGTGTATTTATCGTGTGTAAATCTTCCACCGTGTGTGCATCTTGCAGTTAGGTGCCTGTTGTGGTCCTTCTATTTACAATTTCACGCAGGGCATGCTGGGACATGAGCCCCGCCGGTGCTATACTAGTATAAAAGAAGGAATCTGTTCGTCGACCAAATTTTGTACGTGAACCAAAGCATCTTTTTCACTATATTTTTGGTTGCAACCCAAATTGTTCGTAGACCACAGTATTCGTGAATCTCAGGCACCTCTGTATATACTTTTTATATATTTCTATATTACAGCACTTATTTTGTTTACTTAGGTTATTTAATTTGGCTATCCTTCTATCTTGGAGTAGCAGCAACTTCATTTCGCTCCTGGTGTACCACATTCATGCATTCTGAATACACTGTTTTAAATATAAGCAGATGCTAAGTATAACTCCTCCCAAGGTCACACATGCCACCTTCAGCCGTAACACATTGGGAAAGTATCCCATCTTTGCTCTTTTCCAGCAGTTAAAATCTGAGTGCGTGTGCGTGTCTCTGTATGTCTGTGTGTTTGTAGAAGTCATTTAGGAATAACTTGTAAGTATATATGAATAAATAAGAAACCTAAGTTCAGAAGAACCTACATCATCATCTATAATGTCAGTGACCCAAGGTTCTAGGTTAATACTCGAGGTTACAGGCACAGAAAGCTCTGTCATCTGCAGGAGTAGTATTCAACATCATGTTTGCTTTTAATATAACTTTCTGTGTGATTATTGAGTAACTTCATTGAATATTATGAACTGGGATATAGAACATGAAACTGTTGACCTAAATTAAGACTCTAAGAGTCTAAGAATTAAGAGTCTGGGGCCATTCGCTTGCATTTTCACCGAGGTAACGTGTATTTTATTTCCAAATGTCAAAAATATATAGATAAAAAATAAAATTGTACATTTATGATCTCTTTCTCATTGTTGCATCAGTGTGTTTGTTAAAATTGTATTAAACTGCAAAATTTTATTTATTCATCCATTTGTAAAACCACAGAACACTCAAGGAGGCACAAAGTGCTGAAACTGCAAGGTTTATTGAGCGGAGGGCAAACAAACCGAATCGGCGAGATTAATCGTGGTCGGGGCAGTGGGCGAAGGGTCCGGGAAGCCGGGCGGGCCAGTCCAACAAAGAAGGATCTGAAGAGTTGAAATAGAAGCATGACAGGTAGGCTGGGTCAGGGCTGCATGGAGAACAAAGAAGAATTGGTCAGTACGTCTCATAGGGTGACCACCTACTCCATGTCAGGAGGGACATTATGAGCTACGACAGGGTTTATAAACTACCATTTCAATTAAAAGGACCCAGATTTCACTTAAGCACTGATGTCTTACTTTGTGCTGATTGGTCAGTCTCCAATAATCATGCATGTGTCACTAATGTTAATGTGAAACAGCTGGATGAGTCTTTAGGTCAAGGAAACAAACTAGTAAAAGTACAAAGAACTGAACTAATTAGCCAAACACAAGGGCCTTTCAGTTTCAAAGTAGTTTGTGAAACTAAACGTAGCTCATAGTGTCCCTCCTGACATGGACTAGGTGGTCACCCTAACGTCGCATGAAATCAACAACGCCCTGGCACTGATGTGGCGTGCGGCAGATCCGTTAAGCCGTCGTCCCCAGGTGCTGATCAGCTGGCCAGCTTATGAGGGGACGTGACACCATGCCCTTTCTGTTGGCCCTGTTTGTTTTATTTAACTGTCAAAGCATCTATGAACACATATATAAGTCTATATTTTCTCAGAAGCGTTACAATAATATACGTGAAAATGTAAAAATGCTCTAGAAAATAATGTGACATATTAATTAACCTTTCAATATGCAAACTGTTTAAAGAATGACAGGGGAAACCTAGAATGACAAAATGAGGGTGGCCGGCAAGTATTATATATAAAATATATTTAAAAGTACATTACTTTTATCTAAAAAAAATTAGCCATGTCATCATTCATAAAAATAGATAACAGTGTTTAGATGGCTAGTAGTCTTAGTAAGTGCTTAACTGACAATCCAGTGCTGGGTAAATACTGGACAGAACATACGCTGGGTTATTTTTACCCAGCCTCTGGGGTTATACAATTTAACCATGATGCTGGCTTAATTTTCCATTGGGATTGGGTTGTCATGTTTTCTACTGTTATTAAATGCATATGATCACCATTTTTTAATGGAAAAATAAAGAAATAAATCATTAGGAAACACTATCACTTTCCATATATTAAATGTTGTTGTAAATATTTATTGCTGTTGACAGAAATAAGTTTCAGAACATGAATATATAGCATACCAGCAAACGTCCACTTTGGTGTCAGCCTGTCAGGGGTTATTCCACGATAATTACTTGCTGGCAATATTGCTCCTTACTTGGCTCATGGTAACTAATGTTAGCTACCTGACATTAAGGTGAAAGACTTCAAATTAAAGCTAACATTATTATTATAATTATTATTATAAGTATTATTATAAATAATATTAATTTTTATTGTTATTGCATGGATGTACAATGAAATTATGCCTGTCCCCAGATTCAACACAACACTAGCATAGCTCTGCATATTAAGTTACACACGCATACAAAGTAAAATCACAAGCAATGTGGGGGAATAAATTTTGAGTGTTTCTATATGAATACATATATAAAAGGTGGGAGTATATAAATAGTACTGATGTGGTTCTATTTACAATAATGACACTTAATACTTGATGAAAAAAAACTCTATAGTAGATCTTCCTTTTTATATGTCATTTTCGCTGAAGTTAGCATTATGCTGCTCGACAGATACGCTAACAAAGCAAGTAAAACATAAAGAGAGACCAAAGCCACTGCATTTGTGCGTGCCGCTATCTTAATATAACACAGTTATATTTTAGAATTAAAAGTTCTCTTTCTTACATCAACGCCACATCGACTGTTGAGCAAGTAAAACATAAAGAGAGACCATAGCCACTGCATTTGTGCGTGACGCCATCTTAATATAACACAGTGAACTAAAAGGTCTCTTTCTTACATCAATGCCACATCGACTGTTTGAGGTATATTTTATCTTCAATGGTTCCAAGGAGGGTTTCTTTTTCTGCTTTGTTTTTTTGTGGTGTACAGGAACAGGGATTCCCGCGACAACGGGGGTACAGTTACCCAAGTCCTGGGTTAAAAACACCAAAAACATAACCCCAGTGCTGGGTGTGGACTAAGTACTTGGACTGAGAATTACCCAACACAGCTCAGCGTTTGGGTAAAAAAACAAATGCCCCATTCTGTAGGATGTAGCTTCACAATTACTTCCATGTTATGTTAAGGGTATAAATATTTTAGCAACTGTATTTAAATATTTATACCATTAGTGTAGCGCAGCAGTACGATAAGAGGGGAACTTAAACTCAACTTTATTTTTCACTTAGTTATTTCAGGAATATATTAGAATATTTATTTACTTTGTATTATCTTGCATTGGTGTTTCAACTTGTTGACTATTCTCTTACTGTTTTGGAGCAACTGTAACCATATAGTTTCTTTAGGGATTAATAAAGTATTTAGTTTAATGGATTGATTGATTTTGTAAATTACTTGTAGACTTTGCATTAATCAGAATTATTTCCTTCAGGAGCTCATTTCTGTTGCCTAGGAGCAGAGTAAATAAGGTTATGAGCTCTTCAGCTCATGTGACGATGTTCACGAAATACCTGCATGCATTACCTGTTTCTCCATGCATCCTATAATCACAGGTACAGCTGAGAGTTTATAGCTCTTGCTTGAACCCATTTCCCTTGTGCTATTCATTCAAACAATAAAAGCTACATTTTTAGTATATTACCGACTCGGTTGATAGCACTATTTCCTCACACCTCTAGGTTTGAGGGTTCAAGTTGCACCTCTGCAGAGTGTGTGAATTTTTAAGTTCCCCCTGTATTCTGTTGGCTTCCCCAGATGTGCATGTACGGAGTTTGCATGCTTTTCCTGTGTTCTGTATGCCTCTTCTGTTGTGTGTGTGTATGTGTGTGTGTGAGTGTGTATGTGTGTGTGCCCTTCTTGTGTTCTGTAGGCTTTCTTAGGATTTTCTGGTCTCCTCCTACCATCTAAAGACATGCACTGAGGCTGAATAGCATTTATAAATTCCCAGACGCGTGTGATAGTGTGCATATCTGCCCAGTGATGGACTGGCATTCCATCTAACATATTGCTATAACTTAAATTTAGTTCTTCATTACAGTTAGCTTAGCTAAAATAATCGGTTTGGCTGGACTGTATGTCATAAAAAATAACTTTATTTTTTCCTGATTGAATCATTTTTTTCCAATTTGAACAGCCCATACAAACAAGCAAACACTTTAAATACATTGAACAAGTTTATCATTTGTTCAATCATATTAGACAAATTAGTCCTCTGTAATTTATGGAGCATGATCTTTTATCTTACACCCATGGATCATACACTGCCACTTGTGTGAGGCAAAAAATTCAAAGTATGGCAACTCCTGAACCAAACACCTTATTGTCAGCAGACAGGCTTCACTCCTCTGCCAACAAACCAGGGCATGGGAACACAGATTACTGTAGCTTATTTTCATGTTAGTGTTACTTATTTAAAGAAATGTTAAAACTGTGCAAAGACTAGCAGGCTTCCTGTCAGGGTGTTTCGCCTGATCGGAGCTCCTTCATGTCACAACACGCTGGGAGGTACGCCTTCTAACAAAAGCAACAGAGTTGAAGATGAGTGCAGGCATTTCTGCCCACAAGTTTTCTTCTTCCATTTATAACAAATTTTAGCTTTGTTTTCCCAGTGCTTTGTGTATGTGATTGATCAATATACTTTTAGTTTTAGCTCGTCCAAGTGAGATGTTTCATCACCAGTGAGCATCTCATATCTGTTTTAAAATAAAGTTATACAGCGCTCACATAAAGTCTTGGAACGCTTGCTTAGTTCAGTAAAAATGTTTATTGGTTTCATGACAAAAGTCCATTGACACGCAATGCTTAACATATCTGCACACATCTTCCACACAGACATTTTCTTTTGATGAAGTGTCAGTTCTGTTGACTGAGTGATTTGTATCTGTGTGTGTGTATATATGTGTGTGTGTGTGTATATAGACAAATGAATAAAGTACTGATTTCTGTTATAGAACCAATAAATTTGCAGTTTTTTTTCCCGTGAGCACTGTACATCTCATTCTGTGATCTCTTGTCTTTTTAAGGCATAAAATTAAAATGCATTGTTTACGTGAATTTGACAGCAATACTAGATATTCTGAGCACAACCCCATTAGGAAATGATTTAATACAGAGAAACACTAATTATAGTGAATAAGGCAGCATAAAAGGACACTGAGTGAGGGTACCTGTATGAAAAGTGACTTTTAGATGTGAGAGAGGTGAGAGGTGGAACTGAACATTGTGACTCATAGGATTAAGTGATTGAATATGGACCACACACACTGCCTAAATGATGTTTACCCAGCTCTTAAAAAGTGGGAATATTTCCTTTCGGATAAAATGTCTAAAACACCAAAACAAACTGAAATTACATTTAATTACAGTACATTTACATAAATTACAGAGGAAGCTAACAAATTCTTAAAATGTGTTTAATCAGTTTCGGCAGCAGGTTTGACGTTTCAGATGTTTTTCACAAATGCTTTCTGTAAAATGCTGGAAAGCAGAAGATTTGTGTTCTTTGATTCTATGGAGAGGCAGAAAAAATAATGACAGTGAACAATGAAAACTGCAACAGTAAAGGGTTTTGATATTACACATATAAACATAACATCAAATGCCATCAACCATACAATAAGCCACGTAACATGATTCTGATATTTCCCAACAATTCACTTGTAGTGTATGTTCAAAGTGAATTGAAACATTGTAGAGATTTTCATATAGTGAAACACTGTGACATTGTGAGAGATGGATGGAATATGTGAAGATGAAAATCAGTGCTTAAATATGAAAGAAAATCTTTTAATGATTCTGGGACAAATGTGCAACAATGTTAAAACAAGGATGCATGAACTAAATCATACAGAGAGTTTCCTTTCTATTAACCTTAATAAAAAAGTGGGTGGCCCACTTCAATAAAGAGAGATTAAGACAACTAACCTTTCAAGCTACTTACCTTACGGGGGAAGCAATTCCGCTCATTGATTGTCAAAGCCTGCAGCCAAAAACAAATTTTGTCTCAGCAAATGGTCACACAAGAATATTTTTTTTTTGTCATTATTGTTATCTGAAATAGCAAAATGTTACATCAAAATCATACTAGTACTCATCTAAGATGGAAGTTCTATATTCAGAAACACTAAAAACTCTTCTTTGAAGAGAAAGAATAATTTTTTTGTGTCATAATTTTATGTATGGGCGTTGTTTTCTGCAACAAAAAATAAAATGGAAATGAAAATGATAAAATGAAAATACAATACCTTGCCATTTAGTTTTCAACATCCCATATTTATGTTTCATGTGACATCTGTCATAAATGTATATCTAAACGTTAATATTTCATTTTTCTTGCTTTGTGAAGTTCAAATAATTAATTTACTTGAAAGAACAAGCTAAACTTGATGCATAAGAAATAAATAAATAGTAGAAGTATACTTGACTTATACTGCAAAGTATAAAGAAAAGTCTAAGTGCATTAATACTTATACTTTAATACTAAAGCTTATACTTATACTTTAATATACTTTACTTCTCAACATTCTG
>JAODKE010000044.1:16720615-16733237 GCA_026779605.1 Mormyrus hasselquistii
AGTATTAAATTGGTATACTTTCTAGTACATTACAAGTACATGGTCTGTAGTATACTTGCTATACTTATACTTATACTCAAGCATACTTAATAACATGAACTTCAAGTATACTACTTTTTGCTAAGGGTGATTCTTTTGTGCTAATGCACATCCTGCGCCGTGTCTGGTATTAAGATCTATTCATCCATTCTATAACCGCTTAGACTATTCATGTTTGCAGAGGGTTTGTCTGTATCGATTGTTAACTTATCTCTAGAAATATAGTATTTCAATATATGAGTAATGCATCCACATATATATCATTAGTAAATAACAATTAACAAAGAAGACCCGACTCTGCAAGAAGTAAGGGTTAATGCACAAAAAGCCGTGCGTTATACGATTTCGAGCGCACAGCTGCGAAGGCGAAAAATCGCTCGACGTAAAGCGGAGAGAGACTTAAAAAACGTATAATGCGCGGCTGGGAGTGCATTGACCTGCTTATGCCACAATTACCATACAATAACGCGTTTGTACCTGAAGATGGTAATGCAGCATACCACAATATTTCCTTCTGGTGAGACTGTATGTTGGGGGATTTCAAAATCCTGGAATAGCATTGCTTTTTAAAATACAGTTGAAATAATTAAAATTGTTGCTATATATAAACCAAATCAGGGTAGCACAACGTTTAGTACTGTTACCTCACACCACCGTGACCAGGGTTCAAATCTCTGGCATTGCCCTTGTATGTGTGGGGTTTACATTGTTTTTCCTCATCACCGCGGGGTTTCCTCTCGGTACTCCAGTTTTCCCCACAGTCCAAAAACATGCCGAGGTGAATCAAAGTTACTAAATTGCCCGCAGGTGTGTGTGTGCCCTGCAATGGGTTGGTTTCCTATCCTGAGCCGTTCCTTACCATGTAGGCTCCAGACCTCCATGATGCTAAATACTGTAGGAGATGTGGGGTAAAAATATATAAATTGTTCATACAATGTTGAATGGTTTTAAAACATTTTATCTAGTTTAGTGTTATTAACTTAAAAGTGCAACAATAGTGAATTTTTTGGCTACCTATTTGGGGGAAAAATGGTTAAAAAATAATTAAATCAGAGCAACAAATCCCATTTTAATATACCTAAAAAGTTATGGTAATGTCAGTTACTCTGCACCACACATGTCAAAGTCAAAGCCTGTAGCACAATTCTTTATGGCCTACAACATAATTTAGATATTTAAAAATTAAAAAATCAGACTGCATTATAATAATATTGTTACTATACCTCTATAGCCATAGTAAATTTTTTAGCCTGGTTTACCTGCCACAAGCACCTTAAATGTCACGGGGAGATTAACTTCAACAGGCTGTTTCAGTTTTGCTGCGCATGCAGTCATACACGTACGGATGATGTTGTGTCAACAAGCATGGCCCCTCCCTTTGGCCTTCCTAAATATGTATACTACTTGGGACTGAAAAAAATGTATTATTATTATTATTATTATTATTATTTACATTGACAGTTTTTTTTTTCACGTATGTTTTACCTTATTTAAAGAGCCTCAACCCTCGCACATCTTGGACAGTCAGACCACCCATCACCCTTTTTAACTGCTGCCCTTTTATTAAGAGAGTCAATACCTACACAAAAACTGTCAAAACCTGGCCTGAAGGAGCATTTCTACAGCTGCAGGACTGCTTCCAATGTACCAACTGGGACCTGTTCTCAGATCAGGATGTGGATGTATATACCTTAACTGTCCTCTGCTACAAGACCTGCATTGAAAATGTCACCACTGACAAAAGTATCCATGTTTTCCCAAACAGGAAACCATGGATGACCAAAGAAATCCAAAATCTATTGAAGAAACGAAACACAGCCTTCTGATCCAGAGACAAGGAGCAGCACAGCATTGCCAGAAGAAACCTGAAGAGAGGTATCAAAAGAACCAAGGCTGCAGATTGGAAAAGGACGGGGACTGACATGGGTGTCACAGGGCATCCAACACCTGGCACAAGCTAAGGTACCTACCTGTCTGAAATCAGTCATGCCAGTGCCCAAATAGTCTAACATCAGCAGTCTATATGACTACATCCGCAGCTGACACTCACACCCACCATAACAAGGAGCTTCGAAAAACTGATGCTGAAGCACATCGGATCCAACACTCCCTCCCACCCTTGACCAGCATCAGTATGCCTACAGGCGGAGCTGTCCCACACAGGATGTTATCACCGGAGCTCTACACACAGCACTAACCTTGAACAGCGAGGGACGTACGTGAGAATGCTGTTTCTGGACTACAGCATAGTATTAACACTATTGTCCCCAGTAGGTTAGTTATCAAACTCCTGGAGCAGGGCCTCAGTAATCCTCTGTGTATGTGGATTAAGGACTTTCTAACCAACAGGCCCCAGGGAGTTAGACTTGGCCGCCACCTTTCTCCAAGGCTGACCTTCAGCACCGGCGTGCCACAAGGCTGCGTGTTGAGTCCCCTTCTATACTCCCGATACACATATGACTGTGTCGCCACACATTCCACAATTACAACATTCAAATCCGGCAATGAAACAACAGTGTTGGGGCTGATATCAGGCAGGGATGAGGCAGCATACAGAGATGATGTTTACAAGCTGGTAGAGTGGAGCACAGCAAAACACCCGTCACTGAATAACAAAGAAATCATTATAGACTTCAGGAGCCAGTGAGAACCATTCTCTTCTTAACATAAGAGGAGAGGAAGTGGAAAGGACTTCCAGGTACAAGTTCCTGGGAAGCCACATGACTGACTAAGTCACATGGACAATCAACTCCACTGCCTTGCCAGCTGCACAGCGGCAGACAGGCGAGCAATACATAGAGTCATCAACACAGCCCAAAAGATCACAGGACTTCCTCTGCCCTTACTGGAGGACATCTTCAGGACATGCAGCCTCTGCAGAGTAGGCAACATCCTGAGAGACACAACTCTGCTACCAACAGGGAAGTGCTACAAGGCCTTAAAGACCCAAGTTAACAGGCACAAAAACCGTTCTTCGCCATCACTGAACTGAACCGTAATCATACTACAACTAAACAAGACATACTTGATTCAATAATGGTGCAATATTATGAAAACTGTAAAATATGGAACAACTTTGATTACAGTACAATTATTATGCCATTACTAACAATAGAACTTGCCAAAACATCGTACATCTATTTATATTTACACAGGATGTTCATTTTTTTTAAATGTGTTTTTATGTTGTAATAATTGGATATATGCACATCCAAGGGACTGCTCTGCAAATTTCATTGTGCAAGAAAATTTGAAATAACAATAAAGTCAATATATTCTATTGTGCATGAGTGTGCTAACATTTTGTGTGCTGGCAACAGGTGAAACGCAAATGTAAGCACATTTGCTTGATGGACTCGACATGGATGCACCGGGTGGTTGAGTCACTTCAGTCGGTGGAAAGCAAAGTTAACAACAGAAAAAGCTTATGGAAGCAGAGAAATTGGAGAATTAGAGTGAGTTACATATTTGTAAAAACTGTAAAATATTACTGCAAAGCATTAAATAAACAACTTATTGGTTTTCAAAATTGTCTTACGCTTCTTAATGCTGGTAATTTAATGTCACGAGGCTGGGGTGTGGTGCGGGCAAGAAAAGAAGGTGACAATCCTATTATGGCTCCAAGAAACAAAGGATTTATATAACAAAACAATAATACAAAAAAAAGCCACAAGGGGAAAGAACTAGATTTGACAAAAAAAAAACAAATTAAAATTAACCAGTAAGCTAACGTAAAAAAGGAAATGGGTAAGGAAGGAAGGCAGGAAGGAAACAGCAACAGCAACATTGGCACAAACCTAAGACAATGACCAACTGGGCAAAGGAGCTACGGCAAGAACTTTAATACACCTAGAACACTGGGTCAAAAAAGGAACAGATGTAAGACATAATTAATTAACCAATCAACTGAGGCAGAACGAGAAACAGCTGCGATTAGTAACACTAAATAAACCCAGAACCATAAACTACCATAAACTAGGACTTACTACACTAGGAAACTTAACTTGGAAGAAAAATACACACAGGGAAAACCTAAGAGCGAGGAAACCCTAATAGAACATAAACATGGGAGAAACTGAAAATAAGATAAATACTAGTATCACATGAAGCTAACCAGAGGTCAGCCTCAAACCCATGATCTGTAGGTTTATAGACTGAGCGACATACTCAGTCCACTACGGTGTGCAACAGTCCAAGGAACAGGAAGAACACACAGGAAAGGAAACACAGCAGGGGACAGAACCTGGGTACCAGAGACTAATGGATGAGGGACAGGGCTAAGGATGGAGAAATTGGAACCAGGACTCTGGGACTGAGAGACTGACCCAGGGTTGATCTAGTTGGGGCCAAAACATGGGAATTGAGGGACAGGACCAGAGATGAGTATGTTGGGGGCCTGATGCTGAAACTTTGTACTCAGGACCTGGGAGATGAGGCAGGGACCAGGATGAGGTAGGGGAACCGAAAGGGAAGGGAACAAAAGGAGTTTGACAGAGAGGCAGACTCGGGAACAGAGGAAGAAGGAACTGGGCCGAGGTTGAAGGGACGTGTTGACAGACCAGGGATGAGCGAAAAGGATGGGGGAAGTGGACCCCTGCAGGCCTAAACGAAGGAGAGGCTGGCCTGAGTGGCGTCACATCAGGAGGTGGAAGCGAGTCCGTTGGACACCCGGAAACCGCGGCACGGGGGCTGGAGGGCGATGAGGGACCTGGGTCTGGACCACTGGCCGGACTGTTTTCCCATTTCACTCCTCCGGGAGACAGAGAACCAACCTGACCCTCTGCTGGGCCTCCACCAGTGCCATAGAAGGCACCCCTGGAGTGGGATCCAGGCCTAGATCCAGGTGCTCCTGTTCCAAGTCCTCTGAAGGAGATTCCTCGAGATCCATCCCCACTAGGCTGTGTGTGATCTTGGGCAGAGCCCAAATCAGGAAATGGAACTGGAGTTGGGATTGGAAAAAAAACTATGAAGAACAGAATTGGAACTGAATTCAATTTTCAGGGAGATATAAATTCTAACTCCATTTCCTGATTTGGATTGGAATTGATGAATGCATTCAGGAATGGCCCCAACCTTGGTAACCAGCTTTAGCCATAACCAACTCAACTACAATCGGCATGTTTTTTTTTTTTGTTGTTGCACATCTACTTGCGAATTTAGTTTCCACCTGTCGAGAAATATATTAATTCATTTCATTGTATATTCATATCCAAAAAGAATGTAAATGAACAGCACATGACAATTATGTGTACCATTGCAGTCTTACCCAGGAAGCAGGGATTATCCTTTGCAGACCCGCACTAAACCTCTCCTCTTCCCGCCCCTCCCCCACTGTAGCAAGTTAGCATAAAATACAGCAAAATCTAGGTATAATCTGGTTTCTTTGACTACTTGGGACTAAATTTAGCCTATTTTCCACTTAAAAGAAGAATCCAGTGAATCAGATAAAATGGCAGATAAAAGCAGATGAATAATAATCTATCAACCCAGTGGACAGGTTTTGTTCAATTCTATATCCTCAGGGAGATCTTTGTCTATCATTGTTCAGTTTTATCTAAAAAGATTTTCGAGAAAAATGTTTACTACAAAGTTCACATTTGTAAACTGTATAATGTAACTGCAAAGTTTGGGTTTTACTGTTGTTAAATAAACCTTGGTTGTCCCAAAAATTAATCGGTTGTCTTTAACACTGCATTTTCAGTGGCTGAGTCTGATGCTCCTGCTTTGTGAAAATGACAAAAAATAAAGCAGAGGTGGCTTTGATCTTCAAAATAAAACTAATGAAACAAAATTAAAATTATCCACATTTTCCTTGTTGACGCAATCTTTGATAGTGTGACTATCTATCTTGCTTGATGAATTGTATAGCCACACCTCTCACGGGCAGACAATGAAAGACACCTCACAGGATGTGTAAGACAAAAGGGTTGATAACCAGGAACCAAAGCTTGTACAATGAACAGCACAAACAGGAGTGTGATCAAAATTCCAAGGCAGATGAACAAAACCGCAAAAAGCACAAGGCATAGGCAAAGTCATGAACAGGATATGGCCAAACGGCACGGCAATCAGGCGAAAGGGCTTGGCGGAACCAGGGACATAACAAGGCAGGACTAGAATAAACACTCAAATGCGGGACAGAATACTGACAGTCTCACAAGGAAGGACTGGAACAAAGCACAAAGTCTGTAGAAGAACGAGGCTAAATAGGGCAAGGGCAACAAGATACTGCTGGGCAAAATGAAACAATCAAGGTAAAAGAGGGAACAGAAAGAGGTTGGTATCAATATGAGGAAATGAGCACAAGGGATTATGGGATATTGGGTCCAATGTACTCAGACTATACTATACTCAACTCAACTCTATCATTTTCAGGTTACACTGTGTTACAAATGGGAGAATATATGCAACTCAAAAGAGCATAACTTTTTTTTTTAATCACTTTTGTAATTAATGTGCGTGATGGTACAATAGAGTCTTATGTATGTAGTTTTAGGAAGGTACCAGCTTTGGGATTTTTAAAGAAAGAAATCATCTCTATTGCAGTCTTCTAGCCATTTATCCAGCACAGATTCATGGAAATTCTTTTGTAATCGTTTTATAAGTTGTCTACTCTGTGACCTTTTGGAATGCCAGCTCTTCATTTCACCTGCAGCACCGGAGATGTGGCAGTGGTCCCTGCCTGCAGCCCTGTGGCGAGGCGAGGCAAGGCAAGTTTATTGATTTAGCACCATTCAGATACAAAGCAATTCAAAGTTTTTCATAGAATTTACAGAATTCAAGCTGAGGCCGTTTGCTCTGACAAGGACATGCACATTATTTGAAGTGTTTAATTAAAACTGAGAATGTAAATGCTGGTGTGCAGAGCTCTCACCCGTTGTTGACACGCTGAGGAGCACTTCCTGCCTCACGCCGCTTTCTCTTGCCTTCCTCGGTTCTGAGTCGCAGGGATACATTAAAATAGAAGACATTAAAATGACATTTAAAAGACAACGCAAAGAAAAATCTAAAAGCCAAGACAAACAAATAAATAGCTAACCAAAACGTTGTCACCATATGTTTGGATTTTGCTTCTTCTTATTGTATTTCTGAGGGATTCCCTGTTAACAGTTATATGATGTTTCTAAATTTCCCATTGTGCTTGTGTGTGACTGTGCCCTGTGACAGACTGACACCCCACACAAGTTGTCCTCTACCTTGTACCCTTTACTAAATTGGATAGCCTCCCCAGCTGACTACAGCTCCGTATAGGGAGTCCCTGTGTTGACAACATCCAACGTATGGAAAAATTGTACCTTTTGTACCTATTATAAAGCCTATTAAACACTGCCTGGCCAAAAAAACGGTTAACGCTTGAATTTAACTCAGCAGGTACTTAAAAGCGTCTTTATTAAAGCTTAGCAATATTATGAAGCAATAAGGTGAATTCATCTGAATACCTGAATCTACTGAATGGCCAGGTTCCCCCACCAATGGATTTGTTTCCTACCTAAAGGCATGGACATATACTGGGATGATAATACCTAGATTCACAGGAATCGAATTGTGAAGGAGTGGTTTACGGAGAGCTAGGAATCATCTTCACATGTTAATCGGGCAGTACAGTAAGGTATCGACCTTAACACCATTGGAAGCCTTTGAGATGTGCCGAAGACTATTTTAGTTGGTTCGACTCGCCTATCTATCATGAATACAGGATCTTTACGAGACATTAATGCAAATATGGATGGAAAAAATGCTGAGATGCTGCATGAAGCACATGGGAACAATGCATTAACGAATGTGCAACACGACCACTTTTTTTTGCCAGGCATACAAAATGTTTGTTTGCCTGTTTTCCTTTTTTGCCAGTTAAAGGCGGCCCAGCAAAATATTAAACTGTGCGACTTTTTTTTGGCCAGGCAGTGTATAAAAAATTCAAGTTGAATTCAATGTTTCGCAATAAAATAAACACACACTTTTTGACGCTTGTCAAAACATTGTGAGGCTTCAGTGGTCTGTCAACTTGAGATGCAGTACAGTACCCTATGTATTTATTTTTATTATTACTGTATTATTATGTTATTGTACTGTACTGTATTGTTATGTCGAGTATGTTTTACTGTATCTGGAATCATTTAATATGCACTGCTGTTTTATATGCATAGAAAGGTAAAATATATACAATATATTGAGATAAATATTTAACTAATTGACTGATACAACTTACCTAGAAATTCAATTTAAAGACAGACTAAGGGAACAGATCTCATTCGTAACTTGGGACCTACCTATACTGGTATATGTGGCTTTGGATGAATTCATCTGATAATTTCTGCAATACTAGTTTATCAGTACTTTCAATACTGTATTTCATTACCCTGAAAGTATATTTTGTGGGGGGTTTTGTGGGTATTTAAAGTACCAAGTGTTTTGTAATGGATTACCTTACAAATTTTTGTCGCTTATCTCATTCCTTCGTTGATTACCGAAAAACCTAGTAACCATTGGAAAGGATAGGAATGTAGATCGAGGATAGCTTTTCCGTTTCGCTCAGCTCCCTCTTTACCATGAACGAACAGTACAGTGTCCACAGAACTGCTGACGCTGCACTCATCTGCCTGTTAATCTCCTGCTCCCTTTCCTCACTCATGGGCAAGACCTCGAGATACTTAAACTCCTCCAGTCGAGAACTATAACCTGGTTTAGTTGTGGAGGTGCTGATCCTCATTCCAGCCTCTTCGCACTCAGCTGCAGGTCACAATCCAATGAAGCCAACTGGATCACATCATCTGCACAAAGCAGAAACTGGATCACTGAACTAGACCCAATGCGCCCTTTGGCTACACCTAGTAATCTTTCCATGAAGGTTATGAACAGGATAGGTGACAAAGAGCAGCCCTGGTGGAGTCCAGCACCCACCGGGAATGAGTCTGACTTCTGGCAATGCAAAACAAACTCTCACTCCGGTTATACAGGAACCCGATGGCCCGCAACAGCGGACCCCGTACCCCATACTCCTGAACCACCTTCCACAGAACCCCCCAAGGAACACAGTCATATGCCTTTTCAAGTCCATAAAACAATTCTATTTAAATGAAAAGAACGAGAAGGTCCACTAAACATTGATTTAATTATGCCTGTGCAGGGTTCATTTCCCTCAATACAGTGCGTCTTCATTGGGATGTAATTCCCAGATGTCATTTTCTTTGCTCCGAAGCCATTTAAATTTCGATTCTTAAAGGGGCAGGCCCTAAAGCACGGTGGTTTGCACTTTGCTGAGATGTTGAGTCTATTTTCACCCACACAGACACACAGATCCTCCCCTGTCTAATCATTAAAGTTCAAACCACGTATTTCCTGCATGAAGCCCTTTGATTGTGGAGCAACACCTGTATTTTGGGAAGGAACTTCCTCAGCAGCCTCCACCCCTCATCTTTGATAGTTAAATTACAGCAGCACCATTATTACTGTCTGTGCAACTGACGCCAACCAAACCCCACCTCCTCCTAACTGTACCTTTTGTACTTCAATAGAAGGTTTTTGCATTTTTCTCTCTGTTCATGCTTTATATTGAGCCACTATTTGTTTTCTTTTCACCTTTAATGCTGTGTATCTTTGAGCTGTCTGCTTTGAGCTGTCTTCCTGTAAATTTAGCTATAAAACCATAAAAAAGTCCAGTTCAGTTCAAAATTATATGGGGGAGGTATACCTTGTTTTAACCTGTCTAATTTTTATGACCGAACTATGCATAATTAATTACTTGTGGTTTTTCGCTATGTATTTAAATCCACATTGGCGTATGCACTTTTCAGCATGAAAGTCATGGGAGGGACATCTTTGATAAGCTATTATCAAATATGTAGAATAATAGATAGTAACCAAAGAAGTTTACTATATGAATATGCATTATACTTTTTTACTTTAAAAATGTCGACCCAGAGAGTATTACTGTGGCTACATGGGAATCCCCAACCTACAGTACATGTGAATCTCCAACCTGCAGGCGAGTCCCCAACCTGCATATGAATCCCCAACCTACATGCAAGTCCCCAATAAGCACAAAAGTCCCCGAACTGCATGTGAATCTCCAACCTGCAGGCGAGTCCCCAACTTGCATGAATCCCCAACCTGCATGTGAATCTCCAAATAGCATGTGAATCCCCGACCTGAATGCAAAATCCTATCTTCTTGTCATGCCCTGCTCGTCTGATCCTTCCGTGTGCCACGCCCCCCATCATTTACCTCGTGTGGAATCCCGGTGTTCCCAGCTGTGTCTAGTTGTTGTTAATTAGTCTGTGTTTGAGTATTTTTCCCCATCCAGTCATTAACGTTGGTTGTTCTGAGTGTGTTTGTCTGCTATTAAATCCCATGTTTACCCAACTTCCCGTCTGCTGTGCCTGATTCCCCAGTCTGTGCCCGAGCGAGGTCATAACACTTATATTTTGATTGTATGAAATCTTCAGCTGTTCTCCATGTTTGCATGGGATTTCCCTGGCTACTCTAGCTGTCTCTATATTAATCTAGATTTGGTGCTGTCAGAAATGAGACCGTTATATTCCTCGGACAGCGCTGTCATATATTCTGGCTATTTAAGCCATACTCATTCCACACTCACTAGCTAACTAACAGTTTCTAGAGTGGTATTGAATGGATCACCTGCAAATGTGAACGTTCTAGAATTTGAAGTTTCTAGAATTTCACTTGCTATGGCGAGTTTAGGTATGAGTGACATTGCTGAGGGTGGCACACGACGCTCACACACACACGCACACACACACGCCACACACAAAAAAAAAAAACAGATTTTTTTTTTGGCATTTGTGGGATTGGCTTTCTGTCGCTATTTGCAAGTCATGTCAATGATATCATGTCACCACGTGGGTCAGTTTGTCAATTTGTTGTGGATAGCGCACCTCTAACTTTATACAATACTATAATGCAATAACGCAATTAGTAAAATCAGTCACACTATGAAATGCTACCAAATAAAGCACAATTCATTCATAATACTGTGAATATATAATTTCTCTGACATATTGTTACATTTATGCATTGTTGTTCGAGTGCTAAATTAACACAATAAGAAAAGTTCTAAGCCATCAGGTGCCCAGTACAGAAAAAATTGAGGAAATAAGAATAGGAGAAACCTGCAAAGAGTAAAGGAATTCAGCTATTTAATCTGTTTATGAGTATAATACAATGCATGTAATGAAATAGGCTAGTATAACACTAGTATGTTTGTTAGCCAAATGGCTAATAGTATAATAATTATTTTCTATTTTGTTGTTTTATTCATAATGGTATAATTTGTTTCTATCTTTGTTACTTCTTTTCGATATTTATATATCTTATTTTGTATATATTGATATAGTTTTACATTTTATCATTATTTACTTGTATTGTTCCAAATTTTTCAATAAAAATGACAGTTTCTGTATAATCTGGACACCATACAAGCAAAAAGGACAGTTGTCCATTTTGTTGGGGGGAATGGGATGGTAGATCGATATACTGTTTTTGTTGTCGGTTGGGCGTCGCTGAAGTGGATGTTCGCCAGGCCACCATACAAGCTAAAACCATTCCCGGATCACCTGCAAATATGAATGTTAGCAAAAGTGACATATGGGTTTCAAAGCATATTTATTTATTTACTCATTTGTTCATTCATTGCACATTCCACATATTTCTGTATAATCTGGAGAATCTTTTCTGTCACGTGAAATAATTGTATATGTCAGGGCTTTACAGGAATTGCAGGGGGGTGGCAGCACTACGCAGGGGATTTGAGCAGGGGGGGCATCACTATTTCAAAATTGCAACCATCCGAAATATCAAACAAAACATAGACACAGTATGATGCTAACAAATTAAATACTACTAATTTCAAAATACACAGACATCATGTGACGATTACATCAAACATAAGGAAAGTTCACAGTGAGATCGTTACGTACTTGGAGGAACCATGGACAGATTTCTAGTCACTGGTAATGTTAAAAGGAAATGTGTCGGCAAAGAAAAATGTAAAATGAATCAAAACAGAAAATATGACAATGGTGCATATTTTAAAATACGTTTTATGTCAGCGTGCGTGTGAGGGCAGGTGGGCTCAGGTCGATATCATCAACCATTGGGGGATGAGGTACAATTTATGTGTTGTGTGGGATTTTAATCCAAAACTTTGTGTGTCAGCAAAGTGATCGTTCAGCTAAGAAAATACAAGACAAATTTGATATTGGTTGAAAATGGAACACAGCATTATATTTTACAATATGATGTAATCATGCAATATGCAGGATGGATGCCAAAAAACTAAAAAAAAAGTAAAATGTTCTCATTTGCGATATATGGATGAGCTACAATCAACAAGAACAACATTTACAAGTCAAACTATTTTAAACTATTGACTCTTTCATTTATAGTATATCGATTCCTGTCCCACAAAACAACAAGGACTTTTGGAGAACAAATGACTCTATCTGGCCTGATGGCTGAACTCACACTTTGAATGGTCAACCATGGTTAACCAGTCTTCTTTTCAAGCATACACACACAAATAAACAAGCACAGACACACATAAATATATATATGTGTATATATA